>VWZW01004384.1:370189-504285 GCA_013397115.1 Edolisoma coerulescens
CGCGGGCGGGCGGGCGCCTTGTGCTGTGCTGTAAGGCCCGGGGGAAAAAAGGAAATTACGGTATCCTTAAATAGGTAAAATATACAAGGCTAAGTCACGGAAAGGCAGGGAAACCAGCACAAATATAGCAAACAGCACGGTTAGACGGGGCTCATCTGTCCTCATCGGATCAGATGCCTCCACCACCGAATTAAATCTCCTGGCTTACAGCTCACAAGTCACTGATTCTTACTCATCTTGAAATGTGTTAGGCTATTCAGGCACTCTGGTTGAAGTTACTGAATCCTTCCAGTCCATTCCAAATACTTAGACCAACTCTGAATATGTATGGCAAACACATTTCTATCAAAACGAAATACTTTGTTCTTTGTCTTCTATTGCATACATCTTTGTCAGATATTGACTCCCAGAAAATCAATATGCTCATTGTATTTGCCGGGTGGTAACTGGCTGGCATGGATGCTTGTTTGGCAGCTCCAACAGCAGCTGAGTGCACGCTATACTTCTTTCACATCCTTCCCACTGCTGTGTTCCATACCAAACAGGGATGATTCTTCACAAAACTTTTGCTCATCCACATCACTAGCACTGGCTGCATAAAATTTCTTGGAGAGGCCTTTATGCCAACTGCATAACACAGAATACACATCCTCTTTTGTCATGATTGTTAGGCTGCTTTGATACATAGTATTTGTGCCAGGGCATTCCTGTTATTGCTAAAATCGGATTATTTTCACAGGTAACTTTTTGTGGTTTAATTTGTCTCTAATTTAGTGTGTGCTCCTGCCTCATGTGCTGTGCCCAATTCAAGTCTGTTAAGAAAATACAGTTTATGAATAAAAAATTCTTCAAAGATTAGGAGCTTCACGTTATGTCAGGTCCTTATTAAGTATGCTGAACCTGACTCCTGCTCTAGATCATCTTTTTGGGACATGAACAAAATTTTGCTTTCCCTCTCTACTCTGCTATTTACCATGTAAATGTCACTTCCATAAGGTGAGCTGCTGCTGAACCTCCAGCCTGAGAAGTCAATAGTCTGCTCATAAACAGAACAAGATTTCAATATTTTAAGTCAGTAGAGCTGGAATGATCTTACTTGAGTTCCCGGTTGCTGCGAGCATGGCCCCGGGGCACTGGGGAAATGTGAGTTCTGCATGGATTGGGCATGGGGCAGTCTGCTGGTTACAGACAAGTGTTCAAGAAACTAACCTTCAGGAATCCCGGAGGAATTGCTGAAAACATCTGAGCTGTGAACCTTTCAAAAACTGGTACATGTGCCATCTCTTCGGAGTGAGGTGTCTGTCATAGGTATGACACTATTCTACCTGATTTGAAATTTCTGTTTAAAGCAGTGAGGGTTTTACAAGGCAAAGCATGCTCTAAATTATGTAGTTTTCCTGGCCCTAGAGGCTAAAATGGGCTTAGATAAAATGGTTGTCCATACCAGCATCTTGTGTATTGCTACAATGTAATTTTTCTTAAATTTTTTGAAGGGGGTAAGAAGCTATAGAGATTTCATACTGAAACTCACAGATTTCTGCAGCATAATTTCCATTTTACCCCCTTTTACTCTCAGGGCTGGCAGAGCTGCTGCTTGATCTCTTACCCAATCTGAAGCAGACATTCAACATGGAAGAAGGTACTGTCAAACAGAAGTTTCAGGATGGAAAGCAGGATATTAAACCAAGGAGTATCATCTTTCACAAGGGCAACTGGCCTTTCTGCTCTGTAACTCCGCGATGGCAGCTCGTATAATTCAGTTCTTCACTGCACTAAGCCTGCACCCTGCACACCCTTCCCACCAGACCAATACACCGATGGAAACTGCTGTATGGTTTTCCAGTAGGTACACATTTAAATTTAAAAGACTGAAATAACAGATGTGATCAAGTACTGCAGCAGTACTAGGAAAGTCTCGCTCTTGGCTGTGGTAATTTTCTTCCCAGTGGCTGTATGGGGCTGTGTTTTGGATTTGTGCTGAACACAGGGTTGATAATACAGAGATGTTTTTGTTGTGGCTCAGCAGGGCTTGCACAGGGCCAAGGCCTTCTCTGCTTTTTGTGCTGCCACGCTCGTGAGGAGGCTGGGGGTGCATGGGAGGGTGGGAGGAGACACAGCCGGGACAGGTGACCCCAACTGACCAAAGGGATATTCCAGACCATAAGGCATCATATTCAGTATGCAAAGTGGGGGAAGAAGGAGGAAGGGTGGATGTTTTGGGTGATGGTGTTTGTCTTCCCAAATAACCATTACACATGATGGGGCCCTGCTCTCCTGGAGCTGGCTGAACACCTGCCTGCCCATGGGAAACAGCGAATTAATTCCTTGTTTTGCTTTGCTTGGGTGCGCAGCTTTTGCTTTCCCTATTAATCTGTCTTTATCTCAAGCCACGAGTTTTCTACCTGTTATCCTTCCAGTTCTCTGCCCGGTCCCACGGGTGGGGGGGTGAGCCTGCGTGAGGCTGGGTCGATGTCTGGGTTGAGCCCCGACAGTCCCGACCGTAATGGATATTGCCGGTACTGCCCGGGCTGCGGCACCTCCAGCCGAGCGAGGTTCGGGGCAGCACCGGCCAGTCGGGTTTAGGTGCAGCCTGATGGTTTTAAAGACTCGGCTGTGAAACACTTGGCTGAGGTCTCTGTAATAAAACAGCAGGTGCTGGAAAACGGAACGTAGCGAGGGCCCTTTGCTCGGCCACTGGAATTCTGAGCTCGGGCACCATTGAAAGACCGGGCCCGCCCCGCCGGCGGCTGCGCGACACTGCTGGGAAGGCGCGGGGGGTGCGGTTTACGGTGCTGCCGTAAAGCGGCGTGGCCGGGCGCGATCCTCGCGGGCGCCCTTGAGGGTGAGCGGCCATGAGCGGGAGCGCCGGGAACCGGGCCCTGGAGCTGCTGCGCTCCCTGCCCAGGGTCAGCCTGGCCAACCTAAGGCCCAACCCCGGCTCCAAAAAGCGGGTGAGTGCCTGTAGCCTGCCGGCTGGGCCCTGGCGGTAGGACTGTGCCTCGGCAGCCGGCGCGCCCGGTCGCGGTGGAGTGTGTCTCCAGAATTGTCATAAGGACATCATCCTGGCAGGACCAGGAGAGCGGCCTGGGCAGAACAGGCGTGGAAAGGCGAAGGAGTGGGTGGCACTGCTGTGTGTGTTAGCGCCGTGCTTGCCCTTGGCGTGCCCTGTTGCCGATGTGTGTGGCCATCCCTACAGAGAACTGGCTGATGGGCAGTGCTGGCTGAACCTCAGGGTCGTTGCTGGGGCTGGAGGGGAATGGTAAAAGGTTTTTAATTCCAGATGTTTATGGGATGGAGTAGTATGTTTGGAAAGGGAAGGTTAGAAGGCTTACAAAGAAGAGGAATGTGATGCCAGCTAGCATTCTTGTTACTGCTTCTTGAAAACAAAACTGTTATCTGTTTCTTTATAAAGTGGTAGAGAAATTGAGAAAAGAAACTAGGGAGAAACCCCCCTGATTTGGGGGGAACGTTGGACAGGGGGATGAGGTTCAAAGGCTGAAACCATAGGAAAAGAGAAGGGAACAGCAAGCAGCACTGTCCTAAAAGTGCTCAAGACTCCCTAGAGCTACTAAATAGTATAGAATTCGAGTGCAGTTTTGTGTTAGACTCGACCATCCCTGCCACCAAAGGAAGCTGACTTGTCCCGCGACTGTTTGTGGTGCCAGCCTAAAGCCGTGCTCTGCAAAAATCACATTAACTGCTTTTCTATTCTTCCACCTAGAAAAGATCTATAACAATTTTTCCTCAAGGATCAGCATTTTGCTCGGCTGTTTATATCTCTGAAATCTAATGTTTTATAGATACTTGTCTCTGAAGTAGTGAACTAAATGTATCACGGATTGTTTTGAAGGAAAGAAGACGTGGCCGTGGAAGATACGGAGGTCGGAAGTGTGGCCGAGGTCACAAAGGAGAAAGACAAAGAGGGAATCGCCCCCGATTAGGCTTTGAGGGTGGTCAAACTCCATTTTACTTGGCCATACCAAAATATGGATTTAATGAGGGACATAGGTAAGTTTCTTCACATTTACTCAGAAATTAGTCATTGTCTGCTTTTCTTGATCTTTCTCCTGAAGCAAGAATCTAGTGTGCCAAAACAGGCCTAACTGAAAAAGTTCGGCCTCCCAAATTTCTCTCAGGTTGTTAGCTGCTTTACCAGAAGAATCTCCCATTTCTTGTGAGATCATATTTTAATTAATTATTTCCTGGTTTACACATCTGCTTATTTACTCTCTTCATAATCCTTCATGTGTAGCAGGTTACCCTCCCTCTTCCAACTGAGTGAATTTCTCCTCTGAAACTATTCCTTCATTCCTGCTTGTTTTTCTCTTTGCCTCGTAACCCAGTGAACTAACTGGGAACAGTCCCAGTGACTGGAGTGAGGATGTTAGGCATGGAAGTGTAATCCAAAGCCTTGCTTTGTTGTTTCTCCTCACTTTATTCACCAGAAGCTCTGATCTGCTGCCAGCCAAACAATTCTGCTTCTCTTCATGGTTCTACCTTTTCAGCCCTCTGACACGGTGATCTTTGTGATCTGTGCCCCAGCTGTTCCACCTAGGGTCCTAACAAGCTCTTTAATACCAAATCTGCTGCATGAGACATTAAGTCACCTTTCACCATTGTTCTCCTTGGGCGTTCTGCCTTGTTTAATACTTCTGTCCTTTTGTCACATTGCACTTGTTTGTGCCGTGTCCTTATCTCACCTTTTTAATGTTTAAGGTTGTTCTTCTAACATGTCTTTTCTCCTACCACTGTTCTTACCTGGAGAGATGTATGTCAACGTTTTCCAAATTTCCTTCACTTATATTGATAATTAAAAAGTTTTGATTAAAATTTTTTTATTTGTTTAGGATTTTTGTAAATCTTGGTTTGTTTCATCAGATAGCATTTGTGTTAGCTGGGTCGGTAACCACTTTGTTGCTTTTAGATGTGGTCTTGAAAACTTCTGTGTCCACACAATGCTGCTGCAGGCAGTAGTAACAAAAACCTGCTACACTAAGCAGATAGTTCAAGGATGAAAAGACTAGTGTGTATTTGTGAACTGATAGACTTGATTTCATGTTCCGTTCATCAAATAGCTGAGCACTTTTATATTTCCATTCTTCATGCCTGCGGTAGAACTTACAGACCTGTCCGAGTTGTTAAACAGTTTTCTCTGAGTCTTAATAGTTTTGAAATGTGACTCAAAATACTGTTTTCAGGTACTGTTATTTCCTCCTGATTGCTTAAATTGTTTTAAGAGTAAACAAGAAGCAGTTTCAATAGCTGAAAGCACAGTGTAGATCCTGCAAAGGAAATGCTGTAGAATGCAGACACTCAGCATCTTATGTTAATAGTGGTCACAAGTTCATGAATAACCAACAGCAAAAATCCAGCCTCCTGCAGTGACAAGAAATTATTAGGATCTTGCTGGTTTTGACAACGTCTGACAGTATATGAAAACAAAAAAAGCACTCTGTAGTTTCAAAGTTGTTTGCAAAATTTCAGTGTCAGGCTGCTGTGAATGTTTCTGTGGTGACCGCTGTAAGTGCACTCGAGTGACGCTGTTGGGGCAGGGGGGAGCACACCAAACAATGTCTCTGCTTGTTTGTCTTCATCTTCACCTCACTCCTCCTCCTGCCTCCACTTCTTGAACTTCTCCTCTGTGAGGGACTGTCTGACAGCACAAATTCTGTTACTTGTTTTTTGTACCTGGCTTGCCAATAACAGAGATCAGCTGCTTCCCAGTTTTTCAGCTGCCATTCAGAGATTTTCAGTAGCAAACAGATTGTAGGAGAAAGTTTTGAGCATCAGCATCAATGGTGTACATAGACAGGAACAGACTGGCATTGGAAAACTGTGCTAGGGATTGGTTTGTACAGTAAAGTTAGAACTTCAGAAAACACAAAAGTAGGTTCTGCTGAAGCCGATGGCTGTTGACAGGAGATTCCAGCTCCCTTTGGGGATGTGGGTTCATGCATATTTTCTCAATATTTCTCTTCCTTGATGGTGTTTTAAAGGAGATTCCTTTCAATACCTCTGAGATGTTGGGTACAGTGGTAATGGATCAGAAAATCTTGGGTGTAAGCTGTGCAGGAGCATGTACAGAGTTTGGCTGATAGTCTTTGACTAAGTTTGGATGGGAGGAGATGTTTGTTTCTTTGACTGTCAGTGAAGCTCCCAAGCTGCATTCACTTTGAAGGTGGCAGTTGTTTACAGTCTTGTTGTTTTGCCAAGAAATGCTGACCCTAATGTCTTAGTATTTTTGTGGTTTAGGAGTAGGTAAAAACTGGAATATCTCCGTTGACCAGTTGCTATTAAAACTTCAATTTTGTACATTTCTCATTGTTTTGTTTGGGTTGTTTGTTTGTTTGTTTTGTCTTTCTGTCCCCAGCCTCAGACGTCAGTACCAACCTCTGAGTCTTCAGAGGCTGCAGTACCTGATTGATTTGGGCAGAGTTGACCCCACACAGCCGATTGACTTAACTCAGCTCACAAACGCCAGAGGTGTGACAGTGCAGCCTCTCAAGAGGGATTACGGTGTCCAGCTGGTGGAGGAGGTATGCAGACAACACACTTGGTACTTCAGGCTTTCAGATTGTCATTCCCGTAGTTTGGAAGCATCTTTGATTCTCCAAGTCAGTTTGCTGTGGAATTTTTGTGGATCGTAGATCCACTAGAGGGCACTGTGTGTCAGCAAAAAAAGAAACAACTCAGGAGGATGTTTTCATACCCTGAGGGGCTGCAGAAATGAGAGTTAAGGAGCGCATAACAAAAGGCTGAAGAAGTATTTTACAACAGAAAACTAAAATGTAGTGAAAGAAATGTATGAATATTTTGGAAATGGAAAGGTTTATTTTAATTCAACCCGAGTGACTGAGAGCAATTTGGTTACCTGTCTTGGTTAAGGGAACAGTCAATTTATAATATTTTGCGAGATTCAATGTTTCTTACAAAGTTTCTTTAAAGTTTTCAGAGAAGAATAAATGTATATCTTAAAATACTAATTTTAATGTTGTTGTAATATGTGTTGAAATTTACAGGGTGCTGATATTTTTGCAGCAAAAGTAAATATTGAAGTGCAGAGGGCATCTGAATTAGCAATTGCAGCCGTAGAAAAAAATGGAGGCGTAGTAACAACATCATTCTATGACCCAAGGAGCTTGGGTAAGAACTTCTTTTAATTTCTGCATTTTTTTTTTAATGTGCCAAAATTAAATGATCCAAATCAAAGTTTCAAACACATTTCTTAGTAGAAAGTCATCAACTTATAACAGCTTCAAAACCAGTTGCATGTATATTTATAGAATCATAGAATACTTTGAGTTGGGAGGGACCTTAAAGACCATCTAGTTCCAGCCCCCAATGATGAATGATAATGCACCTTCAATTTTGCCTTTTTTTAACCATTCACCTGTTTAGTCCTTCCAGCATTAGTAGTTGTATACCAATCAACCAGTTAAGGAAATCTGAATAGCTTTGTGAATAGAGGACCTAAAAAGATTGTTTCACTGAATTTTTGTCTTCTGTTTCCCATGTTTAGTAGCACTAAGAAAACTCAGGAAAAAATAGATTTAAAAAACACTGTGGGTATTTATATTTTTTATTTAAAATGCTTTTCCACTTAAAGTGAGGAAGTAAGCTACAGAAGCTCAGAATCATTCCAGTTAAAATGGCTATTGTTTTCAGAACACTTTCACTGAAGAATGAGGCTTTGCTTTGCTTGGGGCTGCATCCTGCCTAACATTCATTCATGCAGTTTTTATTGACAATACTGCAGCTTTCATGTGTGAATGAGGCTGAGAAGAAGAGGAATAGACGTTTTTAGTGTGCAAAATATGTTACCCTGGAGTGATACAAGTTCTGGGATTTTTTTCATTCCAGAAAATAATAAAGATAAAAAAAGTTTAAAGATTCTGGAATATAATTTGCCAAAATCAGTAGAATTTGAGGAAGAGAGGATAGTCCCACAAAGGACTAAATAGGTGCATGTGCCATTGATGCTTTATTTAAAGTACTTACAGAAACACTAAATTTGATTTTGGTTGGTATACTGTGTAAATAGCCTTGCAAATGCTTTGCTTCAAACCTGGAAATAGTCCTTTAAATAAATAGCAGCATCTAGCTTAGTCGTGGTTATCTTTTCCAAGTAGGCATTCTAAATGTATTAGAAGTAGCAACTGCTCCACATTGGCACTATAAATACCGGTTATTATTATATTATATTATTATACCAGTTAAAGCAGAGTTGTTTTTTTGGTTAAGTGAAATTTGCAAACCACTATCCCATTCTGGACAAGAATATTCTTGAGATTTGATTTTTTTGCTTGGTACTTTTTGACGTGAATGTAGTAATTAATTTAGTTGAAAATAAGAAGGTGTCATTTAATGTCTTTAAATCTGTATGATGAGGTGCAGTCACTAATCTTCTCTCCTGTTTGCCCACAGAAATTTTGTGCAAGCCAGTGGTATTTTTCCTGCGTGGCAAACCTATCCCAAAGCGGATGCTCCCGCCTGAAGACCTCGTCCGTTACTACACAGATCCCAGGAATCGGGGCTACCTGGCAGATCCTTCGAAGGTTGCAGAAGCCAGGCTGGAACTTGCCAAGAAATACGGCTATGTCTTACCAGACATAACTAAGGATGAACTCTTTAAGATGTTAAGTGCTCGCAAGGATCCTAGACAGATATTTTTTGGTCTTGCTCCAGGATGGATCGTAAACCTGGCAGACAAGAAAATTCTAAAACCAACTGATGAGAATCTGTTGAAATACTATAGCTCATGAATTCGGGACTGGAGACAACTGCAGGTGTACAGGAAACATCTGGGTATGAAATAATGGATAGAAGTGGTGTGTGTTTGTTTGTTTTTAAGACTCCTATTATACTAGACAAAACATAAATTTTTCTTCATGTAATCTTCTGGTGTAGCTCTCAACTTTTTTATTGTCATAGTAGAGTGTATGAAAAGTCTTAACATTTGAAAACAACGTGGAGTCTGACATAAAGTGTGGGTCTGGGCAATTTCTCTTCCAGTGGTTTGCCAGTTATTTTTTCAGACGAGAGGTTTCGGTGTTGCATTTATTTTAGAAGGTAATTCCAAAGAGTCATTTGACCTAATAATTAGTTTATATTTTCCCCCCTCAATTTAAACTCAGAAACATGACTGTACCAAACTAAAATTAGTTTTACATTGCATAAAATTTTAAGTTCTAACAAATGTATCTTGAATAGCTCTAAGAGGTATTTTTGGTTGGGTAAAAATAAAACTAACCAAAAATAACAAAGTACAAAAGATTTCATTAACTTCTTGAATTCCATAGCTGTGTCTTGGATTTTGCCATTGCCATCAATAGCACCAGAGCCTGAGAGGTCTTGATTTTTTTATCTTACTTCTTCATATGCAATTGGGAAAGACAGGGTGTGCAGTTTAAAATAACTTTCTATGTAAATTTGGAGGGGCAGTGGGGGAGGGGGGAAGATAGCTGTCTTAATTCAATGGCTTTTATTATTCAAGCATAATTTAAAACTTGTCCTAACACAAATGTAATCTCATTAATAAAAATGCATAGCAGGATCCAGAGTCAGTGAGCAACAGATTATGAAGGATGGGGGTGTGATGGGAATCCGCAGTTAGGATTCAGTTTTCAGCTTGATCACAGATTGCATGTGTGACAGTGGACAAATGAATTTAAATGTTGTGAAAAGTTACGAACAAATTGTGTTTATGGGAAACAGCGTTTTAATCACACCAACTTGATTAAGTCTTGAAAAATATTTTCCAACAAAGGTTTGTTTCATCAGTCTCTCCAGAATACTGCATTATTAGTATTCAAGAATGTTGTAGGTTTTGTGTGGAAGCTTAGGATTGGGCATTTGGGACAATGAACCAGACAGTAAAGAAGGATGAGAGAGGAGACCAAGGTAATGTATCAGAACATGCTCTGACTGCTCAGAAGTTAATGAGCTGCTTCATAATTACATAGTTTAATGGAAGCTGAATTTGGCTTTAAAGTAGTCATAATTTGATTATAAGAATGCAGGAAACAGTCCAGGAGACCAGAACACAAGAAGTCATCTTGCTTTCCAATTTTCATGTGCCTTTGGAAATGCTACTTAAGAGTTTCCTGTAGCTGCCAAACCATCCCATCTCATAGGGAAAGTCCTCTGTGTGCTAGAATCTCCTCTTTCTCCTGTATGACATCTGTATTTTGCTGGTAAACCTCAATGGGGGAGGATTTAAGAAAAATCTTATTTTTCTTTCAGATAATAAAAAGAAGCAGATGAATTTTTGTTGGTGTTTGTCAACCAGCCCAGATTTTTCCTTCGCTCAACAACCCGCCTTATAAATTAATATGAGTATATGTAATCAGAACAAAATAAAACAAGTCTTCTCACTCTGATTTTTCAATCTCAAATCAAGAGATTAAGAATAGAAAGTAATTAAATTTTGACAATTTACTCTTCAACATCTATTGTTCCTTGTTAATGTGTGTTAAATGCTATCAGTAATGGTCATTCTCCCAACTTGGGGTTTAAGTATAGGTGAAACAAAGCAGAACAACAGCAATATAAAACTGGACTATGAATAGCAGGAATTTTGTTTTAGTGGCATTAACATTCATATTTTATAAGGTGCCCAACACTTTCTTGGCATGTTAAGAATAATACTGTGTGCCAAAAAAAGTACAGTTGGTGTTAACTTGAATGTGAAGTAAATAACTTTCTCACTTTAGATGTATCCTGTTCTGCATCCTGATGATTGTTGGTTTGGAACCTTAAATGACAAGCAATACTTTTTTCTTTTTCTTTTTTTTTCAAGTTTTGTTATTACAATAACTTTACAATAACAATATTACTACTGCCTCCATTTGGGAAGGAGTTGGAGAGGGGGAAGAGTATTTATTGCCTTCCCTTATTTGTGCCATAATGTTTCTGTTTTTATGAATCAATTCACAATTGTATTTTGTGGAGGTAGTGGTACTCAACAGGAAAGCTACTTAACTGGAAGTGAAGAAGGAAGTTAGTCATATTAGTGAAGACCAGAAGACAAAAGTGTTTATGTATCATTGTGTATTTTGGGGAGGAGAAGACGGGGGAAGGCAAGTTTGTTTCCATTTCTGCTCTTTGTATTAAAATGAACAAATTGCTCTCAGCAATTTTTTTTCTAAATCAATTTCTTTGATACACACACGCGTGCACACACTGGTTTCTGTAGGTTTCTAAATGGTTTTCAGGTGAAAGGGTAACTTGGATAAAATGATAACAGTGAAAGAAAGAATGAAAACAGGAAACAGATGTCTGGTGACGTCGAGGGATTGGATAGCACTTATTCAGTGAACGATGTCTTAGTCACAAGGCAGCTGTATCCTGGCTCTGATACTACAACGGTACAAATACCTTGGAGCCAAAACAGCCACGTTCCACAAAATCCGGTCATTCTGCTTTATAAAGGTGATCTTTTATCATCTTATATGATTGCAGAGGGCAAAAAAGGGCTATATGTTCCTTTATTTAAAATATGCAGTGCTTGCCTTTTTTCTCACTTCTGTTAACAGTAGCCAGTATTTTATATCAGTTGTTTGACTTTTTATTTACTGGTGAAAAAAGTCACAGGGCTATAGAGGATTTCCTGTTCATTTTATCTCATCAGGAACACAAGTCTCCTAGCAACCAAATACAGAATTATCAAAAGCACAAGTAAGTTATTGACAAGGTTTCTAATAAATCCCTAGTAAACAGTGTCTCAAAGGACTGTTGTTTATATGTCAGGCTTACTGGTGCAAGACTAAGCCTATGCTGGCATCTAAAGTCATTCTTGTTACTTAGGAATATGGACCATGTTTTCATGTTCACAAGATAAAGAATTGACCTGGATATCCTGTTTTGATAGGGGTTTTTCATGTGCAACAATGCGTGACACAGCAAGAAGCACCCAATCTGCTGTAGCTGGAAAAGCATTATCAGGTACTGGAGGAAAAGGAACTTTTATTTGTGTCACAAAATGCTGAAAGCCATGTCAATTTATATCAGCAACATCATACTTCTGAAGGATTACTTGATAAAACTGATTACAGATGTGAGACTGCAATCAAAATAAAGGTCTGTAAACAAGACATACAAGTTTCATACTGTCATAATTAGAAATCACCTGTTTCTTAGGAACAGACTACTGACTGCAGCCAGTCCATGCTATACTTACAGGTGGCTGACTGCAGACTCAAAATGAAGTGGATTAAAATACATGTTTTCTCTCATATGTACAACAGTGATACCCTGGCTTCATTATAGTTCATATAGAATTTGTGTTTAACAGTCAAAAGTTGACTACAATCCACTGATTTCCAAAAAGGAATAAATTAATGAATCAGTGGCCCTGATCTGAATCTTCGCTGGCAGTGTGCCAGCATTGTTTTGACATAGAAGCATAATTGATGTTAGTCCTCCAGGAAGTCATATAAAAGTGATCAATTATGAAGATAGCTTCCCATTGCTATTTTATTATTTTCTACCATTATTTCTATTTTCTATTATTTTCTATATTAAAACCTTAAATGCTAATGCAAAACTAATTTTGCACTGTTTAACACTCTAACTACAAGTTCTGTAAGTAATTTGAAATTGCCGCACGAGCCCCATATTTTTAAATATTTAACTTATATTTACATATATCTAAAATAAGAAAGACATTCTGTATATCCAAAATGTCCAGTTTAATATTCTATATGCAGCTTTATGTTTTAAAATTTTCTGAAAAGGTGATCAGACTGAAATAGTTTTACATAACTCACAATCTGCACTTCAGTTTAATGTTATGGTTTAGTCTATGAAAAGAGAGGTCAGGTGTGATAGGGTTCTTGCCCCTTAGAGGAAAATTATGAACTTTTTAAGCTCCTTTATCTCCTGCCGAGGTGGCTCATCTTGGTCTTTTGTAGCAGAAATATATAGCATTGTCTAAAGAAGTATGGTTTCTCAGTGGAAGCAAACTATCCTCAGATCTATTCTGTCTCCTATGCTTAATATTCCCTCTGATGCACATGCATCTTCCCAAGGTCTCTTCTCACCTTTCCCGTTGTAGTGGTGGGAACTACAGGGCTCAATCATTCTCACAGTGTCATCCTGTCTGGCCCACTCTGGGTTTGAAAATCTGGTTGTTTTATGTGCCTCTGGAGCAGGAAAAGTGTTGATCATTCCTGCATCTGTTTATATGGGGGGGTTGGGGGGGGTTGGCTTGAGTTTCCTGGACTGGTGTTGCTTTTGTTGTTAAAAATGTCAACAGCAATGTTGTTTACTTGTTAACCTTGTAGATTCCAAGCCACATGCCAAGCAACTTAGAGGGCCCTTTGAGCAATGGATTTGGTGTTTATCAGTCAATGACCACTCCTAAAGAGTGCCTGTGCACTCAAATCAGTTGCACACACTAGATGCCAACATGAAAGGATAGGCAATTTTGCATTCAATGCACCAACACCCAAATCTGTCTCTCCTTGCACTTTTCTCCAGCCTCTCTAAGATTCATTCTGTCCTGTGGTAGGATTGGCCTGTCTGGGCTTTAGCCTATAAATATGGGCAGATTAGTCCACGTTTAGCCTGAAAATCTGCCATTTATTATTCCTCAGGCAGGTAAGGATAGCTAGAAGTTTGTGGATGTAGAGCAGTCTATGAAAAATAAGTTGATGTGTAAATTTATAGTAAAGTAGTTCTCTGGGGGTTTTTTTGATGCTGTTGTAGTTTGCTCCCAGTGTGGAGTACCTTAAGTTAAGAAAATAAATTCACTTGATATCTGACAAGGGAGATGCATTTTTGCTTGAACATAGCTGTGGTTCAGTGCTTCAGAAATTGAATCCGTGTTCCCTGTAAAGTTAGTATAGTGAGGTATTGTGTTAATTTCAAAATTAATGCAAGTCTAAATTTTTATTGCTCACCTGTAGACAAAACTTCAAACTCCTCTCATAGGAGTTTCACTGCCTTTGTAGTAATGTGGTCGATACAGTCAGTATCTAGAACCTAGAGAATCGCCATGTTCAGCTTGGAGCACACATCTGAGCAATTCAATGACTCTCTAGATGCCACTGACTGTGACAGGAGTTGTAACACAGCACTTTTGTATGCACCCAGAACTTCAGTATCTGGAGCTGAATCCCACTTTTTGTTTTCAGTGACCCAACATGTTTGAAGTTAATGGTCAGAAGTTTTCCTCAGGATCGCCAGCGTGGATTGCTTAGCTCGCCTCTGGGAACTTGTGGGGCTTGATGTACTATATTGTATTTGCCTTTGAAAATAAGCATTCTTTTTTAAATTATTTAGTGAAAAAAGCAGTCTAGAGGATATGTTGGTGCCACAAGAGGTGAGATGCTGGCAATCAGACAGTGTTATTTTAAAACTATTGGAGACAGCAGCTTCTTCAGGATACAGAAATTGGTGACATCCCCACCTGGCAGCCTCTGACTTTCAAGGTGGATGACTCCCAGTTCCCAGCCCTGCACTGATATTTCCACTCAAATTTGCCAGCCTGCCTTCTTTGACCCTTGTGTAATACATGCTGATGTTTGTGCTAGTTCTAATGTATATGTTTACTCTATAAGCAAAGCACAGAAATTAAATTTGCCTCCATTTGCGAAAGAAGAAATGTGAGAGCAGGGTGGTGCCTCTCTTGAGGTGTCTGCCTCAGCAAGTGGCACAAGTAATGGATAGAGAAGGTGACTGAGATGCTTAAACACAGATGTTGTCACTGCTATCTGAGAAGATGCATCCAGTGTGTCTCATAGGGTACCCCTACAGCTGCTCTGACAGCTTGTGATGTTTGCATAAAACACAGATTTGGTACTGATGTGCTTGCTTTTTGTGCACAGACAATAATTTATCCCCTCTTTTTCTTTTCTCGTTTTTTCTTTTTTTTTTTTTTCTTGGCAAGGCCATCTCACTTATTGCAGAAGGCAGTCTGAGTATGGGCCATGTACAAGGCTTGAGACTGTTCCAGACAAAATATTATTCTGCTGTTTTTATGTTGGACTTGGCTGATGTGACGTTGCTGCTGCCCTGACTTCTAGGTAAAATGTCTGGGCTAATTGTGACTTTGTTGTTGGATTTTGTTGTTATTGTTGTTTTTGGAAGGCTCCAGCCCTTCCAAGTTCATCATTAAAGACAGGTGTTTACTGTGGGATCATCATGAAATGAATTGCCAAAGTGAGGATGTGATTACAGGATGTGATTACGTAGTAAAATTCTGTCTGGGTCAGTTTTTCTGCATTCTTTTGTATGTCCCTGAGGGGGTTGAAGCACTGGGGTGCTCTGATTTTGTCTTTGATGTGGGAAAGCTTATCTGTCCATTAAGAGAACCTAAGAAGAAAATGGAAGGTAAAAAGCTGTCAAGTAATTTTTGCTGCATCTTGTGAAAACTGCATGTTGTCCCAATTCCAGTTGCTGTTCTTGGCTGAGCTCAGTGACTTTGCTGACAGCATATTAGGAAACTGCAATGGCAGCAGACCACCATGGGCACTGACACACAGCTATGGTACTGTAGCTGGCTGGGGCAAATAAAAAGATAATTTTGGAGACTTGGGAACATGAGAATCAAGGTATGAAACTCTGCCTGAAGAGATTCCAAAGTCAGAAACATACGTGTATTCTTCAACACCACTGAAGTTCTATTGCATGTTTACTCTTTGTTTTCACTGACTATACTGTTATGAACTGTAAATATTCAAGAAATTATTTAAAGAATACATTTTAGGTTTTCTTTGTTGTCCTTAGAGTTTTCAGCTCTGCAGGGATCTTGTTTCCAAGCATTGTTCCTGTATCCAGCAAGACTAGAAGCAAGTTTAAGAAGTGGGAGCCAGCATTTTTATGTGATGGCATTATTCCAGGAACTGGTGCTGTAGGATAAACAGTAAATACTGTGAGGCTTGCAAAACACTTACTCATTCATTGCTTATACCCTGCTGATATTTTCATTGTTAGAGAGCATAATTTCTCTGCTGTCTCTGCAGCTGACATCCAGTCACATCTCCTCGGCATGAAAGAAACCTGTCATGGTTTCCAGCGTCCAAACCTGAGGGTAACAAATATGACAATACCAGGTAGATAAGCAAGCCGCACATACATCCTTCTCCATCTGCTCCTCTCCCCTAATTACGAGACTGCTATGGCCGTTTGTCGTGCTGGGAGTTGCATCTGCTTTGTGGGGACAGGGAGAAGGTCCGGTGTCCTCCTGGTAGAGGCAAGGCTGACACCTAGTGACCAGACGCATTTATTCCTATGGGAATTCACTGTGTTCTGGTTCAGTCACCATTCACGCTTTTCTAGGTCTGGAAGGTTTAAACTTCAAAGTGAATAGTTAGCTTCTTTCATCATCTTTTTTGGCCTTTGTTTTCATTGTTTCTAGTATACTCTTCTGGAAATGGAGTTCAGCTACCTTGCAGGCTTGTTCACGGCTGATGTTCTAGATGATTTTGTGTGTAGTCTCCTGGAACTTGTTCATGCCAGCTGCGCTGAGCAAACTGAGGTGGCTAAGTGCAATCAACACTAAGTTCAGAACATCATTTTTTCTGGCTTTTCCTCAATAAAATCATGGCTGACTGCAGTATTTGTATAATTTTTGCTCATCCTGTCTTAAAGGATCCAAAATCAAATGTAGTGGGATATTCTCTGAGTTGCAGAATTTTCTTCCTACAGATGTCTGCTGACCAGAGGTAGCATCTTACAATTAGGCTGCTACCTGGAAAGCACTGCCTGTTCCATCATCATTGCAGATCCTGCTGGATGTGCTCTGAGTTCTGGGCCTTAGCAAACTGCATATTAAAGAGGAAGAGCAAAATATAGCTAAAAGTCTCTTCCAGAATGCTTCTGACTTTTCTTTGGTTATGTAGATTAGCATTTCAAGGGTATAACATATTGATGAGAATTGCTGGTGACCTTTTTCAAAAGCCATATAAATTTAGGAAAAGAGCCCCTCAACATGAACCAAAGGAGTCATCTCCTGTGTTGACTCCAAAAGTAGACTGCAGAAGATCTCAGTGGTTCCCCATGCTAATGGGTTTCAAACAAAGCCCTGTACTGAAGCCCTAAAAAAGCCTTCTTGGACCAGTCCTTGAGATTGGAGGAATATTTTGTCTTTTAAATGTCTCTTGTTATTTAAATGAAGTAATGGAAATAAGGTTGATCCAACACAACTGTTTGCTACTAGCAGTGTGTTTGACTATACAAAGAGTCAGAGCTCAATGTTTTTCTGTGCCTGAAAGGAAGCTTTGATTCTTCCTGAATGAAATAACTAGGAACTCGCACAAGCCCTGTGTTGTTGAACGGAAAAGGCAAACCTTTTTCTTTCAGATAATCGTTTATATCTCACTCAGAACTTTACGTATGGCTCTGATTCTCTATCTGTTGCATGTTTCTAATTAGTCCATGAATAAATAAGGGTTCTGTATTTTAAAATCCACTGATTTTTCAACTGCTAACTATTGTTGATAGGATGAGCCTCTGGAGAGAAGGCTAGCATATTCCTAGGGTAAATTCCCCTTCACAGTGCTGTGATGCTAGGAATGAGAATAGCAAAACTGCCCAAACACATACATACACTGAAGTTCTTTTTCCCTCTCTGAAAACTGATGGTGCAATTCCATGTCTCAAAACCATCCCCCAGTACTGGTTGCCTGAGGCAAAAGCTGTGTTTTCTCACTTGTGCTTTCAGCCACTTTTGGTGTCTCTCATAAGATTATAGGGTCGTTCATTTGCATAGTCACTTTGAATAATTATTTCTAAAATTTAAAAAAACTAACTTCTAAATGTAATTTTAATTAATTAATTAATCTGAACAAGAGCCTCAGAACCGGTAAGCATGGCTTTGACCAGGGCTAAGTAATAGACCTCAAATTATTCATTTTGAAAGAGAAATACTGGTGACTCTGAAGACCTTGAATGTGATCCTTGAGTTTATAAGGAATTCTGTATATAATAATTTCCTTTTTTTTTTTTTTTGGTATGTAATGGAAGTTTTGTTAATTGGTCAGGCTAAGCCAATTGTTTTCATTATTTCAGACCACAAGTGCAGGATTCCTGCCTTTGTTCAGAGCAAAGGGGAAAAATAAAGCTCTCTAGTATCAAATAAGTAGGCACAGAAAAAGCAGGGCATCTGTTAGAGCTCCATCTCTATCTACTGGTAGATGTCACCTCTGGAAAACCTACTCAGAGCCTCAGTCTTTGTCAGTCCTGTGCTCTTGACTGGTAGCAGTAGTACCCAAATAGCAGGTACCCAAGGGTAGGTCCAGGTCCACGTGTCTGCTCCAAAATACGACGTGGTGTGGGGCTTCAGCAGTGCAGACATGAGAACATATGCAGGCAGAGCCAAGGTATGCTGGTTTTGGTTGGGATAGAGTTAATTTTCTTCCCAGTGGCTGATATGGGGCTGTGTTTTGGATTTGTGCTGAACACAGGGTTGATAATACAGAGATGTTTTTGTTGTGGCTCAGCAGGGCTTGCACAGAGCCAAGGCCTTCTCTGCTTTTTGGGCTGCCACGCTCATGAGGAGGCTGAGGGTGCATGGGAGGGTGGGAGGAGACACAGCTGGGACAGGTGACCCCAGCTGACCAAGGGGATATTCCAGACCATAAGGCATCATGCTCAGTATGTAAAGTGGGGGAAGAAGGAGGAGGGGGGATGTTTTGGGTGATGGTGTTTGTCTTCCCAAATAACCATTACACATTATGGGGCCCTGCTCTCCAGGAGATGGCTGAACACCTGCCTGCCCATGGGAAACAGCGAATTAATTCTTTGTTTTGCTTTGCTTGTGTGCATGGCCTTTGCTTTCCCTGTTAATGTGTTTATCTCAACCCACAAGTTCTTTTTTACCCTTCCAATTCTCTCCCCAATTCTCTCCCCAGTCCCATTGGTTGGGGCAGTGAGCGAGTGGCTGCGTGGGGCTTGACTGCTGGCTGGGGTTAAACCATGACACAAGGGAAACTACTCAGAGCAATCCCCTGGGCTCAAAACTCCCCTTGGAACCTATTTCATGTGGTGACTACAATCCTCCTGCAATGTACCAGCGTGGAGGTGCCTCCTGGCCTAACACAGGGTTTTGGAAGAGTTCCCCCCTGACAGAACTCACCTGCTATCACCCCACTATCAGCTGCCACATGGCAATGGGGGAAGAATTGACTTTCCTTTCTTTGTGCAGTGTCAAACCCCATCAGGACAGTCACTGGCCTACCTCTGCTTGCTCATAAGACCATCTGCCATCGTACTAAAGCAGAGAATGATCTTTCAGACTCACATGCCTTTGTCAGAACTCTGCCTGCAGTCATGTAGCAACCAACAAGTAAGGCAGGTAGCTCTGTGGCTCTTCTGATTTTATTGTATCCAAAATTGCCAGAGCTTTAGTGATACTTCTGACTATCCACAGAGTCAGGCTACTTACACTTCCCTTTTATATAACAAGCTTTACCACCACTTCACTTGGATTTTTGCCTGTATTTTATTGATAATGCTACTGAATTCATCATACACTTGCAAATATGAAGTACAGCGGCATTTCCTAATTTCATTCAGAGCCAAAGTTACAGTTAAATGAAAGTTAAAGCTCAATGTACCCATTTGATCTTAGTTTTTCTTCTTGTGGCTCAGGATGTGTCCCCACTGCACATTCCCTTGCATTTTACACAGCTGTGTTCTAAGAATACCAATTAATAAAACCTTAGATAGAAGAATTTACAGTGTTGAGATTGTTTGTTGTTGGTTTTTTATTGGTTTTTTTTTTTTTTAGAAAACCACCAGGAAATACATAATTCCACACTGAAAAACTGTTTTGTATCTCTGTCCACTAAAACTCTTTATCAGAAAAAGTCAGCTGTTTGTGATAATTTCTGCCTATAGGATTATTGACTGCTTTTTGAAACAGGAATTTTTTGAAATTCCTCGTTCCACTTTCCTATAAAAGCTTGTCAACTAGTCCAGATAAAGACATCATAGTGAAGTATAGGTTCGTGCATTAAGCTGTACTATACAGAGTTACTTAAATAATGATGGAAGTTTTGTGGTCATTGGAGAATGAATGAATTTCTTTTTGTATGTCTGATCAACTTATTCAAATTATTAACATGAACAGAAAATGCTCACTAAAATAAATAGGTCAAAGGTCTATTATGAAAGAAAAAGTTGTTACAACACGGAGAAAATGAGAGAAATGACTGAGACTCCCACAGGACACAGGTCATACTGACTCATGGCACGTTTCTATTCTGATTAACCCATCTGTACTAATTTGTTCAGTTTGATTAGATTACATATCTTGCATTTTTTCATATCCAATCTGAAAACAAATGTGTCCCTTATTTACTATGAAAATACTGCAGTTTGTTGCCCCTTGACTGATAATCAAAATCCAATCAGCAAGCTACTCCCTGGCTACTACTTTGTTTTGGTAGAAATTGTAGTGTACATAGACCACTGATATTATCAAACTTCAGCCTGGTAGCTGAAAATACATCATCCTTATATATAATCTTGCAGAGTTTTCAAGTAACAGCTTTGACCTGGATGCCTGTCAGTCTATAGAATTTCTGGGAGGTTGATAACTAGTATTCCATTGCTCACAAAGTTTGGAAGGCACAGATAGAGCAAGAGCTGGCCCTGCTGGCATAGCCACTACTTCACTAGATAGCAGAGCTCTCAGCTGCAGGCCCACCTGGGAAGCAGGGGAAATATGCTTTGGGAGTTAACAATAGTGTCAGCTGACATTCCTAGAATATGATGGCTTCTTATAATATCCATGTACAGTCAGAAGCTGATTCCCTTAATCAGGTTCAGGGAGTGCTACAGTCAACTTTTCCTGTGTTTTAGTCTGATTTCCTAAGGAAAAAAAGTGTTGTGCAGCAGCACACACTTGCCTGTCTGTGTATCCATTTGGCTGTCTCGACATTTCTTCTGAAACCTTTTGAGATGTTTCAGCTCTGCTTTATAGAGGAGCAGAAGTGTTAAAGAGGGGAAGGTCCCACAAGCCCCACGAAGACAAGCAGAAAGCTGGGAATGGAGGCTAACATGTCCCCTATAGATTGGGGCTTAAAAGTGAATTCTTTTCCCCTCAGCAGACACCACCTCACCGGACAGCAAACACAGGCTCCCAGACTTCAGCTGGAGAATCCAGGCTTTAGCAGGGGTGCTGCTCATAAGCCAGGGGTGAGGGCACATGTCTGCTGCCCTGGGTGCTGTTGGAAAGATCTACACACAGAGGTACTGGCTGGAGAGGGAAAGGATGAAATCAAATCCACAAAATATCCCGTCAGAAGTAAAATAGAAACATTTTTCCCCCAAGTATTTTTACAATCGCGACAGTCATAATACTGCTTGTAACAGTAGGAAGAACTACTCTTTCAGTTGTGCTGTGATTTGTACAAACTTAACAGCCCTTTAAGGTTGGAAAATTTAGAACTATAACCCTCTGCTTTCAGATCAACAGGCCTAAAATTTTCAAAAATTTTACAAGTGTATTTAACACCAACTCAGCTCTGCAAGTTTAATTTTTACATGCTACTTTGTTCCAGTTTTGCCTCCACTTACATGTTGCTATGTTGCTTTTTTTTTTTCACTTGCCACTTCTAAACAAGGGAGACATTTTGTTGGTCAGTGTCAGAACAGATACATATAAAGCACGAATCAATACAGAGAATAAAAGTTCTAATTGGTAGCTGCTATCAGCCTAGAAGATTCTCCTTAACAGGATAATTTCCTAAATTTCTGTGAAAGGCACATTTATTCTTCTTCCTAACTTATGCCACGTGCAAGACTTGGTGATTGCTTTTATTGATTACTCAGACAACCATAAAGAATAATGTTTTGCTTAAACTGATGTTGCAAATGTAGACTAATTTCAAATTGCCTAAAAAATATCTTTCTTTCATTGCTAATTGTCTTCTTTGTGAGAGGAACCAGCTTCTTTTCAGCTCTGGGAGAATGCACCTGCCTGGGTGACTTGGTGGGAAGCAAGAAGGGAGCTAACTGAGCCATGCATGGGGCTAGCAGGGTCAACAGGTTTCACTGCTCAAGAAAGAGACTGGCTGGTTGTTCTTGGCATCTCCCAAGGGGATCTAGCCACCAAAATATGCTTGTTGCTAAAACACCAGCACCAGTGAGGTGGAGCTGCCCTGTGAGGGCTGGGGCTGAGCTGGATGTCTCCCACAGCCGCAAGGGCCAGGACTAAGGACGGCAGCAGCAGCAGCAGTGTCCAGTTTGCAGACACGTTTTTCTTCACTGTAGGGTTTCTGCCATTGGTGGATAAGGTGGTCAAGTGTGTTTCTTTCTGACACTGATTAACAGAATCTGTTGCTCTTATTTAGAAATGGCAAGTGAAAAAATTCTTAGAGTGGAGACAGATAAAAAGCAGCATGAAAAGATTCAATTCACAGGACTGAATTTGAGTTAAACTCACTTGGAATAGCTTTGCCCGTCGCGGTGGTGATCTGCAGGGCTTTGCGAGTACAGCAGCATCTGTCGCTATCGGCAGGGAGATGCTCGCAGGGTTATACAGTGAGAGGTACACCCATCACCTCCACTGCCTTACAGGAAATTATAATAAAGGCTGAAGCGTGTTTGCTTGGGTTTTTTTTTCTCCCCAAAGCGAACATCCAAACCCTGGGAAGAAGGAGAGCGGCGCAGCGGCCGCTGGGGGGAGATGTTCCCCCGGGCACCCCGGGCTCCGCGCCCTCTCAGGCACCGGCATTAGAAACCTCTGATTTGAGGCGGCACGTCTCGGGGGGGCTCCGAAGCAGGAATACTTCAAAATGTGTTCTGCAAAACCGCAGAGCGAGCTCTTTAAAACGGTGGGAAATGTCCCCCAGAAGTCTTTTTTTGTTTTTCTTTTGTAACGAATTGCCCGTGAAAGCTTTTAACGCTTTCAGTCACGCGTGGAGATTAATGAAGCAACAGCTTTGGGGGGAAGGAAAGGAGAGTTTTGAAAGATGGTGGTTAGTAAATGGGAAAGCTGCCATTATATTACCTTTGCATTTCCTGGTGTTAAAAGCTGCAATCCTTGAGGATATCTGTAAGTCAGCAAGGGTAAGATGAATACTCTCATTACACTGAAATAATGAAGTGGTGGTGAACCCTTTAAGATTGCCAGGAAAAGAAGCATTAGCAGTACAGAAAGCAAAGGTCTCTTATAAAGACACCTTTTCTTTCTCTTAATAGATTTAAAGGGTGATGGAAAGTATTCATTAAGCACGATGTGTTTGTTTGGACCAGATTTCAAGAGGCTTAGAGTTACATTAAGCTACATCACTCTCCAAACACCCCTACTGACCTGCTTGTGAAGTTACTGTTTGGTGGGAGTAAATTTATCCCTCTTGTGCTCTGCTTGCAAATTAAATAATTGAATGTATGCTGAGACTTAATTTTCTGGGTGGAAAAACAGCACCAAACAGTCAAATATGGGAAAAAGTGGCCTTGAGAAAACAGGTACAATACAAATACACAGCATTTTCGTGTTCATTTCCATAACCAAAGTGTTGTGGAAAACCAGTTTTGTGATGTGTGGTCCCTGTTTATTACATGATACTCTAAATATCCTACAGAAAAGGGATACTTTTTACCCTAAAATCTAGTAATTTGCTATTCTGGGGACCCAGGCACAAAATGGCCAATTTGAGGATGACAAAAAGTGGGAGCAGTGTATTTCTGCTGCTGATATATGTCTGATATATAAGACCCCTCTCCAGTCTAATAGACTGCATAGCCATAGGAAATATGATGTACTCGGCATTTATGTGATGAATAATGCCTGAGACTTTTGCTGTAGAGTTCAGCAAATGCAGATTATTGTTTCAGAAGGCAGAGATTTCTGTCATCATCTCTTTGAAAAGATCAATCAGGATAAAATGCTGAGCAGACTAATAAAGGACTTCTCAAGCTCTCCAAATATCTGATTAATTTCTTATGGTTTTGAGGTAAAACTATCGATCAGCACGTGAAATGTGGCCCAGGTTGGAAGACGAGTTCCCAGACATCAGTGAACCTGATTTATGAACTAAGCTGCGATCTTACTGTTCAATTGCTCTGTTTAGGTGTAGACCAGAAAATAAAATCCTGCTTATTTCAGAACTGCCCTTGATGTTTCCACAGGTTTTGTAATGCTTTCACAATGGATGGAGACTTAGAACAAAAGCACAAGGGCAGGTACAACTCCTTCTGAATTTACACCTTCCTCTATGCAGAGTCTCTTGTAATCTAAAGAAATTCCCTACTGAGGCAATCTTCCACTTATTTATTTCAGGATCACATGAACTGGTAGAGAATGTCCTAAACTTTCTTCCTAATTCCCAGTTTGACAAGCTGTCCAGAGTCAGAATAACCCTGGCCTCATACTTCTTCCTAGAGTCTCCTGCTGAGTGTAAAATATGGCTGTCTTGTGGTTTGAATAAGGCTTTTAATGTGCCATGGGATGTCACGGTCCACAGAAATGGAATACAGTGTTCTACTTGCTGAGAAACAGAAAAAAAAGCTAACCAAACTGGTTTCGTCCTCCTGAGTACACAGTGACTGACTGGAAATCCAATCACTGAGACTAAAAATATCAGCCTTGATCACAAAAAAAAAAAAAAAAGCACCTGACAGATGGATTTAGTCTTCCTTCAGCACAAACATCTATTTGCCACTGAAAATTTGGTGAGTACACCGGTCTCATCTCCCAGTGCACCATTAACAGACTATGGGGTAAGGTGGATGTTATTTCTTCAAATTAATCCCTCCAAGAGGGAATGGTCAGAGCTCTCACAGAAACCATACTAGTTTATAGTTTGTACATGGCTGGGGGAAAAGGAAAAGTTTATCTGATCATGTAGAAGAAACAACTCTTAAAATCAGGGCTTGGTCCCTCCCCACTGCAGTGCTTAAAGGAGCTGAAGTGCTGACCCCATAGCCCTCACACCTCTGCCTGCAGGCACAGACTGGGCAGTGATTTCTGTGCAAATGCTGATAAATATAGAAGCACTTCAGGAACAGCAAACAAGGAGTGCAGCATCAAACATCTCCAGTGATGCTGAGCATTCCTACAGATTTCTTGCTGCCTTTTTCTCCTTCCTTCTTCCTGATGCAGAAGTTGCAGAGCCAAGTGAGATGTGAAATGGGTAAGTTCTATCCAGTCCTTATGGAGACTCACCTGTGGAAATGGCCACCAGCTGCTGCTGAGATTTCAGAAGCAGAATAAATCAGCACTTCTTTGGGTCAAATTTTGTCCAGTGGACCGGAAACCTCAGAAAGTGCACGGTGAAGACCATGGCCACAGGCTTTGTCCCTAAGTGCTTGAGAAGTTGGTGAGACAGCTTAAAGATACCTTCTGGAAATCTTTGCTCTATCTCACTCCTCTACCAAGGTGGACCCTTGCACAGTTCTAATTCTGAGGATAATAATACTTTTCAGCACTTTCCTATTTCCAAGCCAACACTGAGCCGTATTTTCTTCTAGTCTTTACAGCACACTTTTTTGCCATGTTGGACTCAACCAAGGCTAGTCTCCATTTTAATAGATGTATTTTCCACAGGAAATTAATGTATTGTTTCCCCAAAGCTATTTCAGTCTCTAAACTTCACTGCAGTCTGCCCAGTTGCACGATATTTCAGCCAGCCAAACAAATCTAGTGCCCCTGACAGTCCTTTTGGTAGTGTTAGACAAGGGAATTATGTCAGGCTCAGATTTACTACTAGGATCCTCCAAATGACAGTGCCCTGCAAGAGATCTGGTGGATGAATATCCCTGTGATTTTTTTCCCAAGCAACCCTATATGGAGAGAGTACAGTGTTTTCCTAATTGTTGTGTTGGTTTTCTGACCACATGTGTGTCATGGTACCTACAGGTACCAGGATATATGGTATGTATGGACAATATGTGTATCATGGTACCTATACACACCAAGATATATGGTATTTATGTACTCTATGTTTATATAGATACCAGTATATTCTGTCTTTGACTGTGGATTTGAATATTTGTAAAAGTCTTTTCATTCAGTATTCTGGGGATTTTTAAAATTATCATGGGTAGTTTGATTTCTCCCTTTTCTCAGGAGGCATTAACAAAACGGCAGCGGGGCTGCAGCTTCACTTTCACGATGGCAAATGCTCACAAAGAGCGACGATGCCTGCCCTGAGCCATTCTCTGTCAGGATGACAAGGCGCTGGCGGCTGTCAGGTCTGTGTAGGAAATCTCCACAGCGGTGCTGAGAATGTTTATTGTAGGGAGAGAACTTTTGCCCTGTGAAGTCACCTCCTACTAGTCACCAGTAGGTTTCTGATATTCTATCACAGGAAATTCCTGGTGGACCACAAAAGCAATCCCCTGAGTCCAGCTGCTGGCGGGGAGCAGTGGTGCACCACACTGCCTGGCTGAGCCTCAGCCTCCAGCGTGGGGCAGAGCACCTGTGCCCTGCAAAATGCAGACTCTGTGCTCCCCAAACAATGTTAAAATGAACTATACAGAGGGGCAAAGGTCAAGTGAACCATTATTGTGCTGCATTTTATGCAAACAAAAAAAATGTATTAGAGGATGTGCTTTGTATTGTAACAAGGTACTGTAAGATTATATTTAGGCTTCGTGTCTTTGAAGCCCTTGGTAACACAACTGTATAATCACAGCTCTTGATGTTAATGAGGAAGTTATATTATAAGGTACCCGTCTAACTGGGAACAGTGTAGGAAGAATTAATAACCTTTAGGAAAGCGTATAAAACCAGCTCTCAAGACCTCCAAGGCTAGCTGTATCAAGTGAATATATACACATTTCTACAAAGGAGAAAAAAAGAAAAACAAGCAATTGATAATTACTTTTGTCACCTTTGAATGCAAAGGTTTTGCTTGTCAGGTGCCTTTTTTTTCCACAGCTTGGAGGGCACAGCCCTCATTAACACTCCATTTTCCTCTGCTCTTTTGCCAGGGTTTCAAGCATTCAGTCACCGTAGCAAGACTGTATGAACCTTTATCCATGTGAGATAGTGCACAGCAGGGAAGCAGCCTTGGAAAAGATGAACACCATGTATGTGGCTGGATGCTATGGGTCTGTTTGTCCTTTATCTAAAAGACATCAAACTCCCTCCTTTCTTTATAAAGATGAGGATGCTGTGGAAGCAAAATAGTGACCCCTGCTAAAAATGGAGGACACACATCCAGAGAGCTGCTATTATCCTCTAACCAATGCCTAATTTCATCTGTCTGCAGCCTCAGGATGGGTAAGCCTCCTGAAAAGGGCCGTCTCTGGGGCTTTTAGGATTTTGATGCCACACTCCTTGTTTACTTCTGAAGTGCTTCCCCGTTCGTTGACTTTTGCATCACCACCCTGTGGCTGACCAGCCTCATCAGGGCAATCTGTGCCAGTGTGTGCAGGTGCAAGCAGCAAGGAGTCAGCACTTCAGACATCAGCTCCTTTAACCAGAGCAGTGCAGCGGAACAAAATTATGCTTTAAGATGTTGTGTGGTTTGGAGTTTAGGAGGTGGTGCATTTTTCTGAGTTAATGAGTATGGCTGCCTCATCTGTTTTTGCAAAGAATATTTCTGGGAGGGGAAAACTATGTGTGGCTGATCATGAGCACGGTGGTAACCTGCAGCAGCTGCACCAGGTCCTTGTAATCCCAGAGCATCATATTTCTAAACCTAGGAGAAAGGCATTATAAAGATGTTATCCAGAGTCCCATGTGATTTAGAGGCACATACACCATTTTCAAAAAGTGGCTTACTGAGGAGTGATGGGCTAGATAAGGCCTGTAGAGAAGTCAGATGGGCATTTTTGAAAACTGTACCCCTTATTTTAAAAGAAAGGGAAACGTGAGGCAATCGCAGCTGATTCAGCATCCGGCAGTCTCAGCCAAGTCATATTTTACCTCTTCCCTTCCCTCCCCGCACAAAACTTCCAGGAAAACCTGCAAAGAAAAGGCATATATGGGTAGGAGGAGACCTGCTTTTAATTTCTGTACCTCCTATTCAACACAATGCCACACAATGCACAGGATGCGAATATCCCAAGGCACCTTATACAATACAAGTAACAAAAGCACACACACATGCACAAGAAAAGGGGGAGCAGCAAGCATGACATGCTTCTAAAACAAAATGCAGGTAAAACTATCTGTAAAATGCTTATGTAAAGGGGATATGTGAAAAAAAATCACCTTGCAAAAGGAGAAGGTGAAAGCTGAAGAAATGTTCAGGTGATCACAAGAATTTGATTTCCATTTCAGAACAGGGTTTATCTGTTTTTCCTTATCATATTGAAAGTAGTGGTCAGATCTTCATTATCAACAGTGCAATCAGTGCCTCCCCAGAGAAACACCCACTGATGCCTCTGTGATACCATCTACAGAGCAACCTGGAACCAGCACTGAGTCATATAATGGTGGTAATGATAACAAGCAGCAAGTGCTGTGGTTGGAAATATATCATGGCTGTTCCTCGTTTCACCTTCTTTTCACTGGAGAGAAAGTGTGTGTAGGAGTTGCTCGCTCCCACCGATCCACCACCATCTTTTTGAGAGAGATCATTCATGGGACAGGACCAAAAGCACTATTCTGGTCAAGTGATGGAAGGTGTTTGGAGAAACGCGCAGCATTAAAGCTACTGTCAACACTGAATGAGTGCATCAGAGCCTGAACAAAGAAATCTAAGTTTTCTTCAACTGTCCTGCTGATGCATTGCTCCACATTTCCATTAGAAAGACAGTGTTGTGGATGAAGCACCTGGAACCTTGCCTGACCTGCTCCTGCTCACAGGCTCATGCACAAGCTAGTGGTGAAGGAGCTCACAAAATCTGCAAACCTACAATCTACAAAAAAAAATCTACAATCTACAAAAGAACCCCCATGTAGTCTAGAGATATTTGCAGCAAGAATATATTCTGTGTTTTTGAAGAAGAATAAAAGCAAAACACGTTAAATAAAAAGTGAGAGACAAGATCTTACATTCCTTCTTTATTGAATGCACCATTTTTTGATGTAAAGGGGTTTGTACCCAGATAGAAAACACTACATCATTTTTAGTGGAAACAATGTTAACTGGAGCCTCAAAATCAAATGTGAACATACAGAGACAGAATGGAGAAACTGCAAGAAATTTAAGTGGTACGTAGCCATGAATCACTTCCCCCTATTGCATGTGGTCACTAGAGTAACTTAATATGCATTACTTCTGTGTTTAAGGAAAAATGGAGTTGGCACATTTTTTTTTACATTTGCATGTTGATGGGCAGTTGCTATCAGTATAATGTAATTTTAGTGGCCACATGGGATTGTTTGCAACACCTTAGCTGCCTAATTCTGAATCCAAATAAAATGAGCAATACAAAAATTTTCTTTAATAGTGGTTTGGTTACCACATCAAATCCATCCTTGGTGTAACATTACTAGTAAATTTACAAGGAAGGAGGGGGAAGAACAACAAAAATACCAGAGAAGTCTTTTTTTCATTACACAGTGAGACAAGGCAGAGATTTTATGTATTGACTCTTGAAATCATGACTGGAAAAACCAAATGGCCCAGGCCCATCCACAGTCATGGTACGGCAACCGTGCCTTCTGTGGGGTGTAAAGCTGTAAGAGCTGTGCTTTTTAAAGCCACATCCAAGTTTTCTGTAAAGAACATGTGCTTACTGTACAGTATTGTATACTACTTCTCCTTACATTGCACTCTAGCCTTTGATTTTGTTTTCCTAAAAAAAAGAAAAAAAAAAGGCAAAAAATGAACAAAGATTACTTTTTTTATACTTGGTAAGTAAATGTTACTTAAAATATTAGTTTGTCTTTGGTGTGTGTTTGTGCATTGTATCCAAAGTTTTGTATTTTAATGAGAGATTAGATAAATAAAGAGCCTCTCCTTTGTCAGGGTCTAGCCCCACTTCCCAGCGAGCTCCTCACCTACGGATTGTAGGTTAAAGGCTTCCCCTTCCCACACAGCTCTGCAGAACCTGGCTTTGGCTGGAGTCTCGTAGTCCTGACCAGCTCAGGAAAAGGAGTCATTTGTTGCCTGGACATTGGACTGAGCGGTGAAAGTGACCAAAAATGAATCAGTAGGTTCGTTCCAGTAAGTGATTTCATTTTTCTTGTGCTTAGAAAAATTCACTTGGCTGAAAGCCAGTGATTTGCCTAGAAAGACGCTGAACACAAATTATGTCTGCTCTGTGAAAATTAGCTTGTACTGTGCATCAATACCCTTTCACATGTTCTAGTGTCTGTAAGTGTGCACTTGTAAATCTTTTTATAGTAAAATAGCTCCCAAAGCTTATCCCATGCTTATAGTTCTGCTTAGACTCTGCTTATAGCTCCTTGCAGAAGATAGAACTCTTATCTCTGCATAACATCTGTTGATATATTTCCAGTCACCCAGAATCCAAATTCCTTTGTGGACAAGTGGTTATAGGCAGAGTCAATATTTGGAGGGTCTTGTCTCTTCTATGGGAATTGGATAAACTGAATGGAAAATTATGTCTGATTACCACTAAACTTTTCTGCAGTTTAAAATTATTCCTATTCTGCACAGTTCAAACCAAGACCTCGTGGAGGGACTGAAGCTGTTGGATTTTGTGTATGTAAAATCAGGAAGATTGAATCAAGGTGAAGCAGCCCTGAGATATGAGCCCACCAATATTTCAAGAGTACATCATGATCAACAGAGTTCTGTCTGCTCCATAAAAGATCAGCTCTGTAGAGGAGCCAGAACCTCTCACTCATGGGCTACAGTATCACTAAGTTACTTCAAGAATATTTGCTTTTTGAAGCAATTAATCCTGTTGCTTTCCATAGGTCTACTTTTGAATGGCAAGATAACCTTGCTCTGTACAGAGTACAAGCTACAATAGATCTGCTGTGCTGTCATTCCAAATTTCCTCCATCAGATTCCAGGGCAAAGAAAAAGGAAAAAACTTTTAAAAACTGAATAAAATATATAAACCCTACATAATGAAAAGCTGACACTTTTAATTAATCTTGAGAGAAGAAAGGGTTTTCTGTTTAGGCAATCTGCACAGAAAGGAGCAAGCCTCATGTGAGCAAAGGTCCAAGGAGAATCTTTCTGAGATCTTTGGAGTGTAATAAAGCAAAACCTAATCAGGGGTGACTACTTCACACAACGAAACAGGTCCGACAACCCAGTGGTTCTTTGGTGCACACAGAGCTCTGATGCTGTCCCTGATTAGATAGAGTCTCACCACCCAGATGGACATTAATCATTGATATTGACAACCTCAGCCTGGCAAGGCAGTGGGAAATTTGTCCAACCCCCAAACCCTAATTTTACAGTTAAGACTTCTCTTTCATTTTGGTTTGCTCTGGAACCACAAACATAAACATCTCGATTTTTGTGGGTTGTTAACACACAGAACCTGAACTGAAGATCAGAGCCATCTCCTTCCTCTACTTGTCTGCCCTGGGTTCCACCAGAATCTCACCTATGAGAGTGATGACAGTGATAACAGTGAAATTTGCTTTCAGCTATCTGTAATAATGTCTTCAGATCAGAAACAGCACTTTGGCAGTTTGTGACCCATATCCAGTTTTGACTCATGCTTGTATTTCCAACTAATAACCTAAAAAGCCCCCTAACAACCACAAACCTATCTGTTTCTACCCCATCTCTGCATGCAGCACAAACATGTCAGACAAAATGACACTTTATTCTGCTGGTAGAGTGTTATGGCCTTATGGTAAAGGACCTGGCTCATGCTTAGGCACAGCACACATCACCCCAGACTTTAGTGCTTGTGCCAGTTGCTATTAGGGGAAAGGAGCAGTTGACCATATTCTTGACTCCTGCATCTCCCAGGAGTAAAATTTATTTGAATAGCTATGTGTGAATTTGAATCCCCTTCCCAGTCTTGAATAATTAATCTTGGGAAAGTAGGATATGAACACCCTAAGTATGTCACTTAACTGCAGGTGGTGAGCATGGGATATTCTGTTTTTAATGCAGGTTTTGGCCAGGAAGCTTCATATCCAATGGGCATTCTCATATTTATATAATTAGAAAAAAATCACAGTGTCTATCTAGGATTGTTTGGACAAGAATTGTACGTTATTGTCTCAGTGCAGCAGGAATGTCAGCTATGAAGAGAGGAATTCTTCTCATCCCACCCATGGGAGCAAGAGGGAATCTCTGGCACATCCCTGTGTCCAGTCCAGAGGCGAGACAGCTTTCAGTTGTTGGACATGGCACAAATTAAAAGTGGACTACAAAGAAGGGGGGAGCATGGGTGTGTTTTGCTTTGACTGTGCTGCAGTGCACAAAGGACACATTTTCCTCCTGATTTTTTTCCCCTCTGCTTATGTTTCTTTAGTTTGTTTGTTTTTCAACATCAGGAATTTGGGGTTGTTTGTCCCTGGAAGACTCTGTGACTAAGCTGAACTAATAATAATACTGAAGTGAAAGCTGAGAAATCAGATGGAAAGGATTTAGTGGTAGATGTGGTGGCGTTAGGTTAATGGTTTCACTCGATCTTTAGGGCTTTCCAACCTAAATGATTGCATGATTTCTGCAACTGGGGCAGTGTCAACATTCCTCACAAGGCACAGCCACCTCTGCCTTTGCTAACATTACACTGACAACTGGAATACTAAATTTCTTGTCCATATACCTGTGGGGTGCTGGGGTGGCCCGTTCTGAATACTAACAGCATTAGGTGCCCTGTGACAGATCTATAAGTCATCTTTTATTCTAGTATCCTGATGCCAGCCGAGAGAATTGAGCTCTTTTGTGTAGCTTCCACCTTTAAAATTCTCCTAGTCAGGCTTACTTGATTTTTGCCTGTCTGCTTCTTGCCCTGCACTAGAAGTGCTGCATTACATTTCAGGAAGCCGCAGAGACCACTACATGCAGAGCAGCTCTTCTGCATTGAGTCTGCCACCACAACGACTGAACCTTCTGTGACGCACATCACTGCTTTGTGGAGATCAGATATCATCTCCCATTTCCTCTGTATTTATCCAGCTCCAGGAAAAGCATGGTCCCAAGCATGATGCCCAGCTACAGGTCCTCACTAAAGAAATAGAAGCTGGGAGTGTTGGCACCTGTAGTGGCCCCGCTAATACCTGCAGTGCTGAGCACAGAGCTGTGTGAATGGGCCCAGCATAGGGCAAAGGCTGAAAGGATCTGTGCCCTCACACCCCATAGCAGCTGCCCCCCCAGCCCAGATGGGTCGCAGCTGCAGAGTGTGGTGTGCATCGAGCCACACGCTCTTCCTTGGCTCTCTGTGGAGATGCTGGTGGGTATGTCTGGTCCCTAGAAACCAGGCTGCTTCCATGGGAAGGAGATGTGGAAGATATGTGTGATCTGATGAGCAGTGGCCACCACCTCCAGATTTCCAGGGGGAAGAAAGCCTGGAGAGGAAACTCTTTCGGCACTTTCCTTCTGGCAGCTGTGGGCTGCTGAGTGCCATCAGATGAGTGGTCATGGGCTTCTCCTGCACGTCAGTGCATTGCTCCTGCTGGGAGAGCTTTAAAATGTTAGCTGGACAAAATGTGTGTGCCAGAGCAGCAGGAGCAAGCAGTCCTGTTGTGGGAGCTGGACACCTTCCCACAAAGAACACATTCCTTGGGCAGGCCCTGGGGCAGCCAATACTGCTGTGTTACAGCCTGGGGTAAGCACCAGAGTCTGCAGCACCAAGCAGGGCAGCAGAGCATCAGCGCTGAGGTAGGGACATGGATTTGGCTCATATGTGGGTTTTGGAGCCAGGCTGAGTGCCTGTGCCATGAGGATGTCTTCTGACATCTCTCTGTTCCTCCTTTTGGGCCTTCACGATTGCTTCACCCCTAAAATTATACGCTAAGTGCTCGGGGCAGGGGTCTTCTCAATATTGCCTGGCAAGGGCATGGAAGATAAGAACAGCAACATACAAAACATAGATTCAGAACTTCTTCGGTCTTTGTTTCAGGCCCCTGGTTTCCCTGGTATTTGTATTGTAAAACCCCTTTCCAGCTGAAGTCTGTTTCTCCAGGGGAGCTTTGAAGCCGCAACGAAAATAGAAGCATTCTTTCTGTTTGATCCACTTTGCACACCAAAAGAGAATATAGACAAAAAGGTGATGCAAGCTCACTTCGAGTAAAAAAAAAAGAAAAAAACCCAAGAGACCTAATCAATTTATTACCCTTAGAAGTGATTATTAGACATAGTGATTTATTTTCTGTTTCTGTGTCATTGACTGTAGGTCACAGCAGCACCCTTAAGGATAAATCTGGCCAGGGAATCCTGAAAAGCAGATCACAGGCAGGATGGCAGGCTTAGGAATCCAGGGGTGAACAGTGGCTAAGCTGGCTTAGCATTTTAATGAGCTAAGATTGATTAATACTTCTTCTTTCTAATGCTACCTGTATGAAACATATAGGTCTTCGCTATTTAATTTGATGTCCATTCATTTGCCATTAGTTTAGTAGCAAATTTCAGCTTTTCCATGCCCAAGTACTGCCTTTATATTCTGTTATTGCTCTGCCTATGGCTTTTATGTACTTTTAAGTATAATGCATCTTATTTGAATCATTTCCTTAACAGTGTTTTGAGGAAATACGAAGATTACCTGGAAGGTGAGGTCTATCATGGAATCCTCCAACTTGCAGACTTTTGGTACCTAAAGGAAATCTACAAGAAAGATATGGATAGAAAGGCTTTTGACAAGAGCATGTAGTGACAGGACAAGGGGGAATGTTTTCAAATTGAGAGAGAATAGGTTTAAATTATATATCGGAAAGAAATTCTTTACTGTGAGTGTGGTGAGGCACTGGAACAGGCTGTCCAGGGAAGTTGTGGGTGCCTTTTCCCTGGAAGTGTTCAAGGCCAGGTTGGACGGAGCTCTGAGCCATCTGGTCTAGTGGAAGGTGTCCCTGTCCATGGCAGATGGGTTGGAAGGAGGTGATCTTTAGGGTCCCTTCCAACCCAAACCATTCTATGGTCCTGTGACTTCAAAATCCTTGTATTTAACCTCTGTTTGAGCTTTCTATGAGATTTTTTCAGTTTTAGCTTTGATACTTATCAGAATTCAAAATGCAGAAATTCAGTAGCTCTTTCTGAATCTCCTTGCTAGTCTCACCTACCTGGAATGAGCTGATTTGGGATCTTGATTGCCCTATACATCTTCCTCATCCTGGTATATCATTAATAGATTTTTTTTTTCTTTCTTGTACATTTGTTTGACCTTAGATCTGGTACCTATGGGCCACTACCTATAATGAATAAATTGGAAGTCCAAAGTGTTGGCTGCCAGGTTCACCTAAAAAGCTGGGGCTAGAGTGATGAAGTAAAGGACACACTTCCTAATGTCATCTTGTTTTTCAGTGCTTGAAGTTTTCAATAAGTGTACCAAATTATTTCTTTCAGCATTATGCAGTTGGATATATTATGGGACTACTAATTTAATAAAAAAGTATTTATTAGCAACATCCAAAAAGAAGTTATTGAATGGATGGGTATCTGTTCTGTATGGTCACTGAATGAGAATGACCTTTATCTGTTGAAAACCAAGATATATCACTCTGCCATATCCCTTTAAATTCAACTCGGTGGTTTCTGTCTTCATTTAGTTTGCAGCCATATTACCTCATCCCAAGCTGGCAAGGCTGGGCCACCTGGGATCTCGTGGGCGCTTTGGGAAGTGCTGGTGATTCAGTGCAGCAGTTGGCATGCTGCCCTCTGAGTCTCCATGGAAAAATCCTTCACCACTGCACCTGGGCACCATCTGTTGAGGGAGCTGGCATCTGTCAGATGAGGTATAAAACCGATCCTTGGAAACTCCAGGGTGTTTTCTCCAGGTTCTTACACAGACAGTCTTCTACCTAAGGAATATTTTTATGAATATTTCTCTTAAATTGCTGAAATATAGACCAGCATTCTCATCAGTAGCTTCAGTACCTTCCGTGTTCAGGAGATTCAGATTAATGACAGTCCTGTGGATGCATTAAGTTCTAACACATTTGAGGGTTTAGCACTATTTCAGTAAGTATTGTTTAAATTGGGAGGATATAGAAGGCAAAAAGCTTTCTTTTCCTGTATAACAAAAAGTGATTGAGCTAGGTTTAACTACTATGCTAGCAAACCCCAGCCAAAATTCCTCCTGTTTAATCAAGACCATATCCAAGGACTCAGATTTTAAAATGTGACTCCTAACTGGGCTGCTGTGAACAAACAGAGTTAATAGAAAAAGGGGCTTCTTTTTGGCTATATTCAGTAGTGAGTGTATACTAAAAATGTGAATGGCCACAGCATATCCCACAGTGACTGGCACATCTTACTCTCCAGTTATCTTTTGCAAAAGCTGTGGGTTTTGGGAAGCATTTTTTGCTTGTTTTGCTAGCAAAGATTTTGGTTTCTTGACATGTTCTGTCAAGGAGAGAAGGACATTTCTGGTCTAGCCCCAGCCCCACAGACCTCCTGCTGCACCCCTCTCTCTTCCTTTCCCTATGGGCCAGTTGGTGTAGGGCACAGTGGTTGCAGGGAAGAGGTAGGCAGGGGGTCACAGGCAGCCCAGGGGAGAGGCAGTCCCTACAACCACCCAAATCTTTCCCTTCTCCGGGAAGTGCTGCTGTTAGGAGCTGGGGAGACGAGGAGGGCAGAAGTGAACTGGGGGAGTGGCTGAAGTTTGTTTGGCCTCCCTGGCTCAGCTCCCTCTCCACTGGTGACTCCATATGTGAGCTTGGAAAAGCTTTGCACTGTGACAGGCACAGAACCACAGAGGGCCCAGCTACAGGGGCAGCCTCTGTGGGAGGGAGCAGTATTCTCTGCATGAGCCAACAGAGAAAAGCAGAGAGGTCCTATCGCCTCCATACCATGTGCATTTTTCAGTATGTTTCTGAAGCCCATACATCCAACAAGTGGCTTATTATAGCTCAAAAGCTAGAATAGAGACAAAAAATTCGGCAAGTGAAACAAAATCAAATTTAACACATGGCAAAGGTGTTTCTGGTTTTAATTCAAGTTTTTTTGAAGGATTGTCAATTCTGCTGCACAAACACAGTGAGCTGATAGCTTTAAAACACCTAAATGGGCATAGTCTGCGTGATCATGTATTTGAGGCAGATTCTTATCACTTACAGCTGCTTATCTGAGCCTGATGACTCCAGTGGAAATAATGCTCTGGACATCAATCCAAAGTTGCTCCTGATGCCTCCATGACATTGATAGATACTAGCACGGCTTCCGAACTGTAGTCTGATGGTCATATTGTGGGTATTACACCTTTAACCCTACCTCTGCAGAAGGGGGTTGCGTTATTCATCATTACTTGTCTCTATCCAGTCCGAGTTCACGGTGATAAATCTAGCTTATAAGGCACTTACAAAGATGGGTGTGGTGTGCTGATAGCATTCATGATTAAGTGCTTTCCTGTGTCAAATATAGCCTGTAATATACTACAAAGAGGCAGTCGATTTTTATACAAACTGATCTGGCTGCTATCAGACTCTGACATTTTATACTAATACTTAAAATAAATCTAGAAACAGGAAAGAAAGTACAGAATTATTGTTTTAAGCTAACTGTGAGGGCTTATCTTCAAAGTGACAGAGTTTCTATTGTATTTAAAGAAACTGGTCAGTATACTGGCATAAAGGTTAGAAGTACGCATGAAGCTAGATTTAAGTTCCAGCTTCAGTTTTCACTTTTGATATAGACCCTCTAAGATGCTTTTTGTTCTAACATGAAGATTTAAAAATATTTTTGCTTTATTTTTTTCCAAGCCTGCCAACTTTGAGTTAAAACCTACTCCTATTGAAATCACTGGGAGTTTTGCCATGCATTGTAAAAGGTCTGGGATGTGGCAGCATGTACTAAAATCCTTGTGATTTGTTGGACTACTTGGACAAGAGCTAGGGACATGTGAGCTGCCATCGCCAGTCTTTTCTTTCCACATCTTATCTCATGTAACTTTTGCAGGTCTTTTTGAGATCCCAGGTTTAATGGCTAAGAAAATGCCAAAAGTTGGGTCCCCTTGAAAATGAAGAAGACAATTTTCTGTCTGAAAGTGCTCACCATAATGTATTTCAAAGAGCTGGCACTTCAATATATGTAAGGACTAGTGAGACACTTGACCCAAAATCAAGCTGAAAACAAAACTGAGTATAAAATATTTTAATGAAGCTCACAAAATGGTCATCTGCTAAACAGAGAGCACATTTCACAGTCATGTTTGAGATTTGGACCATCTTGAGGCTACTTTCACTGCCAGGCTGTTTCCATGAGCCTGACTGAGGCTCAATTTGCCAGTCATCTGTGCAACACACACCCATGGTCACGCTAGGCTTGGCTCCAGATGTGGCCTGCTAAGGGAAAGGTGGATCACACCTACACTGTGATGGGATCTGAGCTTCCTTTCCCACAGGCTGGACAGACCAGGTGGGGTATTACAGACCCTGGCAGATTTCTTGAGTCTGGCTCATCAATAAGCACAATGTCGGCGTTTGGAGCTTGAGCTCCACCTGGGCAAAAAGGCAATGCTGTGAAATTCTGAACAAGGACCAGGAGAATGGAGTTTCCCATCATGAGTCTGTTCTCAGGCCTGATGATGACTTCGTAGCATAGATGTTTCTTTTGTCATTTTGCCTAGAAGTGAAAATTACTGTGACATGTCAATGTCAAATTCTGAATATAAGAAAATGTGACACTAACACAAAATGATGGAGAGATAAAAATTAGGAGCTTCTTTGAAATGTGAAAATTTGGGGTCTTGAAAGAATGGAGTGACACAATGTGGGTGAAACACATAGTGTCCTAAAAAGTCAATTGAATTTATGCATAATGACTTTTTCTTATTAGTTTTACTGTATGTTGTAACTCTTCTCATAGGCCCTAAACCTCTGAAACATCAGCAGGGAACAACTTAAATAGGAGACAAATCACATTATTAGAATAGTTTGTGTGTGCATGGGTGCTCATTGGTTTATATGTCCTTGCTTACTGCAGGAAAATCCAAACTCCAACACTTTTTTGGCAGCTTGATTAGTCTTTTGGGTGGGTATTATCAAAAGAAAATTATTTTTGTCTCCAACTGACTGGTCTGAAAATCAAGCTCAAATTATTATTGTTTTTTTTAATTAGTGTAAAACTTTTTGAGTCAATACACATAGGTGGGGTTGTATGTGTGGGGTGAGTGGCTGATGAAGGAATAAAGCTTTCCTAAAGCATGTGTGAGAACATTATTTTAATTAGAAATTAGAGCATACATTCCACCAGTTTAATTACCCAACACATTAAAAGCTGTTGCTACAGCCTTTGACTTTCTGAAGTCATCTAAATAATTAAAATAATTTTGAGCTAATAGAAAGAGAGGAAAATATTTTTAGTGCAAGTCCATTTGTTTCTTCTTGTTGGCCAGTGTTCTAATTGAGGTTAGAAGTGGGATTTGTGTGTAATTGGTCATTTTACTAGAGCAACACTTCTGTCCTCAAAGGCAGAAAATATTTCCCAAGAAATTATATTAAACAGTATTAAAATTATTGCAAAAATCACATTCCTGTTCCTGGAGTGTGGAAGTTTGGTGAGTCCTTTTAACAGGCTCTGCTTAACACACCGCGATGGCAAGGGGTGAGGCAAAATTGAAGGAAAAAATGCCTGACTGACAGCACCCCACCCAGATAAGGCCACTGCTTAGAGAAACTTGGGAATGTCTCAATGCAAGTGCTGTGCCAGGAACACACGCTCCGCTGCATCCAGCAATGATTTTCAATCACCCAGCTCTTAAAGAGGTCAGCAGTAGCAACAGCCTTCATGCTTGTTCTCTCCTCTCAACGCAGGAAAGACTCATGCCCCTCCTGAATCTGATTTAGCTCCTTTTTTTTGCAACCTCTACCTTATTTATAGAACCCCAGGATAATTTAGATTGGAAAGGACCCCCGAAGGTCATCCAGTCCCACCCTTTGCTCCTGACAAGGCTGATTTAAAAGCCAGATGAGGTTATTCATGGCCTTGCCTCATCAAGTTTTGAAAGTATCTGAGGGTGGAGTTTCCCCCACCTCTCTAGCTGGGTTTAACCACTCTTACCCAAATTTTTTTTCTTCTTATCCATACTGAAAATTTCCCTGGATGCAGGTTGTGGCCATTGCCTATTGCCCTTTGGCTGCACACCTCTGAGACAAGCCTGACTCCCTCTTGTCCTTTCAGCAGCTGAAGATCACAGTCACATTCCTCTCCACCCGCAGCCTTTCCGTCTCCATACCAGCAGCCCTGGTTTCCTCAGCCCTCCTTGCCCATCATGCCCCACAGCCGTGGTGCTCCTCCACTGGACTTGGTCTAACACATTAGTGCCTTTTACTGGGAAGCCCAAGAGTGGACATGACAGAGCACTCCAGACGTGGCCTCGCTGGAAGGGAACAGCTGCTGGCTGCTCTCTGCTAAGGCAGCCTGCCATGTTTTAGCTTTCACTGCCTCAAGGGCGCACTGCTGACTCATCTTCAGCGAGTTCTCCACCTCAGGCCCCGATCTGCAGCGCTGCTTGCCCTCCCAGGCAATCTCCGGTTTGCATTGCTGCAGGGGCTTCTTCTGTCCCGTGTGAAGGACCTTGCATCTGTTCTGCTGAGCTTTATGAAGTTGCTGTCAGCCAGAAAGGATATATGGTGTTTATCAGCAAATCCACCATCCTTTCCTCCACAAGAAGATCTTTCCTATCTGTCTGTCTTTGAGTTTTAACTTTCTGACTTTTGTCAGAAGCCCCTGGACAAGTAATTAGCTTGCATCCCCTAAATTTGGCTCTGCACCACAGAATCTCTGTGCTTTATAACACTTTTTACTGCCTATGAGTAGTCTCAGATAGGATTTACCAGGTCCTTCACAGATGAGGGTGGGTCTAACTCCCTCAGATGAGTGCACTACCACGTGTTAGGCCAAAGAGCAGCAGAGAGGACTTCAAGTGATTGTCTCACGGGCCAAAATTAAAAAAAAAAACAAGTAACAGAAAGGACACAAACCTAATTAGGCAATTTTAAAACCTCTGGAGAAAGTATTCAATAATTAGGAAAAATTTAAGAAAGGAATAAAAAAAAAAAAAGAAAAACCCAACCAAAACCTGAGAAATATCATATAAGAATTGGCATACAATAAATTAGAATATGAGACATTGCCACCAGAAGGTATCAGTTAATTCATCCTGACCTTTCTTCTATGGAAATGTCAATGCCCCATCCCTGGAAGTGTTCAAGGCCAAGGTGGATGGGGCTTTGACCAATCTGGTCTAGTGGAAGGTGTCCCTGCCCATGGCAAGGGAGTTGGAACTAGAAGGTATTGAAGGTGCCTTTCAATCCAAACCATTCTATGATTCTGTGTTGCTATGAAATGTGTCATAAACAGGACCCTATTTCAGCTCTTGCAAGTGAGAAAGAGAGTAATCCCAGCTTTCTCTCCTACTGGAAAACAAGAGAACTTTCTGGACACATGTGCATAAGAAATTAAGAAGCATTCATTATCTGGGAGTATGTTCTTCTTATCACAGGTGTCAGCAAAAGAACCTCAGAGGACTGAATTTTATACTGAATTCCATGTCTCCTATTCTGGTGATAGTATTCAGGAGAATGCTAAGGGAGTCTACTGAGAAGGCAGGACTTTGAGGAAAACCAGGACATTTGCACACCTGATGGAAATTCTGCCAGGCTTGTCCCTCGTGAATAGATAGCGGTTAGCCGCAGACTGCGTATCAAACAGCTGAATATATAGTCCACAATCTCTTAAAAACTTAATTTAGGTCCTAAACTTTTAAGCAAATCTTGTATAATTTGTGTTAATTTCTTAGCTTTTCACTTGAAATCCCAAAATGGTCCCTTGCTGTCTCTTCACATGTGATTACGTGTATTTTCTATGCAGTATTCTCAAAAAATATTTGAGATTTTTTGAAGACTTTTAAAAAAGCTAGATTGTCATCTCTTGTGTCAGCAATACTGATGATCACTATCCTACTTAGAAAAGGACTGATAATAATATTAAAATCTGTGAGAGCTCTGCTGTAGAATTCAACTGGGACAGATTTAGTGTCTAAATTATAACTAAATTTTTACATGGTCAAATAAGAGAGGCGAGCAGAGATGCAATAGTTCCCTGCATCATAATTATTTGAATGACCATGTGTTCATCCTGCAGAATGGAAACACCTTGGAACAGGAGATAAACATGGGAAGGTCACCAAATCCAGATGTCCTTTGTTCATGGCACTGTGAGGAGGAAACTTGAGAAAGCCTCAGTGCCTGACTCATGGCAGACCACCTTGGCATCGAATTTGGAGTGAAATTGAAAATGTGGCTTCTGACAGCAGCAAAGATGGCCAAAGGCATTGACAAGGCATAGGGGTCAAACTCAGAGGTGACAGACTGATCTAATTTCTGGGATTTGACAAAAACAACACATCTAGTTTAAAAAACAAAACAAAACAAAAACTTATGTGAGGAAAAAAAGATGGCTTGGAGTGTCTGAAAGGCCTTTGCCAGACACTCTCACTCAGCAGTGCAGTTCTCACTGTTCTGGGTCACTTCTTTGCTGTTTATCTTGAGTAAAGTCCTTTGTAATTAAGTTAATACTGATTTAATCATGACAATCATAGCTGGTAGATATCCAAGGAAATGATAACAAAAATTAAGCAGTGTGCAGATTGCATCTATGACAAGAGATTGAAGAATAAAAGAATACTGCAGGGGAAAGCCATAGTACAGTTTTCCTTTTGAAACTGCTGTTGAAAACAAAACCAAACAAGCCAGAAAGCTAGGGCTGCTTCTTCTGCAAGATTACACATGATTTGTGTAATAAACTTGGACTGGTTTGTTAACGCAATCCCATGAAGTGGTGAGGGTTTGACAGCCACGTTATTACATCGCAACTTGGCTGAGAGGCTGTGGGAGACACACTCATTGTGTTTTAGGTCATTTGTGTTCATTAGCGAGTGCAAAGTCATCAAAGCCATGTTTGCCTTCTGCTAAGTGGAGCTGCAGCTCTCTCACCTGAACTCAGCATCATTCAGATATGCAGCAAGGTTGTCCTATCTAACACCTCATCTTCTAAGGAAAATGAGTTGGGATCATGAGGCATTAGGCACAGCTCCGCTGTTTCCTCAGGTTTTCTAATTACCTGGCGAGCTGTCTGCCCAACGGTAGCAGTGGATTGGAGGAGTCTTGGGGGCAGGTGGTGGAGCCACTACCTGCAGTGCCAGTACAATACTTCATCAGGCTTAGGTCTCCATCTGTAGACTGGAGCTTGCTTAGATAAGGTAGCCAGTGCTAGCAGAGGAAAACCCTTTAGCATGATTCATGTGTTACCTGAAACAATGTCACAGCACAGTTTCAGATTAGAAAATGTAATTACCCTGATCAGTTGTTTACAAAGAAATTGTTTGAAGCTTTCCAAAGACATTGTTTGCCACCAGGGCAGTATCACTTCCATTGTGTGTTTTGTGTACTGGCCTGATAGATAATGATGGGAGCTCCCAGAAAATTACTCTCCCTCAGAGCATCAAAGTTTCAGAAGTGTTTGTAACCCAGCTACAGAATCTCATGCAAGATGCAAAATGCAAGAGTCTTTAAATCTGTGACTATTAAGTTCATTATGTTTTAATTTGAAAATTAGACACTAAGTTTTTCAAAGATTTATGGCTTTATCCTGAACACACTGAAGTCAGTGGAAGTTTTGTCCTTGGCTTCATCTGGACCAGGATAGAGTTCTTGTAGCGTAATGTTTGATCTTCAAGCAATGGATTCAAGAAACAACTAGATCTGAGTAGTTGTCGAGATCACTTAGAGCTAATCAGATAAAACTCTACAATTTTGAGGGAAAGAATGAGAGTGCCAGAAATTCAGGGCCACTGAATGCTGCGGGAAGACATAGTGGAGAGCATTTCTGTGTTGACAAAATTAAAATCACAGTCAGAGCTATTCTAAGCTGGCCCAAGCTGGAAAACCCATGGCTGACTTGCAGAGCTGAGCAGCTCTGAAGGACTGCCATTTCATTTTAAATTGCTGTTCAAAACTGGTGCTGAACTTAAATGTTACTTTGCCCTGGGGTCGATATGAGTCAAATCTCTCACCAGTTGTAATCTGGAAGTAAAATCTGTTTGGAAACATTTGAATGCTGGGGATTGCTATGCTTGAACACAGACAGGTTCAGAATTTTTTCTTTTTTTCCTTCTTCACCTTACTGTAAGGCTGTTGGGAATGGGGATAGGGGGAATAGGCAGTAACTCTGCTACACTGATTTTCTGGAATGGGAAATTTTTGTAAATGGAGGAGCTTTGTAAATTAATTAACCAAACATAGTGACAAGAGCACTAGAACACAAAGGTGAAGAAAACATACTTAACCTTAATTGTGCTTTAGCATGGCTGATTTCACAACTATGTGGCCACATTCTGCACTGACTTATAGTGCTTTACAGACGTGCCTTTTGAACTTCATCCTATCCTTGTGTAGACAGACCCTGGCTGCCCTTAGTCTCTTAAGATGCTTGAAAACAGCAAGTCTAGCACATGCAAGATTTTGTGATATTTAATTCACTAGTTTTCAGCTATCATAGAGGAGGGTCAGGTATGTGTAAAATGTGTGGGTTTTGATTGAAGGGATAATTTTATTGTGAACGATGTACTGGATGCAGCATGCACTGCTCATAAACCCAGCTGAGCTGAGTTAGCTCAAACTGCCAGCAAGCTGGTTTGCCATCCAGTGACAAAACTGGATTGCAATGTTTCCTCTTGCTGTGGTGCTGGTGGCTAATTGCATGCCCTGCATCAGTATGATGTGACACAAAATGGAGCAGAGATTCATATTTGTAAAATCTGGGATTCAAACCTGAATAGCTAGCCTGGGAGACAAGTCCAGATAAATCTTTCTGCATGGCATTTATTAATTATTACTTTTCAAGGGTAAGTGAGGGACATTTATAGCAATCTTTCACCTTTGCCAGCAAAAGGAGTAGTTTCAGTTTTCTTTGAAACCCACCAGATTCACTGTACCTGTGCAGAGGTCTAGAGAGCTGCCAGAGTCACAAAGGCATCCCCCTGACACCTCTAAGCAGTGGTTTCAAAGATCTCCTCCTCTTACATACACCCTTTACCACCCCCCTTCACTCTGCCTTCCTCCTCCTCTTCCAAGCTGCCCCCAATGGGTTGCTTGCTGGACCCTGTGCCAGAAAGAAAATGCAGATCCTTATTTTAATCACCCTTAATGGCTGGGAGAGTGACTGATACCCCACCATTACCACTTGTGTCAGAGATCTGCCTCATGAACAGGGCTCCTGTTGGAATTAATGACAATTAAATGTTGGCTGCAATTCATGACACTGGTTTTACAAATCCAGAGCCAGGTCTCACCTTCTCCGCAGTAGGGGTGTGGAGATCTCTCAGCTGGCACTCCTGCCCTGTGATGCCAGTCTGATGTTGATTGATGATGTTGATGAGCCTTCCACTCATTTTTGGTAATCAGATCACAGCATTTTCACATACTTAGGTTGTCAGTGGGGAAGCAGTTCTTGTCTCCCTGTGCTCGTGACAGCATTGCATAAAGCCACTTCCTACAGGCAGCATAATGAACCGGAATTTCTCCTCCTACAGAAGGCCATATCCTCCCTCCAGCTGAGTTGAAACAGAGTCGAAACTTGTAAATGCATGCTAACCCGTGGCCTTACACAGTGCTATTCCTGCTGGTCTCTGCTGGAAATAGCCATCCAGGTGGAACCATTCGTGAAATCCAGATTTTGTTTTTCATGTGTGCAGTAGCTTTCCAGTACTCCAAAAAGAAGATTTCTTTGGAAGGGGGTAGGATAAGATTCTTGAAGAACTGAACCCATTGATCTGAGCTATTTCTCCCATTCCCAGAACAGCATAGAGACAGCCAATAGACCACATACAGGTACGAGTCTAGCAGGAATATATCCAAGTGCTTGCAGCACTGGAAGACACTGAAAATGTGAAGGGGTCTGAAAAACTGGTATTTAATGCACTGATCTTTGGAGCCTTCACAATGAGCATTGTTAGATATAGGATCTGCTAAACAATGAGTCCTTGATAGGACGTAATACCTATTCAGAAGGTCAGCTTTGCACACTTGCTCTTAAAACATCCTTAGCTCAACTTAAATTTACCTTTGTTACACACAATGCACATGTGACAGACGGTTACATTCATTCATCTACTTTATTTAGATCTTTGACAGGCTTACCTACTCTCTGCTGCAAAGCTGAGATTCTAATGGGTTCCTGAATCAATGTTATTGCTAATTAGTACCTCTTGAAATTGTCACCGTCAGATGCCTCAGGTGGCACTGAAATAACATCGAGGTAAAGTTAGAAACCTGGAGGTCTGTGAGCAAAACCTGATTCTCCCTAATTGCCTTCTGTGCTTGCCTTATATTCCTTGCTTGGACAGTTTCTCCTTTTGAATAAGAAATGTAATTTACAGCACATACCGTACTTCATCTACCAGCCAGTGAAGACCCAAAAGTACTGCTTGTTGTTAGCAATCAGTTGAGCACCTCCTATTACCTCAGGCTAGCAGCCAAGCCGACAGGTCTGGGAAAGGTATGACAATCCAGGATGCAGTATCCTGACTGTACATAATGTACTCTGCCAGCCGAGCAGAGGCTTTCCGTAGTGAGAGGCGTTCCTCTAGTACAACAGTAAATGACAGGGACAAAAAAATGGCAAAGTTTTCCCCAGAAACACTCTGTTCTGCTTTAGTTTCTTCACCAGGAGCTGACTTGTAAATGAACCTGCTTTTATAAGCTTGCCTGCTCTTTCAAATTTTGCCAGTGGCTCCTACAAACACCTGAACAAAAGTGACCATTTGAAAATATGTAAACATTTAAAAGATCATAAATTGAAAAAAAGATTTCAGGGTTTCAAAACCCATAAAAATATGGTTGTGCATTTGTTCAGCTGATTTTAGAAGAGTTGCTAACTATTTCCAAGATCTAAAAAAAAATTTGAAAACAGTGGTGATGTTTGTATAAAATGTGTGCTTAAATTATAGCTATTTATGGCAGTTTCTGGATACTCTCAACTGGAGAAATATTTTCTGGAGGAGGTGCTGACATGCTGCAGTTCCAAAGAGCAAATCAATAGTGTGGCCAGACAGTCCCTTGTAGTAGTTAAGGTTTTAATTAGAGGTAAACACTACTTAGCCCATCTGATAGAAACTCTTCCCAGGAGCTAAGCAGTTCACGATTCAGATTTCTGTCTGCCACTGTAAAGTGCAGTGCTAATGGGGGAAAGAAGGAGGAGAGGAAAGGAAGGGCTGCTAAACATACAAGGTCGTTCTTGTCCTTTGGACAAGCCTGTTCTTGCTTCCCTAAGAAGACAGTTTGCATATTAGTTGAAGCAGGAATGCCAAGCTAACCTTTCAAGGAGGGGGACTTATGCAGCAGAAGTAACTGCTGGTGTGATTGGCCAAGTGACCAACAGAATGATCTGAAAAGCTCTTCAGGGTGATTGTGATTTTGATCAAGTACAAGGGTGAGGAGGAAGTAGTGCATTTACCTATGTTCCTTGTTTAACAGTTAATGAAATAGATGGAAATTAAAAGTAGAAGCTGTGGAATCTCCTGGAAGCAAATTTTAAGACATATGGAAATGAGAATCTTTGCTCAAAATTTGAGCAGAAAAGATTTCACTCATGGCACTTGGCAGCCCACTCATTGCTCACATTCACTGCTAATTTAGGTGCTGTGGTAGAGGGATGGACTGGCCCGAATTTTGCAGCTATTGCTAGTCCTTTCATAGCTCCGACTCATCCCTCCCCTTCTGCAGTGCTTTAAAATGACATTAGATATTTATGGTTTTGATAGCAAAAAATATAGGCCTGCCTTTTAAATGGCCATCCCTTTCTGTCATCAGGCAGCCTTATTATCTGTGATTGAAGAGGGTGAAGATCGTTGGCATGTAAATAAGGTGCTTGGCGAGGTGGCAGACGAAGGGGCTGTGGATTGACGTGCACAGCCACCAAGGGGAGCCAGCGTCAGACACCCTGGCTTGTCAGCTTTGCTTGGAAGGCTCAAAATCAACGAATCATAGAATTGTGTACGTCCTCTTGTAAACCTCACAGGCAAGTCCACCACTAAACCATGTCCCTAAGTGCCACATTTACTCATCTCTTAAGTACATCTAGGGATGGTGCCTTAACCACTTCTCTGGGAAGCTTGTTCCAACGTTTGACAGCCCCTTCTGTGAAGAAATGTTTCCTAATACCCAATCTAAACCTCCCCTGATGCAGCCTGAGGCCATTTCCTCTTCTGCTGTCTATTGCTACTTGGGAAAAGAAACTTAGACCCACTTCTCTACAACCTCCTTTCAGGTAGTTATAGACAGCAATAAGGTCATGGTCTGTTCCCCTCTAACACCCCCCAGCCTCCTTTTCTCCAGGCTAACCAGCCCCAGCTCCCTCAGCCTCTCCCCATGGGACATTTTCTCCAGACCTAAGATAAGCTTCATTAAAGAGGGCTTGTTTCTCTTTGGACTGTGGCCACCTCTTTGTCCAAATCTAGGTGATTATTCTAGAAAATTAGAACATCTTCTCTGCCAAATACTCATGTACCTTAAATGTCATTCTTACCTATCTGTAGGAAGAATACTATTTCATCTAATTAAGGATGAGGCTAAGTGCTAATATCTGTTTATTTTTAGGGACTAAGTTAGCTGCATTAGAATTTTTCTTTTGTTTGCTTTGTTTACACAGTGTTTTCAGACCTGGTTTTCTAAAGGTTAGGGAGGAGAGTTACTGAGGCTTTGAGCATAAATCTCAGCCACTCTCTGTGCTGGGCTTTACCAGCTCTGTGGCACCTATTCACAGAGATGCCTTTATTATCACTTCACCCATCTTTGCCTTCCAGTTTCCTGGTGCAAACTGGAAAAGAGGGAGCCAGAACTCACTGTGCCTGGATTTTACAATGCTTTCACCCTGCACTGGATATTAAAGGCAACTGGAAAAAAGTCTGTTTGGATAATCAGGGCACAAGTCCACATAAACAAAAACTTATCAGATATTTGTATTGTAAAAGAATCACTCGGTAGTACTGAGGAATATCACTAGAGACACATATTTCATGTGTTTTATGACTCATTGTTTTTCAGCTGTCATATTTGGAACAAAACCTTAAGTATTTTGAATCATTTCTTCACCAAAACTGCAAAAGCTTTGGAGAGTTCTTTGGTTGAAAATCTGATGCAGGTGCATATTATTTTTTAGGGATAGCTAAATAATGTTCTCATACACTGAGGTGAATAGGACTGGCTGATTCATGGCTACAGCATCCCCTGCAATTCTGCCTGAGTACCTCGCAGTGTTCTGTTAATTATCTCGCCACTCTTTAGAAAATAAAAGTTGTTGTCCTGTGTCACTAAAGGTAGCTGCTGTGTGGCATAGGGAAACTTGTCCATGGTCACACAAGATGTCTGGATAAGAAACCCCAGTGTCAGTCAATTATGTTCTTGATTATCCCCCTAAACAAGAAGTTTTCCTAACAGGGAAATACAAACTTTCCAGACTAAGTCCTCACTTCTGTTCTATGGTTTGACACACCCCCCACCTTATCCGACTGTCATCCCTGCATATTTCTGTGTGACTGCTCGTGGATCCTGCTCCTGCACCTCCAGCCTCTCTTGTACCCAGCACTGCCTTCCACTGCTAAAGAATCCCTGTGCCTTCAGCAACTTTGCACCCTCTTCCCAAAGCTCTGCAGTGCAGCACGGTGGGAACATGCAGACTTAGATAACCAGTTCTATGTTTTCCTGGGGACCAGGTCAGCTCAGTGCACCCAGTCACTGCAGCACCAGGGCTGCCAGAGTTGGCTTCAAGCTCCCCTCGTTGCTGAGCCTCTTGCTTATGCCAAAAATATTACAAGGAGTCATTATTCCCACAGAAATGTGACTCTGAGGATGTGTTTTGATGTTTTGAATGTCCTGACCTGCCTGAGCATCCCCTGGGCAAATTGCTGGTCCCATGGGGCTGGGGCAGCTGCTACTCTGTGGTTTCCCAACACTCAGAAAGAAGAAGTGGGGAAAGGGAAGAAGGAAGTGAAGGGAGGAGCAAATCAGCTGCTGCCAAACCCATGTGGTGAAGCATCCTGTGGCCTAACTCACGTGCCTACTCCACCATGCACACTGCATCAACATTGTGTGATGAGAATGCTGCAGAGATGGAGCTGGAGGAGAGGAGAGCACTGGTGGGCCAGAGCGGAGAGGAAGAGGAACAGGAAACTAAGAATGGAAATTAGGAGAGAGGCAAAATCAAGGTGGCAATGTTTTGCTGTTGCTATCCATGGTCTTATTCAGTCCTCCTCATAAAAAAACCTATCCCATTTTGAGACCTATTTCTGCATTGGGGAATGAAGAGCAAGACTGGCACCATGAGGACAAGGGCCAGGGCAGGCAGAGGCAACTGGGTTCTTGTTAGTGAGTCACTGTTGTTTGGGCAAGGCCAGCATTTTGTCTGGGGAAAGAGTTTTTCTTCAGAGGAGGGGGCAAAGAAGAGCTGGCTTTATTGCTGGATCTTGCAAAACATGCAGAGCTAGGAAAAGAGTTAGTGACACCAGCATTAATTACTCCACAGCTGGTTCTGTTACTGCTAGAAATCTCTATGGCACAATTTAAACTAAAGAAGTAGAGTGAGGGATAGGGCCCAGGATCCTGTGGCTAAGATAATAAGCCTTGTACTGATTTTTGGTTCTGGTTTTGGCTCTGGTTTTGTTTTTTGCTAGATCCTATAAAAGCTCCATGGTTTCTAATCACAGGTTTAAACAGTAAGTTATGGAAATGTATATGGGTAAATAGGTAAATCTGCTGTCTCAGTCCTAAGAGTAAACATATTCTGGGTGGTTTTATATTTGTGTATAACCACTTTATCATAGACCAGAAACTCAATCCATCTTTACATTTAGTCACTGCTCTAAGGTGATCATAGCCTCTCCCTGTAGGATCCTGCAACCTCTTTTGGTTTTTAATTCCTACTATACTGAATTCAGAGTCCCCTCTTCAATGCAGTGCTTAACTTAGGCCTGTGACATGATTGACACCATCCACATTAAGAAATTCGAAGTCTTTTGCTACTGCTTTCAGCCTTTGCTGGGCTTTGCACACCACTTTCTGCTTCAGCCAGTTCTAGCCCCACTACAACAGCTCATTAAGCCTAACCCTGTCAGTGCTGGTTGTTTCAACAACAATCTGCATCTTATCCATTTCAGGCATCTCTCTGGGTGCCTGCCTTCATCATAGAGCTCCAGGTATTGTAAAATTCAGTGATAAAGCAATCTTTTCATCTCTTGTGCTCAACTCGAACTGAACAGTAAGGTACAGCACAGAGGGTAAGGTACAGCACAGCAAACTTGTGTTTCTGCCAGAACTCAGCACTCATTCACCTTTTTTGGCTTAGTCTTCATCCTACTGTAACTCTGCATGTCTGATAATTAAATCAGCTCTGTCCTGGGTGCAAACTCTAACCTCAAGTTGTGACTGTAGCCTGATTGTGTTTATAAGGATGATGGCAGAGTTAGCAGAGATATATGCTTTGAAGTATGCATTTTGTATCATTGTTTACGCTGCAAGCTACACAGAGGCACTCTACCACGATTATGCCTTAACCCTGTGTCACAAAGGTAAAGACAATTCACTGCTGGATCTCACAAGCCCTGCAGTGCTAGGATGAAAGTTCAGTCTGACAAGTGAGAATAACTTAAGGCATGTTTTAAAATATAAAATTTTAAAATCTTGGGTTCAGGATAGGGCTTGGTAAAGTTTCTCATGACGTGGAAGATGTTTGTTTGTGCTAGGTCTTGTTAGAGTCACAGCTCCTCTAGGTACGGACAGAGGAAGTTTTCTTGTTGTGGATAGATTCTGTAGGGCCATCATTAAATTATGGTTACTTTATATTGTCTGTAAAAGAATGCTGAAGAATTGAGATTGTTACTGGATGTTGTGTCATTGTTCTTGTAGGAAGAACTGGGGTGGACAACATATTGAAGAATTTTGTGACAGCCGTGAGTTACGTGGCCTCTGGGTTGGGTCTGGGCTTAGGTTTAGGATAATTCTAACAGTTGTAGCTCTATAGTTAGATAGATAAAGCTCTTAGAGATAAATTGAAGATCAGAACCATTAACATATTTAAAGAACAAATATGTGCTGTTTTTATTTCTGCTGTGGGAAGGATTTCTGAGATGCAAGGAGGCTATACTGGGGATTAGGATAAGGATTTTGGACAGCCAGAGCTAGATGTATTTCTGAATCATTCAAATCACTGCAAGGATGTGGGCTTTTGCTAGTCATGAGAAAAGTCTTCTGATTAGTGCTGGGGCAGGTACAAGTTACTGGGATAAGGTTCAAGGTTAGTGTATGCCTAAACACAGCTTCATTCTCCCTCCATTTGCCTGCGGACAACAGCACATGCACTTCCTGTTTGTGACTTTTCTAAAAATGAGTCTGAGCGGGAACAGTTCAGGTCTGAAGGGTCTTCAGGTTCTGAGGAAACTGGGGTCTGTCTTTGAACTATGTGGTTCTGCTCCTGTTCATCTGGAATTTGGAAATGTTAAATATGGAATGGGAAAATATCTAGAATGTAGTGCCCTGCTTAAATACTCGGTTTTGACTTTTCAAGAGTAAGCGTTACAGCAGAGCTGTAGCTGTCTTTCCTGGTGCCTGTTAAAGCTGTGCTTATGTTGTTAGAAAACAGCTTAATTGCTCAGGGTGAAGAGTTAAAGTTTATTTTTATGCTGCTCTGTTTTTAGCTGCAGATTGACATAAGTGGCTAGTAGTGGAAGCCCCTTTGTATGAAACATCCCTTATCGTATTTGTCCCTCGAGCATATTCTGTGCCAAATTATCACTCCTAATAGGCTGGTTGACTTTCTGGACAGAGGAAACATCTTGATAAGTCTGCTAAATACGTTGTGTCAGAGAAAGTGTGTTGCAGATATTTTATCATCTGCATAAGGACACACTTGGTTCAGCTCTGAAGCGCCAAATTCCCTAAGCTCACCTGTTGAGCTGCCTGTTATTCACAGCATCTGATTATCCAACTGTGTGCACTTGGCTGCCATTTTTTTCAGAGAGACTTACGCAGTGGCGTTTTGCAATGACGTCAATTCTTTTCCTGTCTGACCTAGAAGACTTCGGTGACTCAATGTTGGCTAAGCAGCCTCAAAGATTAAATCGAGGACACTAGCTTAATTACTTTAACAGTTCCTTTAAAGGATTTCCCAAGAATGAGAATCATGACAAATTGTAGCTTAGGGGATTTAAGTAATTCCTGAAACTGAAGCTAATGATGCAACCCAAGATATGCTCTGCATTCCTGTTGATACGCTGAGGAGTTTTTAAAAGAATAAAGAGCATTGGGAAGACTTTTGTGCTACAAATCCTGCTACAAAAAATGCATGAATTTGTGAAATAAATCCTACTGGCCCAAGTGGAATACCTCACACAAGTAAGAGTTGCAGGATTTGGCCACAGTGGAGTATTTGCAAAATATATACACAACTTTCTTATGTACAGTTATAGCAATTTGTGAAAAATTAAAAATAATGATCACTTTTAAATGTTCACACTTGTCGTCTAAAATTATCTTCAGATCTTATTTTCATCTGTAGAATTTGGCCTTGCAATTCGGAGAAGCTGCATTTGCAGTTGTTACTAAAGTGAATGCCTCTGCTTCTCCCCTTGCTAACAAGCACAACAAACCAGATTCTGATTCCTGCTAGTCCTGCTTAAATGAGAAGTAAAGCCTGTGACTTTTGCCCTAATTCTCTAGTACTTTACTGCTTTTTAAAAATACTTTGCATTTACTATGCTTGAACATAAATACTATGTGTTTTTTAGACCACTCACACTAAGATATTCTCTATTGCTGTTATGCCATCGAGAAATAGAGTCAAAACTTTGCCTCATTTACAGTGAAGTATTTCCAAAATAACTTTACTACAGTTAGTGAATTTACTCTATATTTATAATGGAGCAAATTTGAGAGATTATTAGTTTAGATTTATTTATCATTGTGATTGAAAACTTATCTATCACAAGTTTGATATTTGCTAATTCTGCATAGGTTCTCACTATTTGCAACTTGCTCCAGCTTTCAGCATCGGAACTGCAGGAGGAAGAGGAACTGCAGCTCTCTTTGGAGAGCTGGAGAGAAAGGAGGCTGACTAAGTATGAAGGAATTTTGGAGACTTCTATGCAATGCTTAAGACTTGCTCATCACCTCAGAAAAACCTTCTCCTTCCATAGTGAAGTTCTAACTGCAACCGAATTGTTCTTCCAGTAGAACTGTTTGGGGGGAAAAGCTAAGGTAATTTCCAAAAATACTTTAACAAAGGTAAATTAGGATTGAGAATAATTCATGGTGGTTAAAACGTAGTGTTGGTTGTAGGAATGCTGCAGATACTAAGTCCTCAAATCCAGGGAACCCAGAGTAAGATGCACTGAAAGAGGATACCACATCCTTGAAGTTAAGGTAGCAAGATCCTCATTCACAGGTTGGGGGTGGAGAGGATATCTTTGAAAGATTTTTAGATTTCTGTGATTACTTTTAAAGTAAAACTTTTAAGGTGTTTGGCCTTTTATTATTGGTAGGTATTATCAGTGCTATTTAAAGCACAGTTTCCTAAGACACGTAGTGATAAACTGAAAGTAGGACACTGGGTGGGACTGCCTGGCCAGTAGCTGCATGGCATGTCCATAAAAAGGCAAAGGAAAACCAGTAGTTTTGGTCTCTTGTTAAATTTAGTGATTTGAAAGTATTCAATATTGAATTTATGATAACAAATCAGATACCAAAATTATTTACGATGGTTATAAAACCTAGATGTTTTAGCTTGTTATCAACCTACCTCTCAAAACTGTATGAAGAAAAGATACCTTTCACAATGTTTTAGTTTGAAAAATAGCCCCCCAAACCTACAAAAAGAACAGTCTCTCCTCCCTTAGATGGAGTCATCTGGCTTGACCACGTATTTTAAGAATATCCTCAAAAAACCCTAGAGTACTACAAAATAGCCAGCCTATTTACCTTTGATAAGAGCAACAAGAAATGCAAAGAGAATTGTTTGCTCTAGGGGAGAGGCAGAGCTGGATGATCTGAAGAGTTTTATAGCCAGCTGTGTGTATGGAGCATCCTGAATTCCACAGTGGCCCCATTTGACAAGGATGGAGATTTCTTCTTTCCCAGCACTGAACACTTACTCCTGCTGCCTGTAGCTTCTTTCATCCAGAACAAGCACATTCAGTCCCCTCAGTAACATTTTCAGGAAGTATATTATTAAAAGAGCGTGGTGATCTCACTGATACCACTATATCCAGTCATCTTGGATTTTTTTTTTTTGGGGGGTGGGGGTTGTTGTGAAATTACTTACTTTGAAAGAGATGTTAGGGTATAAAATAAGTGCTAAGCTTGGGTTTAACCTGCTTGTGTTCAAAGTGATGGCGGGGCGGAATTTCAAAGATACTGTCCTGAGACTCAAAGGAGTTGCCTTGGACTTCTGTGGGAACAGACGCAGAGGAAAAGAGCACTTTTGAATGGTTTGGTATCCCGGGAGCACACTAAAGTATAAAAACTAGCTTTGAGGAAATTGCTGTGTCCTGAAACGCAGTCATTATTTCAAAGCGAGTAACATGAAAGAGTCACAAGGAGATGGCTGAGCGCTAAGTCATGAAGGTAATATGCACATGTCATCTTGGGGGAAAACAGTTTCTGTGAGAAAAGATCTTTGCCTTTCTTTCTGACTTGTCATACAGATGTGAGGTATAAACAAAGACTAATCAGAAGGGACTTAAATCAGGAATAAACTGATATATGACTCTTCATGAAATATTCCTATCTTCACAGCTATTGTGCTCTTTATCTAATTTCCCTGGCTATCTGATCAGAGCTGTTTATTTCACTGTTGAATTATTGCTGAAGTCTGAGAGGGCGCTGCTTTAAACAATGGAGCTGGTCAACAGTGTTAGCAATTCATTTCCATAGTATCTAGTCCTGTTTGGGGCTGCAAAGCCTGAGTTTGCCCTTGGAGCTTTCTCTCACACCAGATAACTTCTGTGGATATGACCAGAAGAGCACCTGAATTTAATGAAGGCAAGATGCATACATTAGGGGGCTTTTGTGTGATGAGTACACTTGATATTGCTTTGGAATATGTATTTGCTGCTGGTGGCTGTTAAATTTGACCTATAAGACTACTTGGGTTCTGATCTAGTTGAAGATGTCCCTGCCCATGGCAGGGGGATTTGACAAGCTAGCCTCCAAGGTCCCTTCTAACCCAAACTGTTCTGTGATTCTGTGAATAAAGGAGAAACATCCAACATCAGAGTGCCTTGTGTGATATTCTATTGAATGGTTGTCTCCTAGTTTAAGCAGCAAGGAGCTGGCAATAGGGAGTTCTTGTCTGAAGCATCCTTTGTTACCGAGTTGGCTTCCCAAACTCCATCTCCAAAGCCTGTATTTACTGGACATGCCATAGCAGTATTGTCATGGTGACCAGGGAAGGGAGGTACAGGGGGAGCTCCTCCTTCTTGACTTTGCAGAGATATGACTGAGCAGTGTCACTCCTGCATCACTGAAATCCTGGACTGTCTGAGGGTTAGGAAATTATTGAAAACATAGCTGTATTTCCACTTACAATTTGTCACCAGTGCACATCTGATGGTGAGGCACCTGCAAGCAAAAGGCTGTGACAGGGCTGAGGCTGCATCTCCTTTTTTTGCCTGACCACAGCTATTACATGGCATGATGCTCAAGCTAGGTTTTTAAAACCTGGCAGGTCTGGGCAATATTTCTGGTAATAACTAGTCGGTGCCCCGTCATTACCACTCTGAAAAAATGCAGGCACTAATAGTATGTGATCTGAGAATTTAACCTGCTGCAGATGGGGCACACAGCAGACAGCACCAGGAATTGTAGAATAATAAGAGTGGTTTGGGGAAGGGACCTCAAAGTTCCAACCCACCTGCCACGGGCAGGGACACTTTTCAGTAGACCAGGACACAGTACACGTTGTTCTCAGTGCTGATCAGCCAAGCCAGGAGGTATTGTGAGCAGTTTTCCAGTTTTCTGTAAGTTTGAAATGGGTTATAACAGAGTAGCAGACCCTTGAAAGTGCCTCTGTGCATGTAGGACTACATGGTACTGCTGGTTTTGTACCTTATTTTACCAAAGGCAAGCCCACTGTGGATTTCATGAGACCTTTAAGAGCAGATGGGCCAAGGCAGTCGCTAAATATGCAGTCACTGCATACAGTGGAGCAAATGTCAGCTGCTCAGGCCTCTGCAAACATATTATGGGAATGCTGTGGGCCTTAGCTTGCATTCCTGGACAGTAGAGCAGGCTCTTAATCTGCTGTCCCTGCTGAGGGGATGTATGCCACCAGCAGGGAGGTTTCCTCCAAAGGGAGTAGCAAACAAACTCCCAGAGAGAGGCTGAGCCCTGCCAGCAAGCTCAGCTCCCTGCCTGCAGTGCCTGGGGAGACCCACTGAGACCTCGTTTGTTGTTTTATCTCTGTTGATCTGACACCAGAGGCGGGCTGGGAGGTCCTGTTTCTCAGTTATTCTTAGGGATTTTGACACCTGCTATAATTATCCCAGTGGTCATTTGCAGGGGGTCTAAATTCAGCATCCTTGTGCATTGTTCTAGAAGGCAGTTTCGGCTGCTTCCCTGGACGCATCCAGACCTCTTGAAAATAGAGGGAAATTTCCATGAATGCAGTGAGGCTGCATCCTGGTTAAGCTTGGACTCGTTTTCACACCAATTCTTTCTGGAAGAAACTGTCAATGATAATCAGTGCTGATCTGTAATCAACCTCACATGCTACCTACCCTGTGCTGTGCCCCATCTTCCCTAGTTTTGGACAAGGCTTTAAATACTAACAGCAAAGGAGGTTTCACTGGGTTTCCTTTTCAGATGGAGAGCTCTAGATTGGTTTATAATGGCTTAATTTCTAAGTCTTATTCCTCAAAGAAGCCAAAATTCCTGAAGTTTGCATCAAGGATATTTCAGTGTTCTCAGATTAAAACAAAATAGGTAGCTCCTGGCTCTTGTTTGCGTGGAAGCAGAGTTATTTCTACACACTGTGAGCTAAGAGAGATGGCACACTACCTATAAAATGACATCTTTGGGAATTACCAAGTAATATCACTTGTTTTTCATCCTGAACATTATACAGTACAAATAGGAAATAAAGTATTATTATTGGCAGTGAGAGACGACAAGTCTTGGTTTTTTGCTTGTACACAAATTGTTTCCATGTTTCATTAGCTTCTGGAGGTATTCTGCTTCTTTCCTCTCCTTGGGGACAAAAAGAGGAACTTGAGCACAAAGTGTAACCCCTTCCACACCATTCTCTCTCTGGCTGCAGAAACCCTTGCAGAAATTTAAAGAAATATCATGATTTATCTGACTGTTGCTTTACTTTATATTCGTGCAGGATTTAGAAAAACATCAGGCAGGATGGAGATAATTGCAAGTGAATAATTACAAAGAATAGAAAGGGATAGGTGGGTAATTACAAAGCTTCTCTTAGGGACAATATTGCTTGTCATTAAATTTGATGGACTGATTTTCTTTAGCATAAACAGGCAAACCTGCCTTCCTAAACACTTAAAGTTACTTCCTAAGAAACATACATTTTGTTTAGGCATAATTAACCCCTCCTGAAAAGAATAAACATCTGGTTGGAATAAAATTCTTGGCCAAATTGCTAAGAGTTGCATGTGGATGGCAGAAAGACAACCACATAAAATTTTCAATCTCTCTGACTGAGAAACAGGAAAAAATGAACTTATTTGTTATTTTGATTTCAGAGGAGTGTGTTAATTTTTTTTTTCTTTCAGTAATACTTCTCGTTTTGTGATGATTCCTAAGATGGGGCTGACCCCAGGCTCTAACATCTGAGCAGTCAGAAACATTTGAGGAATCTGAAACCAGATGTAGATCAGTATTTTAAATCTGGCTTCTTTGAACTGAAACCAAATCCAATTTACTTTCAAGATGTTTCAGCTGCAGTGAGTACAACAAAACAGCAAAGAAATATAAGACTTCCAAGGTGCTTGTGCTTATACTTGTGGTTCAAACAATTCTCTGTTCCCTGCCTCTGAAACTGATAAAAATTCTGTCCTAGGCAATTCAGGGAGTCCCTGACCCAGGGGGAAGATTTGCTTGGACTGCTTGGCCTCAGTTTTAAATCTGTGTTCCTCACTGCATCCCCGCTGGATTTCTCATACAGTCTCAGCTAGGGCACTGGGCACTGGGTGCATTGCAGCCCAGCTCAGCAGGGTTGGTGGGCCGTGCTGCTGCTTCCCAAGGGACTGGGGGCTGTCTTGGAGTGGTGTGGGCCACCCCGCATTAGAGACCCACAGAAAACAGACTCACTGTGGATCAGGACCATGAGTAGGTCACTTCAACAGTAGTGTCCTAAAGCAAGAAGACTTTCACATTGTCTTGATGGCAGAATCCTTATGGTGGATGTCGTCATTCACATATATGTCCAGTCCTTGTAAATCCTGGTAATAGGAAGAGGAAGCATCCTAAAAGTATCATTTACAATAACAACCAAAGAAAGAAGTTAAAAAAACCCGCAACAAGACAAAAATACACCATAGGGCAAATCTGTTGCCGTGCTGCCGTTGTGTGATGGAGTTTCCATCGACATTCCCTTGGCAGAGCTGACTTGTGAATAACGCACACATCCCCAGTGCCTGGCAACACTGCTGCAAGGGCATGTGTATGTGCGTGCACTGCCTCACACCACTGCAGTCTGTGCACAAAGATAATTTTTTCCCCCTTCAGGGTCGCAAAGAGCAACTGTACAAAAGACTTTTTTTAATAGAATATGTTCTTATCTTTCGTAAACCATGGACCCACCCGACACTTGGACTGGTCTGTGGGCCCCACCCTTGCCCTTTTGTTTGGAGCCTGGGATCGTATGATGAACTGGGTTAGTACATTGCTGTTTATGTTCTTCAAACCTCATCTATTTTGGTTTACAAGAATATATCACACTGCTCCTGACTTACTTGTGCTGTAGTAGGAGTATTAGTGGGTAGCAGGGAGTGGGGTCCAGAAAGGGGAAAGAGGATGTGACACATCTGTCATGAACTGCCAATGTTTCCAGGCTTGAAGTTGGTGACAGAACAATGTCGGCATTTTAAAAATTAAAAGGCTGGAGCCTGACCTCACAGTTCTAAAAACCAGGATCAATTGCACTGAAATCAGTAGCTCCTAAAATCATGCACATGAAATCAGGTTCTCGCTTTTGAACTGCCAGATTTTCAAAGAGTCTTTAGGTGCTACAATCAGATGGCTTATGACGTTTCAGCAGGCATCTGGAGAAGGCAAATTGTGTGTCCTTGGCCTGTTTCTGGTGCTTCTTACTTCGATCCATTCAATTCACCAGCCAATGACTGGTTCATAGTGGTATTACAGTGGTGATTCTGGAGCCCAAGGCCTGGCACTGAAGCTCTAACACAGACTCTGGAGGTTGTGCTATTGATCATGTTCTGGTATTTATCACTAAGCACTTTTCCCACAGGACAATGGACTACTAAATCAATACAGTCAGACTCAGTGCCAGACACATGGGGGCTAATGCAGGGCCTCTGTGGAGCCAGCTGTCACAGAGGAAGACCTGGGAGGAATCTTGTCTCCAGAGATATAACCCTGTCTGTCACAGAGGACAAATCAGCCAGTCCTACCACCCTGAAGGAGAAGGGCTTTGTGCTTTGGCTCAGAAAACAGAGGAAGGCAATGAGGTAAGGAATGGCCTTTCTCGCCCTCTGGCCCCTCTTGGGTGGCGTGAAGGGGAGTGAGGAAAGTAAGGCTTTTGCCCAGCTCTGGGAGCAGGGTCCAGCATTACCCCCAACATTGCTGTGTCACAGCACAGAAGTTACAGCAGTTCCTCCTTTGGGCAGAGGGTCCAGGTGAGGGACAGATTGCACTGGAAAGGGAGCTGTTGAGTTCGCACTGGTGTTCGCCTTGGGCTGATTTGTGTGCTGGTTTGTGAGTCTTCTTTACTGTGGCTCCCATCCAAATCATGTTTCAAACAATGTCACAGCATGGTGTGTTGGCTGGGATGACAGCTTGGCATGAAAACCCTCCTTAATTCCTGCCACCCCTCTCCTGCCACTCAGCCATGACACTGACAATCACACAGTTTTCCTGAGGGTGCATGGGATCCTGGGGCAAGAGGGTGGCTTTGAGGAAGGTGGGGCACCCAGAAACTCTTGGCCTGATTACAGACCCATGAGGCCAATGGTGGTTGATGGAAACCTGTAATCTCAGCCTCTTCACTCCATGGTACAGGACCAGAAAACCTTGAACAGTGGTTTTGGAGCCAGGGATTTTAGAGGTTCCTCTGGCATACATGAGGAGTTGTATTGTTGGAGGCACTGTACTCAAACCTTAGACCTCAGAAGCAGAGAGTCCTCTGCTGCAGCATATTGGAGATAGAGTCAAGGATCCAAGAGAGGACTAACATCCCTGGCTCTAAATTAGTGTGTAGAAGTGGCTGAAGAGTTCCACTGGGTGCCTGCCTTGGTTTTGGTGAAAGCTTTTTGAAGTACACACAATGCACATGAAGCATTTTATGCTCTACAAAATCCCCAGCCACTGCTAGCACTGATACACAAAGAAAATGCTTTATATTTTTTAGCCAGATACTGCCCAGCACAGCTGATACTAGATAGTCCTGCAAAATCCTACATCCTAAACTTGATCAATTCCTATGTTTTGCCAAAATATTGGATTGGTTTAGAAAATAGTAAGATAAAGTACATTAAAATCAGACAACATTAAGGCTTGCTTGCAGCATGTCTGATCCTACCACAAAAGGATTTGTAGAGTAAAATGAAATTATTTACCAGAGAAGTATAGAACTGTAAGTAAAGTATTGCTGTGTCAGTGCTGTGGTTACCTGTTTCAGAGGGCATCCTTTTAACATTTGTTCCACACTTGATTTTGGTCTGGCAGGATAGCCATGTTAACAGTGTGCTTCCAGGTATTCATCTGGGTGGGGTGTAGAGCTGGACACCTTCCAAAATTCTGCTCAGTGCTCTATTAACACCCTGAAATCCAACTTGCGAGTGCTATAAAATGGGGGGAAATAAGGATTGGAAGGGTGGGGAGAGAGAGAGAGAAAAAAAACTCGTACAGTATTTGAATGTTTTAACCATAATAAAATTCCAAGTGAGGTTTCTGTATCTTGCGTAAACCCAGACTTCAAATGACCTTATGACTGAGAGTTTGCTGCAGCTCAGGTGAATAGGGATCATGCAAGAGGATGTGATACTTGCAGGGAAAAGGCTTTGGGTGGCTTCGGTCATAAGCAAAATAGAAGACGATGAAGAAAACATAACTGAGAATACAGAGCCTGCCATACACACTTCTCATCACACATACTTATGTATTTATTTATTTATCCTCGTTTGGTTCTTTCATGTTACTATACAGAAATCATCTACATCTGCCTATTATATTGGAGATACAGCTCTTTCATCCCAATACCTCTATGCTCAATAGGACTGTGTAAAAAGGACAGTGTGGCTGGAACAGAAAGACTGGGATTTATTTTACTAAAGACAAATTCCTGTATATGTCTCCTTATTCACATTTTCTTTCTTGCAAGAAATGGCAGTGAGTAACAAGAAGCATGCCAAAAAAGAAACCATCCATTTAGAAAAGAACCAGATATTTGCAGAGTTGAAGAAACAAAAGCCAAACTCTGCCTATTTAGTATCATGTGGGCCAGTTTCTAGACATTGCTGGGAGAGCAGTGTGAAAAGAAACCCCACCAGATACAATCCACTTGCCAGAACAGATGTACTTAAGAGGGATGATACTGCAAGCCTGGTTGACATGCTAGGGATTACATTGGATATTTGAAGTATTGTGATTGCTCTGCTGTTAGTATGTTATAAATGCACTCTCTATTTCGGATCTGTCCAAGTATTCTGAAGAGTAATTTCATTTTTTAGTAACTTTACCACAAGCATTTCTTTCTTGCACAGGCAGGTTTATGTGTGTCAAACCACTCAGAAATGAGTACCAGAGGAAGAAGGTCCAAACTTGCTTGTGAGCAACACGGATATGTCTTACATAAAGGTTTGCTTCTGCAATTTCTTTTCTTACATTTCTGCTCCTGTTTTCATAATGCTGTGTGAAGGTGCATGTGGAATATATTTTAAAAAGAAAAAAGAAAGGAAGGCTCAGTGTTTTCACTAGTATGGCATTTGGTTATCTTCTCATTTTGATGCTGCAGTTCTTGTCTCACAGAACTGTCCTTTTTAGCTTTATTAACCCTGTCCTGCTACAATACCATGTATAGATTATATCTATCACTAAGCACAGACTGAGTACTAGTTTATATTTTGTCACTAAAAAATTTTTGGACAAACTGCAGTGGTTCAGAAACTACCTCGGAAGGAGCTGAGCTGCTTGGTCAGAGACAATTGCCCCATTAGATGGAGAGTAGTCTCACCCACCAGGAGCATGAGCCAAGGACTTGAACCAGGAGGATGACTGAGGTAAGACTTCAGAGCAGCAGAGCTGGGTAAATACCAGTTGCTTCACAGGTAGCGCCTTCTGGCGAGTTGCTCACAGACGAGGGTATGTGGTTGAAAATGAATGAGTTAACACATTCAGAAGAGTCACCAGCCCTCAGCAGGAAGTTATTATCCTCCAGCTGAGGAACAGTAGCTGTGTGTGTTCTGCTCTATTGTGGTGTTAAGGACAATGGGTTGGTTTAAATCATCTTAAAGCATGCTATTTTGATAACTTGCTTCTGCAGGAGCAAGCCCAGCTTTTGCACCATTTTTTCAAGGAAATCTAGATTTTTATAAAGTTTTACCAGGCCTCTTTTGAGAAGACATATCTCAGTGATTATCATAGGTAATTTGGCTGGGTAGTCTCATTTGGAGGACTACACCCCAAATTTGAGGCTTTCAAGTGCAGGGTATTTTGAATTAACTCACAGGCCTAGCTAGACAGAATTTTTTCTTTTAATGGGACTTTTTGTTTTTGCGTAACTCTAACATAGTTGAAATGATTTCATAATAAGTTAGCAAAAATGTCAATGAAAATATTCACTTGTGAATAGAGTGAAAAAACTACTCTGAAAGTGCTTTCTAGTGAGAAGCATATAAAAACAGGGATTTTGAATAGAGTTTTGCAGAATTGCTAACTGTAGCAATAACTGCTAATGTTTGTAGTACGAATTATTTTTTCCCATTCTGAGTTTTTCTATTCCCATTTTTGTAGTTTTAATTTTTTTCCTTCTTCATCTCACATTAAGTAGTTCATTTTCCCGTGGCAAATCATATCCCAATTCCTTTGCTCATTCATTGACCTATACAATGACTTAGGATTTTCTCCCTTCTAATCATGAATGGTAAATGGCATTCTAATATAAGTATATTCCAGGAGGCCTAACTATATAACCAAAACAGTCTTTTCCAGGGCTGCTCTACTGAATCTAGCATCTGTAGGTATGAAGGGAACAAACACAATGTCCTTAAATTGTAAAAAGAGGCATGAGACCACCAAATGAACCACATCCATCCATCCATCCATCCATCCATCCATCCATCCATCCATCCATCCATCCATCCATCGTACTTCTGTTTGTTGTTCAGAAAAAGAGAGATTACAAACATCTTACAGTCTGCAGAAGATGAAGGTTAGAAATCTGTTCTCTTTGGCTCCTACTGGGAATCATAGAATAAAGGTTCTATGTAAAAATGAAAAATAAAAGAGGCACTATTCTGGGTAGAAACGAGATCTTGTTTGGACACATAGATTTTTCTTCAGATAATGGGACCCCTGGTCCCGATTTTAAGAGGTGAAATAAGACAACATATTACATAGGCCAGCAGGTAACACCTTCAGGCTAGGTCTGTACAAATCATTGAGGCCAGTTAATACAGAGTGGAATTTTATATTTGATCTTTCCATCTTAAAATGAAGAGCTTGATTGTTGAGAAGGACTTGTAGAAATCATCATTTGGGAGTACCCACTTGCATGACAGGTCAAACATGGGTTTATTAGTCTTTAAAAGATGTCAGAATGACTCATATAACTCAGATTGAAAAGAGACGAGAGGCCTGAACAATACTGGTCTTTTATTTTCTAGTAAATCAAATACAAGCAGTTCTATATCTGTCTCAGTTACTGCCATACCCAGTGATTCCTTTATTGCTGCCTTCTCCCTGTTCTTGTGTGGCATTGAGTTTGACTAAAAGAGATGTGCTGACCTTTGGAAAGAGCCCTTCTCCCATCCTGCCTTTAATCTTTCCCTTCCTTGCTGAAACGATGAGGGGTGAAGGTGGTAGTAGTTCTCTCCCGTCTGCAGCTGGAGGAGCAGCACATTTCCAGTATCAGTGCCATACAAGTATTGTTATTTTTCCTGTCATGTTTGTTGGGGTACAGCTTTTGGTTTATTTTTCTTGCAGAAAGGCAGGAAAGCCAATCTGGAAAAATACCGCTCACATGTCATCAGGAATTACTTGGCCGTTGTGCCAGGCATTGGCTTGCTGACAGGTTCAAGACAGAGAGTGGGTGAGACCCAGCTGCAGCCAACATGAAGAAAGAGGGAAAAAGATCTTAATCTGCCATGGGCTTCACTTGCCCTCCCTTCTTTTCCCCTCCATCTCTTGCTCTCCTTGGGGAGCCGCAGTTATTGCTTCACACAATAAGCTCTCCCCAGTCTTCAGAGGACTGCCAGTCCCTGGCTGGTGCAGCTTTCTGTCCAGTTTCTTCCACCCATTAAATGGAACATCTAAGGAAATCACTTAGCCTTGGGAGGGAAATGCCTTTTAGGAATAGATTGGGTCTTGCCCCACCTCCAGGAAACAGATAAGTAATTTAATCTGTAGAGTCTGTGAGAGTAACAACAAGGCTCGTGATTCTGCAGATGGTTTTCAACACCTATTTTTAAACTTGGGCAGTTTCTGAAATGACATCTGTGATTTACCTGATATCTTAAAAACCATTCAGGTCATTGCCTGGAAGGCATGAACAGTGTTCAATACAACAGCTCTATATGCCAACCTCAAATAAGATATTGGATGCAGAAACTAAGAATGCCTAATATTGCGTAGGTGGGAGATATGGGGGGACAGAATGTGAGGCATGGAGAGTCACCAGACAGGACTCTTCTCTCCCAGACAGCACTGGAGAAATCCTGAACCAAGGTTTGCAAAGCAATCATAAGATGTGTAAAAAGAGAGTCTGTGCTGGTAGAGGACAGGCCTGCAAACTGACCTTGTGCTATTGCCTCAGATAACTGATGCCCCTTAACACAGCCAGACAGTGAGATTTTCAAGATTTTCAATATCTTTGTTTTCTTATGGTCATACTCACTTAAAGTTAAGCCAGAACCCAAGTATCTGTAGCTGTAGTGGTGGTCAACTGCTGTATTCTTTGCTGTGGTTCTTAAGTTGTTACACTGTAGTGCTGAATTCTGCTCACAAAAGGTGAAAATGTAGGTGCTGGGGTAAACTTGCATGTGGCAGAAACTAATGTCATACCCATGGTCTCAAAAATGTGACAGTGGCAGTAAAGCCAACACAGTCAGCACATCTAAGCAGTGACTACAGTCTGTAAGGCTGCAAATTCTCACTCTTTCCCTTCTCAAATGATTTTCCAGAAGACCTATTCCAGAAAGCCGTAGAGTACAGCAAGAAAAGAAGCTTCACCCTAAATGCCTTTTATGAATGCAGGCTAAGACCTGGGAGAAATTTTTACGCATCTTCCCCTCCTTGCCTTGGTTGGCACAGCTGTGAAAAGATACACTGATGTACTGCTGAATGGCTATTCCCACCCTTTCCCTTCACTCAAATCCTTCACTCCCACAGACTTCTGCACAGCAGAAATCTTCTCCCATATCTGAAACCAATGACAATATCCCTACTGGCTATTACAGAGCATGTACTTAGAGAAGAACTTGAAAAGTTTGCCAAAAACCTGATTTTAGTGCACAACTTCACTTTTTCAGTTAGCTGGGTGACATCTTGCTGATTGAACTCCTTCTGCAAATACAGAGGCTGTGTTCAAACAGTGTCCTCAGAAATCTGTTACAGCATTGGCATTTTTCTCTTTATCATACACAGAGATTTTCCTGAAATTCATCGTTTATTGATGGTAGCTTTTTTGATGCTGTTATTTTCAATTTAAAAAACAACCACTTCTGCCTTTAGGAAAAAAGTCTAAATAATTCAGGTGATTTTTACAAGGAGAACATCAGACAGCATCCGTTCATTGGTTCTCTTTTATGTGACAGAAACGAAAGCATGTTTCTTTGTGGTCTGTGCTGAAAACTGAGCTCAAGCTGAGAAACCTTTTTCTCTCTGGCTAAACCAGCACCAAAATTCCTAGCACTTGCCAACACAGAATGTATTGATTGGCTTAAAGATCAAGAATGTGATAGGGAGATACTCTTCACTCTGTGCAAGCTGTGTCTACATTCAGCAAAGAAGAGATCTGGGGAGCCAGGATGGTTAACCTGTGAATTAAGCCTGTGCAGACATAATCAATAAAGCTAAGAGTTAGGTACTTCACTATTGATCAGCAGGGCTTTGGTTTAAGAATCCAGTATTAACCAGTGATAAAATGTGCTACAGTGTTTGGTTTTTTAACCACTGGATTTTTAAAATGTACTTCAAAAAAAAGTACTTTTTGTGGGTTGACAGATCTTCATGCTCTCTGTTTCAACCATGTAGGAAAAATTGCAAGGCTGAGTTAATACTAACATGGGAAAGACTTTTAAGGCTTTAAGAAAAGGACATGCAAATTTGCAGCTGGTATTTAGCAGCAAGGGGGTCTCAGCAAATCTCTGTTAACTTTTAAGCAAGTGCTACAGCTGATAATGTAGATCTGTTGCTATCAAACTGCTATCAGTATCATGTCAGCATGTATCTGTCTCAGTATTTATAACCTGCGAACAACAGGGAAGTGATGTGGTCTAATGACCTGAGGACAGAACTAGAAGCCAAGAGGAAGTGGGGAAAGGAAGCTGCACAGAAGAACAACTTCTCTGAACAGGATGTCTGGTCCTGCTGCAGCCCAAATTTTGTTGTATTTTTCTTTGGATTTCAGTACATCTTGGAGGGTCATTCTCCTGATTCATTAGGCATGTTTGCAAACTACAAAATTACATGACTGACCATGATATCAGTTGGTCAGAACTGGTTCCTTCATCATGTCACCTGGAGTAATGCTAAGTGCCTCAACTTGGCAGAGGACTGAGGTCACAAAGTCACTTTTGTTGCAACTCTTCAAATCCTTAATGTTTGAGACGTTTGACGAGTTTAAAGTTTTGAGAACTTTAATAAAGCAACATTCTAAAAAGGTTCCTTTGGCCAGGGTGTGTGTCAGGTAAAGGTGAACCTGGACAAACAGATTATGAGAGGTCATTCCTATATGCACGAAAGAGCAGCATGGAAGAAGGTGCGGATATGTTTGTGAGATAAGAATGAGAAAAAAGCATTACATGAAGGAAAAACTGATGTCACAATGAAAACACTTGCAGTGATGCTGTTAACAGATGTAGGAAGATGTGAATAATTTTTTTTATTGTTCTTTAATTTAAATTCCTGTTGTTTTCCTTACAGTGCCAATAATGTCTTAGCCTTCCTTGTCCTTGTCTTGCATGGGATTCTCACAGAAGAGATGCTTTGTGCTACATCTCACTTTTATGCTGCGATACCTATGTTTATCACACTCTGGAATGTGTTTCTGGCAACTTGCCAGGTATGGGTGGAAGAAGGCAAAGAAACCCTTTTTGGGGGATGACGGTTAGGGCAAGTACTGGGGCTGGTAAGCATGGGCATGGAACATTCTTTGCTACCATTTTTTGTGAATTTGAAAACAAAATGTGGCTCCTAATTAAAGCAACCACTAAACCGTTTAACTTGCATAACTAGAACTGGCTCAATAGATTGGCCCAGGTCTCACTGACCCTGGCAGAGTGACAGGGCTTGTATTTTGTCTGGATGAAACGTTCAATAATTTCTCCAGAGCATTATGTGCAAATAGGCTTTTCTTTAACAGCAGGCATGCATGTCTTTTCCTTCCACCTTTCTGCTTATCAGTCAGCAGATCTCAGCTAGACAATGTGAGAAATCATTATTTTCTCTCATCTTTTTGTTCCTACATGTCAAAAAAGGGATCGGACATTTATATAAAAAACACGACTGTATTTTTCTGCAAGGCATGGAAACCTTGCCACATGCTACCTCTAATTTAGAGGTCTAGGTGGAAACTCTTCCTTGTATATGCACTGTGAGCAGTTGGGACTTCTTTCATTATTATTTAAAGCATTTGGTGCTCACTCCCTTTCAGAGGCAGGACTCTGTGGATCCATGACCTATGTGGCATATTTGAGAGACAGCTCAGCCCCTAATAGTCTGAATCAAATATCAGTATAACCTTAAAACCTAGAAAGAGCAAACAAAATGTGAAAACAAATACACACCATGTTGCTGCTGCGCTTGGCAATCCATCTTTATCCTCTATGTGTTCTGGACTTTAGTTACAGTATGTGGAGTTCACATAACTTTTCCTTGCAACCTCCTCAAAAGCACACTGAAAACACTGCAATGAGCGCCTTTAGAAGAGCAAGAAATTCTGTGTGCTTTCTTCATTGATGGAGATCCAGAGATCCCATGGAAGTTCTCCAAAACACTACATGTTTTAGTTAAGACTCTCATTCCTCAGCCCTGTAACTGCACTAGAATGAGTAGGGAAAGGATGAATAAAAAGTCAGAAAGAAAAGGAGAGACAGAAACATGAGGGCAAGCTTTTACTTCACTAGTAAGAGAAGGTCAGAGATGGAAGAAGAGGAGACAGACATCAACTAAGGAAAGTGATGGACTATTTGTAATAGGAAGCAATTAATGACATTTTGGTTTGTTCATTCATTGTGGTTTTATCTGTTATCTTTCTGATGTGAATTCTTAGCTTCTCTTTGTTTCGCAGAAGAACTGAATGCCAGGCACTTCAGGTACACATGTGCTAAACTTCAAGACTAAAATCAACACAATTCCTTATGGTATTTAAGATTAAGCATAAGTGCATGCTCTTTTGAGGGTAGCCTGGAAAAGAAAGTTGGCTGATGGATATTGACCTCTTCCTATAAGTCTCAGCCTTGTGGTTTAAACTGAGAGGAAGGAAGATTCACTTACTAAAGAAGCTCCTGTTCAGTCCTCATGGCATAACATGAGAAATGCCCTGCAGGGTCTGAATATAACCTGTGTCCACAGTCTGACGCAGGAGATGCTGTCTGGGGAAAAGGCCTGCAAGCCCAACCACATCCTGGGGTGTTTTCCTGTTACACCTCCCAACAGCCACAGCTGCTGCATGGAGGATGTCTAGGGCAATGTCTCTGCCCATTCCCTTCAGAACCTCTTTATGGAGCTATTCCCTATGGATTGCCTAACCCCTTCTGAACCTGCTGCCATTGACTGCCTCAACTGCCTCACATGGCAGCAAACTCACAAGCTTTACTACCTGCTGTGCAAAGAAATGTTTTTCCTCTTTTAAACCCATTTCTAATAGTTTCAATAAATTTCCTCTCATTCTGCTGCTGCAGAACTGGTGGTTGACCATTTCAGCTTTGTCACATGCACCTTATTCACTGTCTTTGTGATGACCTTCGGTCACATTCCCCTCAGCCTTTTCCTCTCCAGCCTGAGGAGAAACAGTCTTTTTCTTCAGTCTCTCCTTGTAGGACAATCCAGCTTCCATCTAATCTACTTGCACTACAGCAGAAGCCATTAGGTCTAGTCTAAAAGTGAATTTCATAAGAGTATAGCTAGTGGATATTAATAATTATAATGGCAATGAAAACTTTGCTTAAATGTCTGTCTGCATCCCAAGCCTGCAGTCCCTTGTCTTACAAAGGTAGTATCTGAAGGTTGGTGGACTGTGTGAGTCAATTAACTTCTTTTAGGTAGCTACCAGATCCTAAAGAGGAATTATTCTTGTCATTGTTCTCCACTGATTTTTGCAGATAGAGCAGAGTCAGTGCAAAGACATCTATTTTTTTGTGCTTCAAGCATGGATTTACAATTTTTTAAAGAATCACCTTGAAATTCTAGTTAAGGAAGTAGATAGTTCAAAAGGAGAATATGATAAAGGTTTCATGGCAGGCCCATGGTATATATCAGCAAGCATAGATTTTGTCCTAGTTTCCCCAGTTTACAGTAATTGAAGGCCTTCAATATATTTGTCAGGTAGCACTGTGCTTGTATGGAGTTATAAGGCAATCCTTAAATATCTTACGCTGTCAGCTGGCCTAAACTGCAGATCAAACAGATTATGCATTAAAATTCTCTTAATTATCAAGTCACAGCTTAATAAACAGAGGCTACTTTCTCTCTCTCTCTCTCTCTCTCTCTCTCTCTCCAGGCCCCTCAAATGGTCCTGTTTTTTGCAAACAAGACAAAACAAGGAAATGAGCTATCATCCCTGCCTTTCAGTGCAGCACGTCCGCTGTCCTCTTGACAGGTAAATCTTGTGAATGTGTTCAGCAGGGCTGTCATGTTTTTATTTCACATTCCTCTTGTAACAGCATGTGATCACAAGTGAACATGAGATACTTGGGAGCAGTACAATGAAGACCCTGTTTGTTTGCTGCTGTACTCTCCAGGAGAATATTTTAGCACCTGATAGCACTGCATAGATTAGGCTTGAGGGGACGTCCATTCCCAACTAAAACAATAGTAATCTACATCTTTTCTATTGATGTCTTCTCTTTGCGCTCTGCACCTGATTCACTTCTAATCAAGAAGGCATTGTATTGGTGCTGCCTGTATAACCAGGATGGTGAGTGGATTGCGGATTAGCTCCGCTTTCATCTCCTAAACTTTTTAGAGAAACAGCAACCTAAATTAGGGTGAGGATGCATTCTAAAGGCTTTGAAGTACTTTGTTAGTAAACAGAATGTATCAGTGCCTCTCTAGAAAATATCATGCCTCTCTAAATCTATTGCTTTTTATGAACTAGGTATTTCTTGAGAAAAAATAACTTATTTCAAAGAATGAAGAATTATTACTTTTATGTGCATGCAAAGGCAAACAAGTTCTCTGAAATGTCACCTGGAAAATGTTTTTGAACTGTGAAATGTGTGCCTTCTTTGAAAAAGAAAAAAAACCAGAGAAGGAACTGTAAGACATGTTTATGGTTTATTTCTTAAAAAACATGAATATGTCCATAAAAGCATCTGTTCTAGGTCAGACCAAGGTCTGCCTAACACAGTATCCAATTTCTGGCAGTGACCAAAAGCAAATGCCTAAGGCAAACTATAAGAACAGGGCAAACATATATCTTGTTTTCCTGAATGCTCTCCCAGCCTTCAAACATTTGAAGCTCTGGGATTTCCTGAGCTAGATATGGTTTCTATGTAGGTAGTAACCCTTTACGAATTTCCCTTCCTCTGGCTTTCTCAGGTTCCCCTTGAACTGGTGTAAATGGCTTCCATGCAGAGAAACTTTTCAATTTTAACACATTTAAAGAGTTTGTTGACTCAAAAATTAGTCTGTTTTTTCCCCAGTTATGGCTTAATAATATAAGGTTAATAAATTCTTGTGTAAAGCTTGTCATGACCTTACTGCCATAATGCCACTACAAAGAAGACTATATGCTGAAATGTATTTCCTAATTGTATTTAAAGCTGGGACTTCAATCTATTTAATACCAGGAAGAACATTCACACTCTCCAGTTTTAGGTATCCAATTAAGGTTTCTTACTTTCTACCTAATCTGCTTAGTCTCACGTTTTATTCCAGAAGAGAGGTTCTGATACAGAATTATATAAATTAGAAATGCAATGCTGTGCTCCCAACTGTCCTCTGCAGCAGCCACTCTACTTCTGCAAAGGGAATTTATGGAGAGTGGCTGAAGGACTTCAGGGTGCTTGGTGTGAACACTTCCACACATGACAACAAGACACAACAGCTTAACTAAAACAGACTGTGTATTTTCCAACCATAAAAGGAGAGGTAATTTTAGATAAACAGAAAAACCCAGAAAGGCCTAAATAAGAGTACACCAAGATTAATATTACTGTGCTTATAAAACATAAAATGAAATTTCTGGAGACCTCAAGAGATAAAAATCTTTTCTTGAAAACTGTAATATTTAAAGTTATTACATAAAATAACAGAGAGAAAAGTAAAAAATAAAACCAAAATCATAAAGAAGCATATATTTTCACTGTCTTCTCTACAGAATTCTCAGATTACGGGTGTCAGAGGAAAACTTTACAGAGGGAATATTTTATATTAGGACAACTAAGGAAGTTGAAAAAACAGTCAATCTTTCAGACACATGAAACTTTCAAGAGAAATGCCATGCAATGCAATGGTATCTTTTTTGCTTTCTGGCTGTATTGATTGACTTATTTTATTAGCCTAGTTTTAACAGGGACACTATTTTTCTCTACAAAACTATATGTTACTGTTTCCCTTTCTCCAGCACTTTTCTGTCTCCCCTGTCTGTTTTCTAATTACCATGCTCTGGTTAATTAAGCTCATTCTTTCCAGTACAGTGAACCAAAACCTGTACCAAATACCCAGCCTGTGTTGTGGGCTGGACACTAAGAAAGGCCCCAAGAATGTGCTGCAAAGAAAAAAGGAAATCTACTTCACCAGAAACTTCTGAAGCTTAACAGTCCTTCTACAGCCAGAGATGATTTGTGTCTCAGGCTGAGGCTGAAGTAGGTCCCTAAATCAGGGGAATCTCCATCTGCATCAAGGACCTTTGGAGTACACAACTACCCTTAGATGACTGAATTTTGTTGAGATGGCTCCTACCCTTTAAGTGCAGGCACCAAGCCTTAGTGATGCTGGGGGTCTGTAGTAGCCTTGTGCTTCTGTGTTCTTAGTAAAAAGATATCACAGAATCAGAGAACAGCCTGGGTTGGAAGGGACTTCAAGGATCATCTATTTCCAAACCTCCTGCCATGGACAGGGACACCTTCCACTAGATCAGGTTGCTCAGAGCTCCATCCAACCTGGCCGTAAACACTTTCAGGGTTGGAGCATCCACAACTTGTCCAGGAAACCTCTTCCAGTGTCTCACCACCCTCACAGGAAATAATTTCTTCCTGATACCTACTCTAAATCAGCCCTGTTGGAAATGAACCTTAAAGAACATCTAGTTCCAACCCTGCCATGGGCAGGAACACCTTCCACTGGGTTACTCAGATGCCCATCCGCCTTGGTCTTGAATACTTCCAGGGATGGACAGTCCACAAACTCTCCGTGCAACCTGTTCCAGTGCCTCCCCAACCTCACAGTAAAAAATGTCTTACTAATATCTAATCTAAACTGACTCTCTTTCAGTTTGAAGCCATTCCCCCTTGTCCTGTCCCTACATGCTCTCGTAAATAATCTCTCTCCATCTTTCCTGTAAGTTCCCTTCAGACACTGAAAGGCCACAATTATGTCACCCTGAAGCATATCCCTCTTCAAGCTGAACAGTCCCAGTTCTCTCAGCCTTTCCTCATAGGACAGGTACTCCATCCCTCTGATCAACATGATATCCCTCCTCTGGGCTCGCTCCAACAGGTCCATGTCCTTCCTTTGGTGGGACCCCAGAGCTGGATGCAGTGCTCCACGTGAGCTCTCAGCAGAGCAGAGCAGAAGGGCACAATCCCCTCCCTCCCCTGCTGGCCAGGCTGCTTTGGATGCAGCCCAGGACACGTTTGGCTTTCTGGGCTGTGAGTGCACACTGCTGGGTTGTGTTCAGCCTCCCACCCACCAGCACCCCCAAGTCCTTCTCAGCAGGGCTGCTCTCCATCTCTTCATCCCCCAGCCTGTGTTGACACTGATGTTGCTCTGACCCAGGTGCAGCAACTTGCACTTGGTCTTGTTAAACCTCATGAGATGCCCATGGGCCACTTCTTGAGCTTGTGAAACTAAATTCCTAGCTAGATCAAGCAGAACAAGGCAACCCAGCCTGAACTTTGAAGTTTTATGGCAAGTGTTGTTCCACTTTATGGAAGTGTCCTTCTCCAGTAAGAAAATGAATTATTTTTCTTTAGATAAAATTGCTTATTTGACAGAAGTTGGACTACTTAACAAAACTATCTAGTGTTAAGAGCATATTTGAATACAGCTTGATGATCAGCATTCATAGAAAAAGGACAAATGAACTCATTGCTGTTTGAAAGGTGTCCTTTAGGGGCAGTCACATACCAACATTCTGTTTTAACAGAAGTAATAAGAAGTATCTGCATGTACTAGCAATGCTTTTTGAGAAAAAAGCTGCATGGAATAGATGTCAATGAATCTTGCTCAAAACAGCATGGTGATTTCTAATTCTTACTTAAATTCTCCTCTTAATTAATCTCTGATTAACTAATGAAATTATTCATCTACACAGCAGGGCGCAGCCTTTATGCCTAATTTATAATGGCCATGATATTTAAATTAAAACCATGAATATTTGGCAATTAGATCTTCTTTTAGAAGTTAACACTTCCTCTTCAGAGGTGATATTTGTACCTCATTTTAAACAGAAGCACTGTCTGTATAGGAATATTAAGCAGAATTTCAAACTCCAGGGTTTGAGAAAATAACCAACTTCATGGATATAATACTAAAAATTATATTCCATTTTCAATTCATGGGAGAGAGTTTTTGATGACACTTCTTCTTTAGCTGTTCATCCTCTTTCCCTAAATGCACTAATGATTTGAGTTTAGAGATGCTGAAGGATAATACTTTTGTAGGACAGACCTGGTGATCTGGGACATGTATTATTAATCCCAAATTTCAAAAGACAGAAACAGCTGGTGGTGATCTTGTCATTCACAGCTGCTGCATCTAATGCAAAATCTCCAGTCACTCTTTCATTCAAACTAATATGTTGCTCTCAGATTGGACAATGGAATATTTTTCCTCAAAAGACTTAAATGTCATTAATAACTTCTGATGTATTCTGATAATCACATCCATTTTTACTGAAAGGAGCCAGTATATTGCCCACTGTTGCTGTCGTTGTTAACACAACGAGGTTAAAGATATAATTTTACACAGTGTGAACCTGATTGGGCACCTTCTGAGCCTTTTGGTTTTAAAACTGAAGTGCAGAACTTCACATTTCAGGTCAGGTCTCTTGCTGAGGCGTGATTGTCAGAAGTTTTATACTCTTTTGGAAACATAAGTTCATTTTCCTGTTATTCTGTGGCTGAATTGCCACCTGAGTCAGGAAAGAAATTATTTCTAGGATGGAAATACAGCTGAAGTTGTTGATAATCAAGATGTTCAGCTGTTTTACCATGGCTGGCAGCCAAGGACTAAAAGACCTCTGCAGAAGAAAAAAAAAAAAAGTTAACAAACTTGCATAGTTAGAGAGAAGAAAGACGAAACCTTCCAAAGACCTTCTAATATGCTAAGATTTTACTATTTCTACAGAATTTCCTTCCATTATACTGTAGGGCTTTTTTGGGGGGGTGGAGGCTGGAACCAGTTTCTTTAGGAGGTATTCACAAAGTATTCTTTCAAGCACCTGCTCTGAGTGACTCTCAGAAGGAGTCTATTATATAAGGAACCTGGAGAGGCTGTCAGCAAAATCTTAATTCAAGACCTGAAGTAGGTTTCATAAATAAATATATATATAAGTCCCTGTACATTTGGATGGCCTGTAGGTCTAACTATAAAACTTATAATAGCAAAAGCATATCTATCCTGGAGCAAAAATTCTCATTTTGTGCAAGAGAGGATATTTGGAAATTTCTTATTACGTTTGGAAAAACAAAACAAGTAATACTCAAGTCCTTATTTTTATTTGTATTGTAAATTATTGTTAAAATGAAATACAAAACTACTTGGTGAATCTGAACAGAAAGTCATAAAAGTCCTCATGACATCAAAATGCTTCGATTTTAAAAATACAGTATTGATATATGTGAAATGCTTTAATATCCCCAAAACTGTATATTCTGTCAGAAGTGACAGAAATTCCTAAACAGCTGTTGCTATAAGTTAGTGGCATATATCATTTTTACTCAGCCACAAAAAACAACATAACTCATTCAATAGTGTCAGTCCCTCTTTATAGATAATTTAAATAAATAGTGAGATAATTAAATACACACCAAATCCTGGGGGCTTGAAAGATTTCTGAACTCTGCTTCCTTTAAACAGAGGGCAACTTTACGCTGAAAGTAGTTAGGAGGGGACTTCCACTTGTGTGTATTATTCTACAAATGAATCTTCCAGGGTTTCTTAAGGTCTCTTCTCAGACCATAGTACCTGACTTTTATGAGTACTGCCACACTGGTGTAGGTAGACTGTTGATTTGCTTCAGTTTGTCCCTCTTGCAAATTTTAAAATGCATTACATGATACATTATCCAACTTGGTTTTTTTATGCTTTGCATGTTAGGAAGATATGGAGGAACTAATTGTTTCACTTTCATCAATGAAACCCCCTTATACCAGACATTAGAGCTACTGAAGTACAACCTACTCATCTTAGCAACTGTTCATGTGGTATTTGGGAATGGTGTCATCCATTTTACATTTTTGCATTTTTAGTGAGGCTACTTCATTTACGCAGCAAAACCCCACATATGTGAGTTTTAAGAAACTGTAAAATAAAATTCTTCAGAGCACAGAAAGAAAGTCCTGACAGAGAATAGTGTGACTGGACTCTCGTTACACTGTTCTGAACAGTTCCACTATTCCTCTGTTGAAACGTCTTCATGCACAAAAGCTAAGTCAGAACCAAAGCTTGTCCAGCTGAGACACTGCCACAGACACACCAGGGAGTCATCTGCAGAATTCATGGTCCTGCATTGCCCATTCTGACCGTGCCACGTTACCAACCCCAGGGTTAAATGATATGTGTATGTATGTGCACCACAAGATCAGAACAAAATCAGCCATTTTGTTTGAATACATATTTGCCAACAGTTTAGTCTGGATCCTCTGCTGAAGTATATGAGGCATTCACAAATATTCTTCTTCCCTGATCTTCATGCACCACCCTGGTACAAAGGCCCAGGCAAGCATCAATAATGCCATGCATCTACAGTAATTTTTATTAAGTGCCAGTGCAGTAGTATTGTGGGAGCACCAGAACTGGTTGCTGGCGTTCAAAACACAGCCCTCAGGTATCAAGTTATGGCATCCCTTTGGTTGCAACTGCTCCTATAACAAAATTAATCTAATGAAAATTATACAATTTAGTTACCTTGATTGCAGCTTCTGGTTTGAGTCTTTTGTATTGTTTTAACAACACAGTTTACACTGATAGAACCCAAAAAAAAAAAAGTGGGTGAAGAAATTCTATCTGGGAGCACTGTTAAGAGAGAGAAATATGGCAGTCCTGGATTTTTTTTTCTTTTTTTTTACTAGAGCATACAGTGCTCTATTAAGATGTGCTTTTAAAATGTGCTTCTTAAGAAGGAAATGTTTTTCTCCATATATTTTAGCTCAAACCTCTATATAATATTTCTATTCAATGCCTTCAAATGAATAAAAATGTATTAGTGGAGTAAACCTTTATGTTTAATGGCAGGGGGTAAGAAAAGGAGAGGGTGGAAATCAAACTTTCCTGAAAACATAATACAGCAATAAAGGATACCCATGCTTGAGTACTTTTGGCTGCTTTATGATTTTTTTCTCAGTTCAAACAAAGCTGTATTCAAAACAAGGATAAACATATCAATGCTAATTTTATATAAGACTCTTCCTTGTATAGTAATTTCACCTATTCTATTCATATAGCAAAGAGCAGGATTTCTTTGATCTCTTCCTGCCGTCGATGTTTTGCCATTCAGGCTTCTACTTAATGTCTTTTGTTCTGCTATATATTTGCTAAAAGTGACAGATCATTCTGTTTATAATCTACATAACTGTCTATATTTCTGCCAGATGTCAGCTACTGTTCTTTCCTGTTAAAGTTCTCAGGAATATATCCCAGTAAATAACTGAGTACCAAACGACAACAAAAAAAGTGATGGTATCTTGGGTTCCCATGTGAAAATCTCAGTATGAATGAAGAATATTTATGCTTCACTCATAATTACGTACTAAGAAAATACCAAAAATAAGGTGACTTCTGTGGAGTAGGATTTCTCTCAAGGTGGTCACACTTTTTAGGAAGATTAGTTGTTCTGCTGTACTCAGGATCATGAGGTATGATAACAGCAATCTGTTATTGCTGGTTGGAATGAGAGATGATGCTTCAATGCCTGTCTGGGTTACTTGCTTACTTCCCTACTTGTTTAAACACCCCAGGAAGATGTGACTGACTGTTGCTTTTCTGCCAAGAGATTGCAGCGCTGCATTTGTTGGTCTTCTACACTCACTACTACCCTGTGATACCCAAATCTCTAGTTTTGCCTTTAAAAGAATAGGAAGGCAGATTATTTTTTTAGGGGTGAAACTAGGATATGAATGACAAAAAGATATCTGTGACTTCACCAAAAGGAGCCGAGGAAATTTTCCAAATTAAACTGTTCTCTGCTTATCTGACATTTGGTAGTGCTTATCACAATATCATTCAGTTCTTTTCAGGCTTTGCAAAAAAAAAGCAGCAAAAAAAACGCCAACAAAAAACCCCTGAACAAACAAACAAACAAAGATAACCCCCAAAACAAAACCAAAAAACCTAGTAAAAATAATCTTTTTTTCTATTACATGTCTGCTCAATTGGTGTTCTGTTTGTGATGGACAGTGAATCATCATGCCTGCTGATGCATATGGGACCATCAAACACATGTGGAGGGGGTGGAGTAGTGAGTGTTTTCAACATTTACCTAAAATTAGGTCTGCTTAGATCATTAATCTCATGCAAAATATTGTGACCTGTTTTTCCAAATGTTTGTGGTTATCTGTGATCTGCACCAGATGTCTAGGAAGATATAATTGAGATTTTAGGTTATTGAGTGAATGGAGAGGGTGTGTAACATGTCTGATGCTGAAATGATACCTAACAACTTCATTTTTGCTTCCTCATGGAAAGTTTGTGAATGCTGTTACTTACTTTGCTAGAGTTAGTATCCCATATATCAACATCCTTGCACTTTTCTGAAGCACTGAATTTCACTTTGCTTAAAAACACAAAGCAATCTGGTGATGAAAGCATTTAAGAACAGATTAGGGAGCCCTGGCTTAGAAGTGGCCAGGAGCCACAGAAGATGCTGTTACACAAAATGGGATGGAGAAATGCCTGGAGGAATTTTGTGGCTTCAGATCATTATCTGGTAAGTCTCCTGAAAGCTCCTTAGAATTCCAAACCAAATTCTAATGGCAAACAGCATGACCGCTAAATCTTTCACCTTACTGTTTTACGCCCCTTGTTAAGCCAACTCCAGCCTTCAAGCAGGAGGAAAAGGGGTTTCATCTTCACAGTACACTGGTGTAGAAGCATTCTTGGAGTGGAAGACCATTCAGTACTCTGTTTTTTCTGGAAAGGCTCAGGTTTACGGGCTGTGGCAGACTTAGCTTTGGTGGATGTACAAATACAGAGGTGAGCACCTGTGGCAGGGTAGCAGGAGGGATGTGTGCCTGCACGTCGGCCTTTCGAGTTCCTGGTGCAACACAGCAGGGTGTGTCAGCCTTGTCAGCTCTTTCAACTGAGAGGGTATAAACTGGAATTGCCAAAGAGTGAGTACACACTCTGGGGTTAGCTGTTTCTGGAAGACAGAGAGGAGAGGCAGACTGGTGCCGTATCTTAAATTGTCACCACGATATCCATGAGAGCACCTCAGACAGTCTTTAACAGGGGAAGGATGATGTTTCATCCAGCTGCTCTGATTTTTAAAAATGGCGTTTTTAGTTGAGATTTCTTCTGGTTCTGTGAATTATTTAAGGCAGACTTTTCAAACCATGTCTCTAACAGCACACAAGAAGAAGTAGGTAAATAGCTGTATATGGTATGAAAACATTTTTTTACAGAAGAAATTCAATAGCTATGATTCAAACCAAGAAAATCAACTTATATTTGACTTTTAGGAAGAAAACAAGCAGGAATAAGAAGATTGCGGAGAGCCCATAGAACTTAATTATTGGACTAAAGAAGTTACAAAATGAAGCCTCTTCCCATTTATATAAAATTGTTTTTAAAGATATTTCTAAAGTATTCTCCAAACAGCATGATGCTGTTACTTTTTTACAATGTCAGATCATTTGTCCTCTAGCTTGGTTATCTGAATTTCACTTCACTGTATTATTTTTAATCAGTTATTACAGGCAATGTACAGAGTAAATGTTGCTGGGTGTAATCTTACGAAAAATATCTTTTAGCTGTCTACTTGGAGAGGAAAAGGGATGTGTTTGTTAACCACAATACTGAGAAGAACTGTCTACTTGGCAAAGTAGACATATATTGGGTTTGTACAGCATGTGTCTCTGTCTCCACGCTAGGACTCTGCCACCTGTACATGGAGAAAAGTACCTGTAGAGGGCAAGTAAAGCAGTCAGATTTAATTTATGGGAAGAAAAATTAGGCTGAACTCAATCATGCCTTTGAACATACCACTTACTGTAAACAAAATATTGTTCTTTTCATGCATGTATTAGTATTAACTTTATATAGCTGGTACATACATAGGGAGTTGTATGCATAGCAAATGATAGCTGGCAAAGCTCTTTAAAGGCCTTGTTAGCTCTGACATGCAGGATTTGTGGATATACTTTCAGTTCATTTATTTTGGCTTGCTCTTACACTGTACTTTGATGTTCAAGTAAGTGTAAAAATTCATTCTGAGCTCTAGGTGGACTGACTCAATTTTGCCTCTGTTCCAACTTAATAAAAATCTCTAGATCATGCCAGAAACTGTCCTAGTTTTGGTCATAACCCGATCTAAAATTGGGCCAGATTTTGTCAGGCTCCACTAACTTTCCCATTATGGAAGTGCCACACAATGTTGCACAAGTCTGCTGTTAATGGCAGCAAAAAATAATTACTTTTAGACAAGTGTCATGCCATGAACCAAATTCTTCTCTCTTACTTCCACATGAAAATGGTTAAGGTGATGGAATCACGTGATTATAAACCTTGTTTTTTCATTAATTCATTTTTCATGAATTTAGCTCTGTATTTTTGGTTCCATGGGGAGTTTAGCTACTAAATAGTAGTTCATAAGTTAAAGCTAACTCCCAGTCTGCTTTTTCTGCTCCAGCAGTACTTATTCAATGCAAGACAGGTCTCACTGACCTTGGCAGCACAGGTAAGTAATATATTTTCACAAAAGTGAACTTCTTTTTACCTTTCTCCAGCAGGAATAAGCTTTGACTCTTCAAAGGTATGAAATGATCCAGTGTTTGAGATGTATTTTGAGTACTGATTTTTTCTCTATGTTCCTGTTGAACTGGTCTCTTTTGCTGTAGGTTGGACAAGCTTCTTGGTTATTCTTCCATAATTCAAGAGAGTGCAGCTGAACAATCCCACCGGTTAATTGGGAACGAGTTCCTGTGCACAGAGTTGGGCGCAGATCCCAAAGCACATGCACAAGTTTACTACCATGAGTAACTGTAATTTTAGACAGGTTTTTGGAGCTGGTGCTGTTTTTGATATCTTCCTTTCATTAAATGCAGTGGGCACTGGGTTGCACCCTTTATGTTTTGGATGGCCTCGTACAATAATAAATTGTTTGGCTTCCATTTAACTGTATAAGCATAACATAGTAGCAAGAAAACTGAAGTTTCTCTGTTCCTGAAGGTCATAGAACTTCTGGGATGTGGCCATATATTTCTACATTAACTGACTTTAAGAGCTAGTGAGGAATATTTGGACAGAACACTCTTTTGTTTGCTTGCTTTTTCTCTGAAAATGATGATTTTTAAAACCAGAGGAATAGGCAAAATCCTATAAAATTCACAGTGGAACCAAGAAAGACACTAACACTCTCTAGGCTAGTTGATATTCTCTGAACAAGAAAATAAGAAGAATAAACGAGATCTAAGACAAATATTAAGCAGTTTCATTCATCATCATGATTCCTGGCTCTGGTGTGGATCTGTCTTTCCTTCATGGCTGTCCTCCCAGATATCAGCTATTCTAAGATCATGTCTTTCAGCATCAGTTGTTTTTTAGATATATCATCTCTAAACTACCAGAACCCAGATTGCCAGGTTTCCTCCAACACCCTCCCCTCCCCAATATGAATGAACACCAGAGCAAGATCTTCAACATCAGTAGACAAAATTGGAAACGAATGAACACTCAAGCAGGCAAGTGGCTCTCCTGCTGCTCTCATTTTCAAAGGACAAATGTAAAATATCTTTATTTCATCACAGCATGGAACAGGAAGAAAATATAAATTCCCTCATTTCATGGGATGGGAAAGTGGCTTTGTCAGCCCAGTTTAGCTGGACTCACTAACCTATTTTGAAAACTTTTGCTGGTGTAACACAGAGCAACAACCCCGAACTTCCCAGTGTAGGTGGCTCTTCTACAAGCCAAATTTTGTTAGAGCTTTCCCTTTCTCCTTAAGTTGCTCTCTGACCTATTTCCCATTGGGCAGTATGTCGGTAAGCAGGTGATGTTGGTGATGTTTGGAAACATACCAGTGCAAACTACATGCCTTGGATCCAGCTCTGGCATGATGGAGAAAAACCAGCATTAAAGCCATTTCCTTTGGTGTGCCCAGGGTCAAACTGAATTGCTATAAACAAACCGTTCTGCATCCCAGAAGAAATGTTTATGTGAAATAATACTTTCCCTGTTGCCTTCCCCTGCTTCCCTCTTCCCCTTACAAAGCTGCTAGAAGCAAAAGACAAACACAGCAAACAAGGACATTTTTTTTCCCCGGTAAGTTTAAAGAGACAGTAGATGGGATTTTACACTTGTTCGTCTTTGGAAAACAGCACAGTTGCTGCACAGCCTAAATGCAAGAGGCTCTGCTGCTCCCTTTGCTGTTTGGCCCCCTCTCAGGCCTGATAGTGCTTCCTTCCTGACCTCTCATGGCTTCCTGCTTCGAGCCTTATCGCAGCAAAAAACTTGACACTGTACTGGCTGTGCCACTTGGATTGCATTTAAATTCGGTAAATGGAAATACCCTTACCTTTACATTTACAAACAACTATCATCTGCAGATCGCTCGGTAATTTCCTACTGATACCTTTTTTTTTTTTCTTTTAGATATGTCATTTCAAATAGAGAAAAGTGGGAGAAAAATAAACACAAAAGGGAAAAGGGTAAAGGAAAGTTCTGTTTCTTTCAGGGTCACTTTTCTGCAATCTGGGAATCCATCTCTCAAGATGATGAAATCAACATTGCAATTACTTTAACAGCCTTGTGTCAGTTTAGATCAGTTGACGAATATATCTCCTGGATCTAAACACTTTAAAGGGAGAACATTGCAGAAGTTCAGTATGTAAAAGAAACTAAGATGGTGCATCAAAATCTAGTGTAATTGCACCCCCAATACTAAAATAGAATTTTCAGCTTACAATGCTGTTTTTACCCTGATGCTTTCATAGGAACTGAAAAATGCAATACTATGAGCAATACCTCATGTGACTGTAGGGATGTCAAAAGAATTACTCTACTGACTTTAGTTGACTAGACCCAGCTATGCAGACTTGAATAACTATTTTAAATTAAAACACTGAATTTGCTAAAGGCTTATTAGCCTCAAAGCCACGAGGAACAAGTTAGAAACACCTAAATGTAGGAATAATCTATGGTTCACATACTTTTAAGGACAAAAATATTTTTTACAGATCTTCTCGTGTGTATCGAGACCATTTTATTATCATATTTTAGGGTCAGAGGAGACAATTAATAATAACTAATCCAAACTCTGGCATTCATAAATCTTAAACATCATCAAATTTCAATTTGATTGCCATCATAAAAACCTCAGAATAACACCATGTCAAATACTCCTGTGGGTAAACTAGGGAAGCATTCCAGTTACGTCAAATTCCATGAGTTTTGAGTCATCTCAACATTTTCTGGTTTCCCGGTACGCTAAAGCACTGTTTACTATCAAAAGTGTATTCCTTTTGTACATATTTGTAGTCCAAATACACAGTCTCTGAAAAGTTCAGTAGATTGCTTTTTTTAGCCTCTTTCTTCAAGGTCTATTTTCCAGCTTCAAATTATTCCCTTACTTTTAAAAATCATGTCCAAACCTTTAATGTATTTTTCTGAAACATTAACATTAGAACCAGACATAGTATTTGAAGAGTTATTTCCTTAATACCATGTACAAGAGGTGATATTACCATTTTAGCCTTGCTTAATACTCCCTGTTATTTGTAGATTTCCGTGTTGCCTTGCAAGCCTGTATTTCCAATAAAGTAGGCTCAATTATAAATTCCCAAATGGGGAATTAATATTCAATACCTTTTAGATCTGTAGTATTATTTTGTTAATTTAATCTAGGACTTTCAATGTCAAAGAACCAATATTTATTTTTATCTTTATTAGGAAACAAAAGGATTGACTCCACTAAAGTCAAATGTAGCAGACTACAAATGTGGTAGGTAAAAATGAAAGAAAAATTTATTCAATAAAATTCTGTATCAAATTTTCTAAGATCATCTATTTAAATTTTACAGGCATACTAGAATATATCAACATATTTTGAATTCAAAATTTAATTAGTTTTAATTTTTTATTGTCTTGACATCACTCAAGAAAAAATCAGAAGACACATAAAGGATAGGAGCATGGATGACTAAATAATTATTTTAAAATTAGCTGAATTCTTTAACTTTTCATTAAATAATTTGATGATTTAGAAAATAAGTCTTATCAGATATTTGATAACTTTTTTCTTGAGCTATAATTTTGCTGGATAAAAAATATTTTTAGATTTTTTGCACCTCATGCCATACTTATCCTTATACAAATTGTTTATAACACATATTCAGCTGAATAATATGGGTTAATTAGGAGATTTCAGTAAATTATTCTGCATGGAAATCCTCCTATCACATAATTTTTTTGATCTTGGTAACACACATGTACATATACACACATATGTAAATGTCATTATATCCCTTTCTGCTTTCTTTTTCCATGTCACCTTTTGATATTATTAGTTAATAAATATCTTTAGGGAAAATTGTATTTTCCCGCATTTGTAAATGTGCATGAGACTTGTTAATGCTTTTGAAATACAAATATTTTGTGGTAACAAGAGACAACGAGTGGATTTATTTCACAGCCTAAGCATTGGGGGGTAATCTCCCAATGTATGTGATAAAGCAAATTGAACCGGCACCTCAACGTCCCTTCAGTTCATAAAAGAAAGGATTCCTGAGTGGGAGTTCCCTGACCAATCTTTCCTTAGCAGAATAAGATAACAATACTTTAAAGCCATAACCTCATCCAGTTTAGGCACAACCTCCTTCCTGATTAGTCAGTTGGAATATTGTAATTAATTACATCATGGTAATGATGAGAGAAGAGTACCTGCATTAAAATACCCATAAAAATGATCAATCCAGAGACTGGATTCTCTAAAATTAAACTTTTGACTGAACAATGTTGTTTCTTCTTGACTAATTTTGCAAATAAGCTACTGAAATCTTTAAAAAAAGGAATGTGCCTCACATATCTGAGAAAAATGGTATTGAGTGGCTTAAAATCTTCCATGCTCTCTTAAATAAGCCTATCTGTAAAATGTCAAAGCTTGAAGTTTTCCAGGAACTCTTGCATCAGCTTGAGGGATAAGGTTAGACAGAACAAGCACCATTTAAATGGAATCCCATTTATTTCCACACGTGGTAAGCTTAATTCCTAAGTGATCCTTATTCGTGCCACACACACTTGCTGACCAAAGTTTCTGGGTTTTGGTTTTGGCAATGTAACATAAATGTATTGCAAGATTTGATCCAAAAAGTGATACGATAATCTCTTTTAAACAATCTAGAGATTAATATAAAGAGAAAATATTTGAACAGTCTGCTGAGGCTTGGTATCGAGCACATTTGTCCCTGTGCCCTGCTCTATATTCCAGTTGTGAATTCTAGGTTGCAGTTGTATTCTAACCTCTGGATCCCAAATTTGGGTCCAGTATGTGAAGAGAGACTGTGTGGTTGGTCTTCCTCCTGGTTTGTCCTGGATGAATTGATGGAAAGGGATGTAAAATGAGGAATTTAAGACTACCCATGCACTGGCCAAGGAAGATGAATTTGCATCTGGGCAAATACATTGTTCTCCACCAAGAAACCATTAAAACCAAACAAAAACCCATTTCTACCTAAGCTTAAATTTGAACCTTATTGCCTTTGTATTTTGCATGTCATGGCCCTCAAAAAGTCATGTGCATCTTTCAATGAATAGTATAAATGTGTATTTTTGATACAGGCAATTTTTTAATCAATAAAAAGCCACCATACTCTACAAAAGTTATGCTGACAAAAGAACTATGCAATTAGATTCTCCATTCTTATCTGTTCAGCTAATTATGTAGTACCCATCACTAAAGAATCCGATAGCTGCATAGTTGTTCCTGGATATTATTTTCATTAAATTCTCATGACATAGGGAAATAATCCCCATTTCAGAGTAAACAGACAGTGACTTGCTGATTTTCTATTGAAGGTTAGTGTAACGAAGTGTCATTTTTGAGGGGGAAATATTATAAAGGATTGTCAACCCAAACCACATTATGAACCATGGTAGTTGCTGGCCATTGCTGAAATTAGACTACCTTACTTATGCACTTACTTAGTGCTTTTAAAAAATTTGTACTCTTACAAGTACTGAAGAATTCTGAAATTTGATAATTTTATTCTGTAATATATGGTATGGTATCTGCTAAAGGAAAAGTCTTTCTTGTTAGACATTTCTCCCAAAGCTAGAATAATGGTTATAATTAAAAGACTGGTTTTGTACAAATAAATGTCTGTGTATTAACTCATTGGCCACAATAGAAACCTATAAAACAAGGTAATCCTCACATTTGCAAAAACTAGATAAGGCTTAAGGATTTTGAACTGTTTGAAAGAGAGCACTTCATGTGACAGTATCTATTTAAGACAGTTTATGTCATAGGGAATAGGACTAATTAATGTGGATTTTTATCATGTCTTACTGTACTTCCCTCCAGATACTTAGTAGTAGTCTAATAATGCTGTGCCAGAATTCCGTGAGTTTATTAATATTCTCTACACATTGTGTTTGTTTCTGTTTTTTAAAGTTATTGCCAGATTATAGCCTGTCTGTGCCTGATAGTGGTTGTGTTTGTATATGAGCACAGGGTCATCTGATAACAAATTGTAGCACTGCGCGATAAGCAATGTTTAAAATGGGTGCAAGCCAGAAACCTATGGCTCCCAGTATACTTTTAGAAAGTCCCATCAACAAAAGAAAGAGTTCAAGGTATTTCGGAAAAGGTCATTGATTACAACCAACTTCATGATCCTTCTGGATGTGTTCCTTCCTGCAGAGACATAATTACATTTGTTTTACAGTCAAACTTATTTTCAGCTTTGGGCAAGGACAATTGCTTTCAAATCTGATTTTTGACTCATGTACCAGTTTAAGAAAGCTGCTAGCTCTGAGTCAGTGAAGTAGCAGTAATGGCCATGAGATCTCCTTTGGACCTCTCAAATTTAAATTTATAGAATAGTGTTGTGAGTAGCTAAAAAGCTTTTACCTTGGAGGACGCTGACTTTGGTTTCTTCCAGGAACTATTTATTATACTGGAATATCTTCCAGCACAGGGACTTTTCCCTGTCTCTTACTGCAGGAGTTCATGCATCTGTGTCATTTCCCTTCTCTACTTTCAGCTGAAGCACAGCATTTTCTGAGAAAATTACTGCAGCTGTAACCCAAGTGAACCTGTTGTCTCTTTTGGATCCTATGAGAACTGGATAGCCTTTGTCCTCTGCCTTCTTTTGAACTCTTTTGCATGTAGTTGTGACAAGTAATTTGAACCTAACCCAAAAGGACATATGTTGTCACATTTCCTATGTATTACGAGTTAGCAAAAAGATAAATGTTTTTCTTAAGTGTGTCTTTTATCTAAAGCATGAATTTATCTGTAAGGCTGTGGTCTTAACAGTAGGTAGTGGGTGCCTCAGGTTTGTAATATTTGGGGTTACATCCCTTCTTGGGGTCAAGCTGTTGTTAGTGTTGGATCATGACTGTTGTCCTAGAGAGGAGTGGAAGTACTATCCAGGGTGAAATGGACCAGTACAAACAGTATTTCAGATGCTTTCAGATACTTTATGTTCACTGTAACTCTTCTTTATGTTAGTATGTCTTCATCTACCCTGTTACAGTCTCTGCGCACAGCCTACAAAGATTGAGACATTTACCCCAATTCATCTTCAGCAATTCAAGACCTCAGTGTTTTGTTTTGTTCTTTTTTTTTTTTTTAATCATGTACATTAGAAGTCAATTTGTTTATTAGCAATTCTACGACACTGTTTAAAGTTTTTGATAGTCAGTGGGGAAATCCTGTCATGCTATGGAAACTCAGTTGATCCAGAAAGAGGATATAAGACAGAATTCTTTGCTTTTCTTTTAAAATGACAGCGGTTTCTGCAGGTACAAATCTTTTCATCTTCCTTCTAGTTAAATTTTACTGTGACTATAGGAAAAAAGAATTGTGATTTAATTTGTTTTCTCAATACCTTAGAGCATGAAACATGGGTACAGGCTTTAGTAAGATTCTGCTTATTTAAAAAACTCACAGCCACCAAATCTTTTCCAAGTTTTTGTTTGTATGCTTTTTGTTTTGCTGGGTTTTTTAAAATTATTCTCCTTTCAAGATGTTGGGATGAAAAAAGTACCAACAGATTCTTGTCTGAAGAAAAATACACTGTTATGTATTTCACTGTTTGGAAACAGACCCTGCCTGGTCCTGAGTGCTGTGCAGTGTCACAGAAATTCCAGTGCTCTTTTTACTGCTCCAGTTGAGTGATGACCAAAAGAATTGTCCGAATCAGAAGAAATACAGGGAGCCACAACACAACTGGAAGGAGGAAGGAAATACCAGCAGAGGTAATGCCCACATTTGTGTCTACAGTGGCGAGCAGACCTGGCCTCTGGTCTGAAAGGAATAATCTGTCCTCCTTCCAAAGCAAAGCAAATTTCATCCTTCCAAAACAACAGAAGATCTATGCATGTGATGTAATTCAGGGTCTATTAGAGCCAAGGGGAAGACTCACACTAACTTCAGGACAATAATAATACACAATATACTTTAAAAGCACTAAACCATTAGTACTGTATATTCTTTTTTTTTAACATTAGATTTGTGTGTTTTGCTTGTATGTTTCAGTGTTAAACTACTCCATATCAGGACTAGTTGCTACAGTTTCCTCTGCAAGCTCCTTTTTTTCTTCATTTCTTTCAAAATAACGTGCCATCTTTCCAACATAAACACCAAAGGGAAATAGATGAGCAAGTACGTAATCACAAAACTATCTCAGGCAGCAGGCTTCTGAAATGTGTTAAAACCTCAATCACAACATGCTTGTGCTCCTGCCAGTGCCTGATGAATATCCTTGCCATTTATCCTCTCTTCTGGCCACTTCCCTTGGAATACTTGAAATATAATTAGCTTTTTCAAACACAGTTTCCTATAAAACAGCTGCAGTCATTGTGCAATTGTCCAAAAATAAGGTAATACATTGCACATAACTTCCAAAAGGATTTATGCTAAGTTGTGCCTTTGTTAAGTGAAAGACAAGTGTGAAATTAAATAAACTTTACCTCCTTTTTTGTAATTGCAGGAAAAATCTCAGAAATTTCTATTGCTGGGCGTTTTTTTCCTACATTTAAATATTTATGATACAAAAAAGGGGCACTGGGTGCCAAATTTTTGAGTATCTAACTTGCGTGTTGATGCCCAGCAGTACCTCCCTGTCATGGCTGGTCCCTCCTTCCACGCTCAGCACCCTCCAGCAGCTGGGCCACTGAGAGGCTCCTTCAATACCTCTGAAGGTATTGATTGCTCTGAGATCAGACTCTCTGTGGTGCAGGTGAATGCTCTAGAAGACTCCAGAACATTTGGTAACTTCATGCAGGTTCTGCTTCTTCTGTCAGAAAAACTTGAAGAACAGATTTTGCAACAAAAATCGTTTCTTAGCCTAAATTTTCTCATGGATCATAAAGCTAGAAAGTAGGGTAATCAGGGTTGAACACCTGTAAACCACATGACACATTTTTCTGATTTAAATATTATGTACTTCTAGGCAAAAATACCCATGAAAAATAAAATCAGTGTCATTTATGTGCTAACAAGCAATGAAAAGAAATTAACAGGATGGCAAAATTGCACAAACATTTTTAGAACATGGAAAAAATGCAGGACCATCTAATTTTTTCCTTTCACTCTCCTCTGTCACATTTTCCTTTCTGTTGCAAACTCCTTCTTCCTCCTGACTTTTATGTTGGCTTTGCAGTTGACCTCTATGAAATATAGAGCTGAGAAAAACCTTTGTATTGCTTTCTTTCAAAAGCTGAAATTGTAGCTCCTGTAACAGCTTTCACTTTCTCTGGATAGATATAGACACTCTTTAAATTTTTTTTATTATACCATTTATTTTTTTTTACAAGGTTCCAAATCACCTTGTGCCATAGTTTCACAGCTGTTTTGTGACACACTTATATCTCCACTTCTAATGTGTTTCAAAGGGAGCACTGTAAGGCTGCAAGTTAAGATGTCCCTTGAATTTCTTCTCGGAAAGACTTTTATCTCTGTCATTTGTGGCACGTACGTTTTGTAAATAAACTGGAGTTTTCACTTCCCTGCTTTGTTATTGGAAGCTCTGATTTGGGACTGGAGCCATTCTGTCCCTCTGTGAAAAGACACTTGTTTATGTGTTGTCTAGAATATTGGGGCCTGCGTGACAGAGGATGTACAGTAGATGTGACATCTCAGCACAGCCTATTTTGTCTGCTCTTGCCCTGATTTAAACTGTTGGGTTGAGAACTATTTTTTTTTGTCCCACAGCAGCTTTCTGCCAGTAAAAAAAGATAACACGAGTTTATGCTTTTACACCAATTCAATGCTATAAACCTCCTGGCTTCACTTATGGATTTTCTACATAAAACTGATATAGCCTCATTTGGCATTATGTCTTCCAAGAGTAAAATTATTCAATTGAAATTTCTGTTTATAAAGTCCATTTGATCAAAATTCTGCAATATATACCGTATTGAAAATACATAACATCTTACTAGCTACTAGAAGATAGTAATAGCTTGGAAGGATTTTGTTTTGGTTGGAGCATCCATTACTTACCAGGTAACTTACAGAAAGGTGACATTTTAATCCTTCAGGAATATGATCCTTGTCTCCTCCCTTCTTGAGGCTCCTTAACATTTTGAGTCTGTTAATGAAATATGGTGGTAACACAGATCTAGCCTCTGAAATGGCACTGCTAAAGTAACAAAGTAAATGAGGGACAGCTATTTCAGGGGTAACAACGTTGTTGAATAAATTGTCCTCTTCTATAGGCCTAACATTTATAGGGTAATTAAGATGGAAATGAAGGTTAGGAATCTTCCTCTGCTCAGCCCAGACCTCATACCCTCCTCAGGCTGATCCTTTACTGAACCAACTTCAGCAACCCAGAGCACAATTCTACAGAAGAAGGGCTCTTAGAAAATGACATACCACCCACATCTGTGTTAGATAACAAACGTTCCTCACGGCACAGACAAATCTGAACTTTGGTAACTACTGTATTTTCTGTAAATGGTGAAAAGAGAGAGATTTAATGTTCAAGATGCACTTCATCTGTCCCCAATATTCTTCAATACTATTTTCAGGACAACTTCAGTACTGTATTTTCCAGTAAAAGTCAAAATATTTGTGAATCTTCAAATCTTTAGAAGTGATGAGCAAAACAGCTGCATAATGGGGTTCACACAAGAGTCCTGGGTGAAATCAAAAGATGAATTGAAATTGTCTTTCTATAAAGCAATTATGACCTACTGAAATGTAAACTTTTTGGAATAAAAATTATCTGGTTTGTGTCTGTGTTAGTTCTTTCATTTGGTCTCTCATCAAGTCTACTAAGTGCTGCTTCCTTATAACTAGAGATAATTATATAATGAAATCCCACATGATTTCACTGTTTTTCAGATACTGTACTGGAAAGTGATTTTCACATTGAATGTTCTTCCTTCAACAAAGAAGAAAACACCTTACAAGAGCTTTGTTTTCTCTTTAACAGTAGATATCTAAACCAAACAAATTTTGATGATAATTACAAACAACTGTATTTCACTAAAATCATTCAGGTTCAGTTGACCTGTCATTTAAAAAGCACTGTTTTCATTTTGACATTACATTGAAACTGGGTCTTGTGCCATGAATCAGTATTAAATCAGGAGGAGGCATATTTTAAAGTGACAGGTATAATTTCCAAACACAGCCTTATTGTTCTAAATTAAATAATTATCTGAGGACATAACCTAGCACTCTTTAATGTGACCTTGCTTGATAAACTCTCACAAGATTTTTTTTTAGTGCCTTAAGTTGTGTTTCACCGGGAATAAGCATTGAGGAACATATTAAGAAAAAAAGAATACTAATTCTATCATTTTCTCAGTGAGACTGTGCTGGGGGTATTCCAAAACCAGAAGTGAAGGAGGGTCTTGCTTTTCTCTATTTGAGAGGCAAATAACCTTGAGGGAAGTGATGGCTTACTCTTCTTTTTCATTGGTTCTCCTGTCCTCACGTGAGGAGCATCTTTGATTATTTGTTCAGACAAGTGTTTTTCAAGGTACAAAATCATATATTTTACCCTAATACATTACTCTTTCTATTTCTACTGCTTGCAAAAGTGTTGTCCCTGTATGTCTAAATCAGCTTGGAAATGTTTTTTTTTATGAAACACTGATTACTGTGACAGCTGTGGTGCAGGGTGTGGTTAGGCGGGACACTGGGCCTCCTGCATCAGCTCAGTAGAGCTTGGAGAGATTTTTTTTTTTTTGCAGGTCAGATTTTATTTCTCTTAAACTGTTCTCATAACTTTGTTTGAAGTTAATTCCTCTGGTATCAGTTCAAGTTGCTCTTTATTGAGAATTGACCTGAGAATGCTTAGCAGGGAAAAAAAACCCCAAAACACTGAAAAAGAAAGAAATTGGTCAATATGGGAATATTTCCTAAATGGAAACAGATCTAATGGCACTCAAAAAACCTTGATGTATTGTAAAGTTTCCTCATTTGCACTGGATAGGGCGACTTTCCTAAAGCAGGTAATTTTGCACACAGCTAGGTTAAGAGATTCTTTAGTGTTTTCAGTTGCCTGACTTCTGTAAGTTAACCTGGGAAACATGAGAACACTATAGAAATAAGCACTTTATTACAGTTGATTACTAAAAGAGATGCTTGCAATGTCAACCCCACAAAATTCAGTGTGAATTTAAGTCTCTACCTTATCTACTTTGCTTTCTTAATGTTCATTGAGTTTGTGACTGGTCTTAAAAAGGATTGTTAATTACTGAAGTAGAACTTGAAGACAGTGTCCGGTGTAGCTAAGTGAGGAAAGAGATTTGTTTTCTAACCCTGGAAAAGATCAGGCTCATCCTTAGCTAAATATGTGCAAATTAAAGTAGACATAGTTAATTTCTTAGTGTGGATTAATGTCACAAAAAATGAGTAAATGGTAGGGCTCCTATTTTCTAGCCATAAAGGATAGATTTTTCCTGCCAGGCTGTGGTGGCCAGTGTATGCAGTAGAATTTTTGTATCTGCACATATGAGATATCTTCCAAATGGATGACAGAGTTCTAGCCCAATCTCTTCTCTTCAAACCCATCCAAAGAGGAATGCATGTCTCACTTTTCAGTGCCTAAATCACTTAATGACTTAGGTATCTAGATTTTTAGCATAGATTTTTGAAGTTATGTAATATTAGAGTTCAGCTTGGTACAGTGTTATGAAAAATGCTTTTAAACACTTTGAGTCCCCTGATGACTAGAAGATGCAGCATTTTAAAAAAATTCAAGTAGGATTACAACTTTATTGTTCCAATGAACAGCAATTAATTGTCTCATTTGAGAGCCCAGAATGCTGACAGAAACTTGTGGTCATTAGACATAACCTGCCAAAATATTTTTTTTTACAAAAACAAGGTGAGAAGACCTTAAAAAATAAATTAATAATTTTTGTTAGGTCTGACTAAAAAGTAAAGCCTGTCTAGCTATTTGTTTGCTTTATTTTGTTGGGGTTTATTCAGTTTTGTTTGGTTTTTTTAGAGTAATGCATGTAGTTTCACACAGTAGGATCTCTAAGTCACAATGACTTTCAATGAAGTTTGAATTCTTCAGTGCCCAGGACATGGCTGAAAATGGAAGTCAGGTTGTGAAATAACTTAGATAATTCTGAAAGTAAGATGACCTAACACTTCAAAAGTGAAATTCCAGTATGTTTCCTATTGTCTTTGTTGTCTGGGACTCCAGAATCAAACTCTGACACCCGAGTACCATCCAGTCAAAGTACCTGTAAAGCAATTCAGTTATTAGTTGAACATGAAAACACTGAGAACTTTTCTATTCGTGTAATACAAGAAGATAAAACACAGTTGTGTTGCTCTGTGTTTCGAATGTGTTGTTTATGGGTTTTTTTTAATACTGGAAATGTCTTTGTGTGACTTCAGTTTAATTATAAAAAAAGAAAATAATATGTCACAAATGAAAAAAAGTGTGGCATTCTCCTTATTGTTTTATAGCAAACAGGAAACTAGAGGGGTATGGACTTTTTCATGCCTGTTGCCCCAAAGTGGAGAACTTACAACCTTTTTTAGGGGGGGTTGTATTTAAGATACTTTTCCAAATTGGCAGTTACTGAAAACTTGCTGCATTCTGGTTTTTAAACCCCTATACATTTTGCTTTTTGTTCAGAACTGAAGTTATTCTAAGTCTTTAGAAAGTGTTTTAGAAGTTCTGTTTATTTTGAAAACCTCTTTCTTGATCAAGCAAGCAGAATCAATATATGAGATGTTTCTAAGATCTTGGAATGTAAGTTTAAGAAATTACAACAGCTACAAATCTAGAGCCAAATCCCTGCCTTACACAAAATGTACCAGTGATAAATGAAGGTCTTACTGACCTAATAAAATGCTACAGATTGATATTCCTTTTGTTGAGCAGCCTGTAATTTCATTAATTTTATTGACAGTAATGATAACAGGTTGAATTTATGGTAGCCATAAAGAAAAGTTAGTCAACCACATGAAAATGTCAGCACGCTCACTTTGGTATGAGTAGACTGAAGTGATTTTTTGTTGGGGTGGTGGTTGCTGATCTGCTTTCTTCATCCTGCAGTTGTGTTTGATGGAAATTTGTGAAGCCTAGGGAAAGGTGCTTTCAGTGTCCCTCATACAGCTCTGTTTGCAAAACTGAAAAGATGTTCTTGTAGCCTTGTGATTTCGGACGTGAGGTGGCATTTCTTAAAATTGTCAAGAGAGTTCCTAATAGAACTGCATGACACATCAAGCTATCTATTCAGCTGGATTGTAAGAACTAAACTTTAAGTGAGGATTTTCTGGTTTTCGTGTGTGTGTTGAAGTAAGAATGTAATGAAATCGTGCATTTTTTTGAGCCGAGCAAGTTGCTGGTTCACTGATTTTTTGGAGACTTGCCTGTGCTGAGAACACAAGACCAGGCCTGCTTATATTCAACAGGTGCCAAAATTGCTGTATATACCTGTGCAAAACCTAGCACAGGTTGCTACTGGTGGAGGATTGTGCAAACAAGTGGGGTAATATTACCATAAATTTCCTTGCCTAGACAGAGAAGCACCTCCTGTAAAGAGTGAATATGAAAATAGCATACAGGACCATGTGCTTATTTCTTCAAAGTGGGCATCTTTTCTAAACAAATTTATGTCCTTATTTAACACAAACTGAGAGCGAAGATTGCGTGGTCTAGGTTGAAACTAAGAAATTAGAGGTTTGTGCCTTTTAACTAGAAATTACCTGGAGATAATATATACAAAAAAAATTTTAAATTTCATAAGCCCTCCATTAGAAGATTGGCTCCATAATAGAGATGCTACTGGATAGTAAAATATTTTCAAATTTCACCAGATCTCAGAGCATGTCCTGAAAAAAATATAGCCAGATACATGAAAGTTGAAAACAAACTCCAGGAGGTCAGAGAAATAAAAAAAAAATTTTTGGTGAGAAGATTTTGAAACAAAATTTCCAGAAGAGAAGTACTTCTAAGAATAAAATATTTACATTGCCAGGTCTTAAATATAGAAGGAAAGGGTCCACTACAGCTGTGCCAGAGAGCTGGCTGTGCTGATGCTCAGTTATAAAAGGCATGGAAATAGTAAAAGAATATGCCTAAGACCCCAGATTTTGGGAAATTTAAAAATCATAAAATCTTTGTTTAGACTCCATACTTTTTCCTCCAACAGAAAACATGTCTTTTTTGCTTATTGCATTGGACAAATTGGTTGAGCTTTTCTTTCATATGTCCTATGCTCCCAGCTTGGAGGACTGTGCTCTAGTGGAGAATTCAGGTAAAAATAGGGAGGTTTTATTTGGGTCTTTCTGAAAAGGCTTTTAATTTCTGTTTTAACTTGATGAAAAGAAAAAAAAAGTTTGGTTTTATGTGTCATTGCAGTAGCCATTCTCTTCTAGTTTCATCTCTCTAGTTCAGCTGAAATACATCAGCCTTGAACCTTCCTTGGCACAGTAGTACAGGGGGGGTAACAGAGTAATAGTATAGACAGGTGCTGATTTAGTAACTCTCCTTTTCTAAGGTTGGTTGTATCAAATCTTATCAAGACTTTTCTAAAGCAGATTTCTTGCTGGTGGCCTGTCTTCACTGCTTCTGTGGTTTAAGAAATTTAATTAAATTAATAGTACTGTTACTGCATGACTGTGGATGCTGAAAGCTTGGTCACAGGGAGATTTTCCAGCTTTCTGCCGGTGTCTGTGTGAAAGTCCTTGCTTTCACATAGACACTGGCTGAAAACAGTCAGAAATTTCTGTAAACCAATCCCTTTATCTTGCAGGTGCAAGATTGTTATGCAGTATTGTTGTGATACTGACCAAAGAAATATTTTGAAATGGGTGTTGTAGGATCTAACCAATCATTCTGAGAGGTGGATGATCAAGGACCAATGGCCTTGTGCCATTCAAGTGAACTAAGATATAAAAACCAGTCTGTAAATTAAGAAATAATTCCTTTTCTTCCTGGATCGGACTCGTGTCGTTTCTCGCCATCCCCGGTACAACAGTGACACATGACAGGTCATCTTTAATCGGGAACCTCAATGCTGCAATGTAGCACATTTGGAAACCATGAAGATATAAGCAGGATAGAATACTGCCTTTGTAGATGCATTTTAAAATTTTCTGAAGTCCTCGGATGGCGCTATTTATTCAAATATGCAGCTGTTAAATATTCCAAATCAAATATTTGCTATGAACAGAATTTCAAACATTTTAGAAAATGGGTGTGTCACTACTATGGTCCATCCTGCACAAGCCGATCCTCTAAAGAGTGAAAAATATCCAAATATGAAAAACTCATTGCTATAACTTGTTTCATAAAATCAAACAAAATATTGGCCATAATCAAACATTTAACATGCTGTGAGTCTCCATGGGGCAATTTTATCTGGAAATACCATTTCTAGGCATGTACTGAATTAAGATGTGACCTCTTCATAGACTGCAAAATGAGTGTTAATTCATATGTATCTGCAATCTACTCTTTTTTTTTCGTTGCCTAGGGAGCTACCCCCAGTGAAATTGAAAACAATTTTAAAGGACGGTATTCAATTTATATCTGGCAAGTTAATTAATGCATATGATTCTAAATGTGAAAAAAAGAAATGTATTTAAAAAGGAAGTAGTTACGTCTGGAATCTTGTGCATTTACTGTACAAGAAGAGTAAATTGTCACTGCCATGTTATAGGTGAAGTTGGGAGTAATAGAAACTTGGAGTAGTGGCCCTCTAACTATTTCAGTTAAACCTGCATTACTTTATTTCCTTACATTGTAATGCTGCAATGTCTATCGGCAAGAATGTGAGTCAGCCTCCCTCTTGTCTGATTCCTTTGTGCAGAAAAGGTATTTGAAAGCTGGTAGCTATGCAGTACATTGTGCCTGTGGTAGGGCTCCTATGGAGCTAGACACACATCAGGTATAAAAATAGAGAGTGCACACAGAATGAAATCATCATCTGTTACGACTTTGATACTGCTTATTTCAGTTTACATTAAGCAAAGATGTGGTTTGTATACCATAGAAATATAGGAATTAAGAAATGTGCATCCTCTAAGTGGTTTATTTCGCCTTTAGACGTGCAAATATTTTTTCATCACCTAGATTTGCTTTCTTGCCACTCCTTTGAAAAGAAGTTTTGTTTCCCTTGTTCACTTATCTTGATACACTTTTGTGCTATTTCAAAAAATTTTTACCTACTAGAAAACTCTTCAGTAAAAATATCATCCTTCCCAAAAGTGGTAGGGATGAATTTCTGTTTATACACACTTCTATATGTTCAGCATGTCCTCTGTTTTAGTGAATCAGCACAGCTGCATCTTTCATTGTACTATGGCTTCCTTTTTCCAGGTTCAGACTTCCTGGGAAGCACAGTCAACCTGCAAGCCCCGCTCCATGCACTGGCACTCAGGATTTGCCTGTACCTAGAATTGCTCAGTTCCAGGTATCTCTCAAAGGGACATGAAGATGACCAAGTGCAATTCAGAACTGCTTTTTCCCTCTACCATCGTATTACAAATCAACATTTTTCCAGGTTCTTCTCACTCCTCTCTTATGTGAGGTTGAAAAGCAGAGTAAAGGCAATGTCCTGATTCAGGACGCCAGGAAGGCTTTTACTGCTATTCAGTCACCTGAAGACCAGCCTTTTCTTAAGTATCTTTGATCTTGTGTAGCTGTTAAGATTGCTAGGGCTTCGAGGTTATTTCTGACAAATAAGATACTGAATTTTGACCCAAAATATTCAAAAAATCTGCATATTCAATGAAGCCTTAAGAGAAAAAATCGCCCTGCAGATCACATCTTTGAATGGCCAGAGAACCCAAAATTTTATTTTTCTGCTGGAATTTTCTGCTGGAATTTCCTTCTTACATCACATCACATCAGTGATCACACCGAAACTGATCACACTTTGCACTGTCTCAGTATTCAGCCCAGGTGCCCAAACCTCCCACTTCAGGGAATGTAAAAATTTCCTCTGAGTTTCTGGATCATGACAGGGGGTTTTTTGTATTTTATGTTGTTTGCTAACTTAATCAGAATATAATGTAAATTCTGAAGCTGAGGTTTTTTCCAAATCTCATCAACAGCTACAACATTTCTCTTAGTCATGTTGTAGAGTTTTAGTATTTAATTAATACTAAATTGTGGTAATACAGCAACTATATTATTTGGCTGAAGGACTTGAAATTTCAGTTGTTTGGAAGGAGGCAGAGAATTTCCATAGCTCTGTACGTCTTATAATTTTCATAAGTAGAAAATACGGACTTTCAGATTCATATAATTTTCACCAGATTTAAAACTGTAGTGTAATTAAGAGTCTCTGTCACTACTGAGTGTGCCACAAAATGCAGTAGCAGAGGTTAAGGAAGTCCTTTTCTGCCACTAGTCCTGAGATACATAAGTTGGGCAGAGGCAGTCCTCATGTTTTTCTTCTCCTCTTTCTGGCATCCTGAAAAAAAGAATGCAACTTAAAATGCAAAGAGTTGAAAAAAAGAGACGGCATATGATGAGGGAGATCATGATATTGTTGGAGGGACAAAAGAGAGTTACAAAACCAGGAAGAGAATAAAAATTGCATTAAATCATTTAGAATTAGAAAGCAAATATGTAGGTAGGAATTGAATGCTCTCTAAGTGAAAAGTCTATAATCAGAAAAGTCTACAAGTTGCTTTCCAGAACCTGGAAATAAAGCCAAATATACTCATTTTACCCACATATTGAAAGTTAATAATTTTTCCATTTACCTTGATCTCCTTTCTCCCATCATAACAGTCCACAAGAGGGCTTAGCAGCTTGGGCTTTCTGCTGGTGTGGCTGAACCTACTACTGGGCAGATGTGGAAGAGGCAATGGTACTACAGGAAAATATGTGGCACAGATCACTGCTGAAGTGTGTGTGGATGAGTGAGGAGACAGCAGAGACACGGGGGTGATGGAGGAGCAGAAAAGTGCTGACAAGATGAGGAAACCCATGAAAACCTTGGGAACATGTAAAGGAAGGTACAGCTGGGATCCTGGCATCCAGCTAAGAACAGTTTGAGGAATATTTTCAAAATTCATTTGATGAACTGCCTCTTGTTTGTAATCACAAAACATGTTGAAGCTTTGGCTCCCAGCTTTGTTCTGAGCCCATTCTGCCGTGTGCTCTGTGGAGTTTTTTGTCCCTGATGAAGTGCCATGTGATCTTTGTTACTTGCAGGTCTGAATATTGATTTCTGCTCTGTAGTGTGTTACTTCATGACAGTCTTGAATCCACCAACCACTGCAAGACATTGATCACAAAATTCCTTGCCAGCCACTTTGGTCTAAAGTTATCACTTAAGCTATCACACCTGAACCCTGTGATGCTCTAACTTAGGCTTCTCTGGGTGAAAGGGCAGAGATGAAAGAATTCCAACTAACTTACTGTTCTAATCCTTCTTGAGCTCATGACAAACATTTATTTTACACCTCTTCTGTTACTTGACTGTGATTCCTTTTTATTAAAGAACCTTCCTTCTTTCACAATTCCAGGCTTCATCTGTTGGAAAACCCCCAATTTTGCTAAGAATTTTTAATTTTCTTTCTTCAAGTTTTGGAAAGCTGTTAGTAAATTCTGTAGAAGGCAACAGAACAGAATCTGTCTCTATTTTAATTTATATACAAATATACTCTGCATCATCATTGGTACTATAAAATGCATTGCAATAAAATGGCTTTTTGGAGTTGCTTCAGAGGAAATTGAAAATTTTCCAGAAGTTTCACAAATGTGCTTGCATCTAGCCTGGGCTAAGTTCTGATTTTTGTCAAAATATGAAAATCTTCATTTCACATCACTGAAATGGACAAGGAAAAGGATAATATTTTATTATCTCTCTCTAACAATTCATTTTCATTTAACTTTTATTTCAAATCAAGACTAACAGTTTTAAAACATCGATATTAAGATATTTAGCAAAGTGGGTCCTTGGTGAAAAATAGTATAAGAGTAGATCAATATGAAACTGCAGCCCAGAGTTCTTTCTGCAGGAGGCTGCAGAGAAGCTGACAAGGGTAACTCTCATCCATTTGTTACTAAGATAATTGCAAAACCTGGGTTTAATTCTTCCTGGTCTTAGATTAGTTGGAAAATATCTTGACTCTACCAAGCCCATATCTTACTTAAGTTCTTGTGCAGAGCTACCTTCCTCCAGCAAAGTAATTCTTACTATTTGAATCACATGTAATTTACTGAAACACAAGTTATTCTGCATTTGTTTAGAATGGATGGTAGAGCTGTAAGGCAGAGCAGGAGCCTGAGCTGTTTGAGAAAGCACTGCCGCTATTGTTGCTGGGCAGAAAAACACATGCACGTGGTAAAATGCTGAATTCAGGTGACTCATTAAATTTGACTGCATTTTAATCTGTTCAGTGCCTAAGCTTATAGTGCCCCTTGCTGCCTAATTCCTTGGACTCCTACCTCTAGTAGTAGCATGTGTGCAGCTGTCAAGGTTTCCCTTGGATTGCAGGCTGAATTTTAGAGTTAGCACCTGGTTTTGAGATCAGCAGCCATATAGGTATGTATACACAGACATATCATGGTCCATCATGTTGTTTCCATCCTGCCTGCTTAAAGGAAGAAGCACAGAGAGGAGGAGACCAGTGAGATCCCTTTAGGACCAGCGAGCCTGCAAGGCTACACCACGGGCAGCCACCAGAAAGTGTCTGCTTTCACAATGCTGATCAAAGTGTGATAAAGTGTGTAGGTCACGGTCACGAGTACCTGAGAGCTGACTGTGGCATGAGAGTGGATGTTCCCCACTAGCAGCCACTGTTTGCTTTTGGCGGTTGACTCAGAGCTGAGATGTTGTCTCTCGTTCCCAGCTCTGTGCGGAAAGTGCCACTGCCTTACGCCGTGCATGCAAATATTTACTGGATCTTTGGACAACCAGCTGGGTCAGTGCAAAGGAGACAATCAGAGAGCTGCACACAGACGGGTTACCATGGGGTCATGTCTAGGCTGCTACCAGCTTTTATATATTGTCACTGCATAAAAACAATAGGTGCCACAAGGAAGAGGTTAACCCTTCGGGATTTCATCTCCACTACAACTTCTATAGGAATCAAGAGAACTCTGGGTGCTTGTTTCTCCTTCTCAGTTGTTCAAAACAAGTGATGGCTTTTTTGTATTAACTGAGCAACCATCTCCAAACATATGAATTTAAAAGATTGTGAAGTTGTCATCCAGAATTATTCTTTTTTTTAATGTTGATATATCACTGAGTATTTTAATATGATGACACATGCAATAAAATAATTTATTAGTGATTTTGCCTCTTTTAAAATTGGTCACTTTTTATGACTGTATGGCTGAGAAACTTGAGAATTTAATTTTTAGAATACATCTAAGCTGTTTTAATCAACCCAAGTTTTAAATTAGTTGCTATTTTGATTTCCTTTGAAGCCTTTTCCTTCGGAAGGCCATATGACTTAAAAAATATGGTGTGACACTAAAGAATTCTTCACACTTTCTTGATTACAGAGCAGCTTGAAAATACCAATCCTAGAAGTTCAAAATTAAAAAGACAAGTAAAAACTCTAATTTTTAAACATTAAATTTAAAGCCAGTGACATTGGTTATTTTTGAGATCTGTCTCAGAATATGAATTGTCACTAAACTCAGGTGTAACAGTTTGAATTTTGGGGCTTATGATATTTCACAGTATATGGATTATACCTCTTGTGGACAAGGTCATAGTCAACACAGCCTTTCTATAGATTCAGTTTAAGTGTGGAGCCTTAAATATAAAAGCACCTTTGCATTTACTCTTTAGAAGCTGAAGCCTCACTGTTATAGTGATTTTACTTAGTAAGGGCATAAAAATAATTTTACAAAAATAAACTCCTGTTACATTGCTAGTCGGAATTATTGCTATATCAAATATTACTGCTGTGTCAATTAAACTTGTATTCTTTAATAATAGGCTTTTGTAAAATATTTGTATAAAATAAATACAGGTATGTAATTTACCTGTGAAATATTCGTTATTTTATTATAAAATTAAACTATGAAGAAGTATTGCATAGTGTTTGAGAAATTATTTAATGCTAATGTAAAAACAAGAATATATATATTTAATGTTGATATAGAAATCTGCTCCTAGTTGTACACTAATTTCCATTGATTTTCATAAATATCTCATATTTTTGAAAATGCAAGTATTTGCATTTTTACTATTTAGCTGTAGCTTCTGTTGTTCTATTTGCCACCTTTTCAAAGGAACACTTAAGGACACACTTAAATCCAGTATAATGAGCATTTGTGTATATGCCTAAGAGTATCTTAGAAGGTAAAAGAGGTGTGCTCTTGGGGAAGCTGCCTGGTCTGTAGAATGAGGCTTCTCCAGAGCAAAGGTAGCACATGTTGGTTGTGCTGTATTATATTATCTGATTGGTGAGGTTTTTTTTTCATGTAGATTTTGTACAAGGAAATATTTTATTAAACTTTTAATATCTTTGATTTACCATTACTGAAACACATAATTTAAAAATATACTCAGCACAATACTTGCTCTGGGACTTGCATGTTTTTTTTCAGAGAATCTTACACCATCAGAGCAAATGGTGGGTGGGAACACACTGATGCCACATCCTTGAACTCCTTTGTGTGTTTAGAACAATGTCTGTTTTAAACAGAACATATATCTTAAATAAACCGTGTAGAATTAAAGGGGATAAAAATTAGGAAGACTGTAGAACTTGCCTGTTGAAATTATTTTTTTCTTCCGTGTGATGGGTGGCGGTGACAGTAATTTGCCACTGTTTGAACAGTGAGAGGAATGTAATGTGCATTTTGGGGTATCAAAGTACGACTTTTCCCAATAATCCTGTCATCAGCTCATTTATTGCTTGTGACTTTAAATGGTTCCCTGAGAGCCCAGCGCGAATACCAGAGCAGAGTGGGGANAGAAGAAGTCATAAAGTCTGGAGCTCTGGCCAGATTTCCTCTGGGAGGTGAGGTGTGGCCGGGCTGCGCGCGGAGCTGCCGGAGGAGCGGCCGCCCTCCCCGCAGAGGCAGCCCCGGGCTGGCCGGGGGCCAGGCAGCCAGACGCCAGCCCCGGGCTCCCAGCGCTGGGAGAGGCCGCCCGGGCTGCCCACACAATGGGATTATCTCGGGCCGAGCACCGCTGCAGAAACCCTCAGTGCTTCCTGTCCTCGGAGCCGCGGCGCAGAGTCCGCTCCCCAGCCGCCGGCTGACACACCGGGCAGCGCTCGGCCGCCGGTGCCGCTGCAGAAACGGCTACAGCCGCCTCTTCCCTGGGATTCACAGACTCCGCGCGCAGGAATGCATTGTATTTTTAGTCTCTGCTGTCATGATCGACCAGATCATGAGTCACGCAGGGAAAGGGAATAAACTTCTATTTCGGGTTATAAAACACCAGCAGAATCTTTTAGTTAAAAGAACATAAATTCAGTAATAATCTAACATTTCCTGGCAAAAAAAGTCAATTTTAATTATGTCTAAAGGGAGCAGAATATTTAAAATCAATTCTTCTGTTTGGCTTCATTTTAATTGCAGTAAGGATTTGAGAAATTGTAAGAATCATTTAAAGTGAACTATTTTATGGGTTGGAAACCTAGAAGACCTACTAGAAAAGTCCTCTTATTTTGCATGACATCTTTAAAAAAAAATCCCAGAGAGCAAGCCCAATATTGTCTTTCATGCATGTTTCTGACTTGGTTCTGTCTTGTGCTCTTGAGATGTATTATGTATAATAATATAATTTCTCACTGGTGGTGAGAAATAATGTGATCCGAAATTCTGTAAGATGTTAATAAATTATTAGCAACTGAATTATTAACAGTTAATAAACAATTCCATTCATTTTAATGTAGAAAACTAGTATGTGTTCAGTATTAATGTATTTTAAAGACATAGTTGTTTTAGAAAATATAATTTATTATATATATACATATGCATGTGGGTGTGTGTGTTGGTACTGTGGTATGATGGGCCGGAGTCTCCCAGCTTCATTTAAACTAGATATGTGTCTGGCAAAGTATCTTCCTGGTGGAATGAGGGAATAGGCACCATCAATAATAGTTAAAAAGCTTAACTTCTTACTTTGGTTTCTGTATAATAACTGAATCTCATGGTGGAAAGTGGAAAATCTCTTTCATGCTTAATTGTGCTAAGTCTTAAATATTTCCTCGCATAAGCAAGGGAATGTCCATGTTAAGTGGAATATAGAGAGGGGATAATTCACATCTTATGAAGTACAACACTTTTATTAAGACAGTAGCTGTAGTTTAGGTAAGGTCTAAAATGCCAATGCTGGGGTTGTGCAAGTGTGAGATGATAAAGATATATAAGCCACAAGTTTTAAAATGTTTCCTTTTTTTTTTCCAAAAAGAGTCCATTATATTCATCCTTCTTACCAGTCAGGGCGGTGCATTCATCATAAGATGACGTGGTTTTATCTACTTATTTTGACTCAGATGGCATTATTTAGAGGAGAGAAGTTTTGTGTTAACACAGGAAGGTTTACCAGATGACACCAAGGATCTCAGTTCGACATTCCAAAGAAACAGAAAGAAATTTGTCCTGTTTATACATTGCTTAAGGGCCATTAGATTTTTTTATTTAATTCTTCCGTACTTTTCTTTGTACTTTTTATCTTAAAAATGTATAAATTACTGACTTGCTTCTATCTCAGGGAAGTTTTAATAGAATTTCAAGTGTGGAGGGTATCCTGATATCAGGAAAACATCGAGTATTTGCCATATAATTATCATTTGATCACTGGCTAAATCCCTAACTCTGTTTACAGAAAAGAAGGTTGCAGTGGTTTTTCTATGCACTGGGGGCATGCCAGTCCCTCCTTGTACTGATTCTCATAGCTAAAAATAGAGGATTCAGATTATTGAAATCAACTTAATAGGCATACAATAAAATGTCTACATAAGAATTAAAGCAAGACCAAATTGAGTTACTGCTTGTTCTAAATTGGTGGTGAAGGTCCTGTGACGTTTTGTCAGTTATTTCAGTGTGACCTGCTAATGTGATCTTGCTCATCACTTTTACGAATGGGGTTTTTTTACTAATTTTTCTACTGGACCTGTAGTAGGACCAATATGATTTTTTTTTAAAGATTTTAAAAAGACAATTTTCCACAATCCTGTTGGCTGAATTGCTTGGAATGGATAAAGGACAGAAAAATAGTTTCTTCAGTGGATACATTTTAGTTTTTCAATTTCCTTGATACGGAAATGAAGACCTTAAATTAATCAGGTGCCTTCACAAGTGTTTCTGGTTTACTGAGAAGTCATTCTTGCATTTGGATCTATACATGTAACCCTCCCACCTGTACAAAGCTAACTGTACCTTTAGAATTGTATGTATACCAATAAGATCAGGCCCTTCAGCTTGGTTTAAGTTAACTTTACTAATAAAAGGAAAAAAAAAACCTCACCATTTTCACACAAAAATTTTGCCAGGAACTTCTTTCACACACTATTACTGGTGGAAGTGTAGTTTCTGCACTATCTCTATCAGACCACTTAGTCCCCCATTCTCGAGTGCCAATTTGAATGTTAATTTTTCTGCAGGTTTCATTACAAAAATTGGAAGTGTTTATAACTACCAGATATTGGATATAAGTCAGCATTTTCAGTAAAGAATTTGTCCATACCAAAATTCCACATATTTTTATTTGTTTTCCGAAAAGTTTCTAAAATATAATCTGAAAATTGACTGGAAAACAGTTCAGAAAGTCACATCTATGGCTGCTTCTGACCAGATAACACACCGCATTTGTATGATTCTTTCCCTTGTTTACAAAGTTTGGCAGAATTTTGTTTTGTTTTTTTTTTGCAGTATAAAGACTTACAATGCTTCTTTTCTTATATGACGACCCAAAGACTGGTGTATGAAATTCTTCCCTCTTGCATTTCTGTCAGTGTAACCATCTTACCTATGCATAAACCCCAACTGTAGGTCTTTGGATCTTTGTTTTACTGCATGATCATATGAATGACATTCTGTAAGAATAAATACATACATGACAGACATCAAACCCATATTTACAAGATCTATAGAAAAATACTTGTGTGGCATAAAGGGAAAGTGGTACTTGTCTGAATAATTAATATAAGTTGATCAGATTACGGAAACATGAATTTTAATTAAGGACATCTGGTTTTCTTTTGATCCATCTGCAGAGTCCATTTCAATATATGAATTGTATTTATGACTACATCTGTTTCTTCTGTCCATATATGCCTTTAGTTCTTTCTGAAGATGGCATGTTTTTCCATTTAAATGGACTGAAGCTTATTTTCATGCTGCCAGTTTGGGAACTGATAACACAGGATTCAGCCACTGCTGACCTGGAAGCTTAGTCTTAGCAGCTGATGTTGAAATTTGTGTTATTGGGCTGTATTGATATCTGGCTTATGCTGTTTTAAACTGATTCTTGTCTGCCAACACAAGCTAGAGTTACATTTTGATTGTCATGCAGATACATGTTGTGACTGCCTTTATCCCTGTATAATATTTACATACAATATTTTCTAATGCATTTCAGTGCATTTTTAGCTATTGGTTTAAATATTTAGCTAGGAATAAAGGACAATCAAATCCACCAGATCTGGCAGCTCCATATGATATGCTAGAACTGATCTGAGGTTTATGCAAGCTTAGTTTTTGCAGTACTGGATAAACCGATGTGGGGAAAAGGAAGGGGGAGAAAAGGATATGGAGGCATCAATGAAGATTTTGAAACTCTGGACAGGGAAAATCATAATTTCAAATGGGAAGGGTAAGGGATCAGCTCATATTTCAGAGAATGAGAATAAAGACATGCCTGAGAAAGTGGGTTTCAGGGGCTATTGAAGATTTGGGCGGACTACAGACAGATATAAGTCTCTCTTGGTCTCATTCTGCTGAAACACAGGATCTATACCTTTTTGAACGCTTCATGACTTTTCCTTACAGTCTTCTATTGACCCTGACTTCCTGGGCTGCTGGGAAGAAGTAATAGAATAGATTCCTACTGGGAGGAAAAGGTAGTAATATTTTTGAATTATTACTTATATCTGCATGGCAGGCACTTCAATAGCTTCTTATAACAGTGGTCAGACTTTGTATATCCCACCTGTGTGTTGTCCTTCGTACAACTGCATACAACATTGTGCTGTAAATTTTCACAGATTTCCACAGATGTGTTGAAATCACTGGTCATTAGAATAATAACTTCTGGTTTTAAAGGAAGAACTTGTATAATACTGCTTAAGTTTGAGACTCTCCCTTAAAATACGGGATTTGTGTGATTGTCAAAACCTTTATAAACCTGAGAATTACTCACTTCTGAAGTTAAGTCAGGAAGGGAAGACATCAGACATTACTGTTTTAGGTCAGTTAGGAGTTGAAAGATTTTAGTAAGAAATTACAGGAATTAAAAAATTTTTTTCAAAAAAAATAGCTATGCCGTTCTTGTGAGATCCCATGGTTACAAACAATTTAGTTGGTCAATTTTAGGGATATTTTGATGTTTGTGAGGCCTCCTGTTTTCATGCTACTTCCCATATCCAGGTCAAGGACAAGTGTGAAAGGCAATCTTTGTGTGACTGTTGAGATCACTTTGAGATAATTCCCGTGCTTAACCAGTGTCTGACTAAGTTATTACTAAAAACACATCACTATAAATTAAGATGAGAAAGAATGAGGGAATAAAGGGAAGAGGAAATGACTGAACTCAGATTTCTGAAAATGCTCCAATAAAGCAATTCTCAATGTATGACGACGGAATTCTTGAAACTACTTTCAAATCCCTACTCTAAATTTATCTCCAGTGAAAATCTGAACTTGGTAGTGTCCTGTTATATGTGAATTTGGCCACCAGCTTTAAACAAACCCATTTCATACCTCCACCCTTTCCTCTTAAATGTCCCTTCTTAAAATACACCACTTGCAAAAAGCTCATAATGTTCAGTTACCATGAAGAGATTTGTTTGTCAGTTTTGTAATTGATCATCTAAATACAGCACATGGTAAGATTAAAAATAAACCAACATAGCATCTGACTATAATACTTAGTCATTTCCGATCAACTTTTCCATAAACATATGTTTATTTTATGCTTTGCTTCTTGGACTGTGCATGTAAATACAACGTGTGTTGCAAAATTATTCTTAGATGGATACTTAGATTATAAGTTTTTGCAGGCAGCAGTTTTGTTTTCATCTATTGCCTTATGAAGCACTAAACTGAAATTAATATTTACTGAAAATATTTGAAAGAATGGTAAAAAACTGTTTAAAAGCTACACAAAAACTTTCAAAAAGGTTTGCTTTAAGAGAGTTTGGGGGTTTTGTTGGAAATCTTGAAATGTGAGACATTTGAGAGATTCAGTTAAATGTGATACATTTGGGTACAACTGTCCTGTGCCCATGCAAAAGGCAGAATTGAGGTCCTTAATGAAGGAACAGAGAACTTTCTTATCTGCCTAATGCTGTGCAGATAACACTAAAGAAAGGGTAGCTGGGGTTTATGCCTGTGGTTATATTGCTGAAATACAACACGCTGGGAATTATTCATGCTGAGGTTATATAATTATTATATGGTTGTATAATTTAGGATATTTAAAGGTCTGGGAGGAGTCATGGGTGCCACATCCCCTGGAGGTGTTACAGTATAGGTTGCAGAGTTTTGACCAGCCTGGTCTAACAGAAGGTGTCCCTGCCTGTGGCACAGAGGAGGGAACTAGATGAGCTTTAAGGCCCCTTCCAACCTAAACCATTTTGTGATTCCCTGCTTCTTGGTATTTCCTAAATATGACTCCAAGCTGGAGTAGAAGTATGAGAAACACGTTATTTAGCCAGGTACTAATTGAAAATTAATCTCTTTTACTTTGTCTGAATGTATTCTGTCATTTTAAAAATGACCTTCCAATTGTAATCATTAAGCATAGATTTTGAATTATTAAAGCTAGCTTTTTCTGTCTAGGTCTGCAAACCTGTCGAAGCTCAAGCTACAATCTGTTTGGACTGCCAGTTGATAAGTTTTCAATATATTTTATCAACTGCCGTTTTAAAAGGTTCAGATACTCTTTATTTTTGTGACGGAAAGCATGTAACAAACAACTGCAGAAAGTAAGAAGGTAACTCATAACTGCATATTTGGACAGAAAATCCTGTATTTGGGACTGTGCTGTACAAGGATTAATACGTCACTCAAAGGTGGAGAAGCACTACATGATCAGCATCGCAAATCTGTGCTTTAGTTGGCTGATGAACACAGAGATTTGGTTCCAATTAATACACAGGAAAGTCTAGATAATCCATTTACGCTCTGCAAAGTTGGGGCTGTTTGCCCTGGAGAAGAGAAGGTTGCGTGAAGGCCTCACAGCAACCTTCCAGTGTCTGAGGGGCTGGAGAGGGACTCTTCATCAGGAACTGTACTGACAGCACAAGGAGGGAGGGCTACAACCTGAAAGAAGCAAAATTTAGGTTAGATGTACGGAAGAAATATTTGCTGTGAGGGTGGTGAGAGACTGGAACAGGTTGCCCGGGAAGGTCGTGGATGCCCCATGCCTGGAAATACTCCAGGCCAGGTTGGATAAGGCCCTGAGCAACCTGGTCTAGTGGGAGGTGTCCCTGCCCATGGCAGGGGGGGTGGGACTAGATGATCTTTAAGGTCCATTCCAACCCCTTAACATTCTGTGATTATGTCTTCAGTCTGCCAGATATTTTCAGAACCTGAAATGGAGAGCAGATGAGGAAAGGGAGTTCGGAGCTGAGGCTTCTAGGCCTCTGTTGTACATGCAAACCAGAGCATTTAAAATATCGTATTTCATTTCTGTGGGAAAGTATCTAAAAGGAGGGATATGTGTCATGTCAGAGGGACATTCTATTCTTTAAGAATTACCACTTTCCACCTTTATAGAATGTGTCAGATCTTGTTCAATTTTAGTGGAGTTTTTTATAAGGTAGCATTTTTTAATCAATGTCAATAAGTGCTTGCCTTCTGTAGTATTAGGGTAAGCAAACTTACCAACGTTTACACTCGAGTCTGTTAGGTGCCTTAAGAGTTTTAAATTAACAAACATTTATAAACATATTCAACTGCAACTTTAGATCAGTAATTCCACAGATACATTTTCAGGTTCATTGTGTATGTTGTAACTGATACCCAAAAGCCTGTGTTTAGACAATACTCACAATGCCATTGTTATCCTAGACATTTTTCAAAAATCAATAAATTAGTCACAAGCGCAAAAGAATGAGTGAAAAACAGAAAAATCCAGTAGAATTAAATGCATTACTATTATTGTCTTAAAGATCTCGATGGAAAAATAACATTTACATAGTAATGGAAATGTCTCTTATTTCATGCACAATGTTATGGATACATAAAAACTGTAGAGGGAATAGTATTTTAATAAAACTTTTGCTTTTAATAGTAAGTTTATCTCTTCTTACATTTCAGCTTTAAATAAGAATGTAGTAATAGGAAGTAATGAAAAATCAAACCAGCTACTTTGAAGTGCTTATAGAATTGAGGAGATGATGAGTGTTAGACAGATAAGAAAATTCAGCACAAGATCGAGACAGAGATGGACAAATGCCAAGATAAACCAGTAACATTATACAGAGATAATGTATCACTTTTTTCATAGATCTACACTTATTCACCTTGGGATACTCCCAATTATTTTTAGGACCTTACTCATTTCCTAGATGACAGATTAGAGATGTTACATTGTCAAGTCCTTGTGATTAGTGAAAGAAAGTTATGGAAAACCCCTGTGTCCTTCTGCTTTCTTTAATCTCCCAGAAAATAACTGTCATGTCTCCAGACTTCTAGTCTGAGGTCAAGAATTGTCCAGCACTTGAAATCAAATTAAATAGGTTTGTCCATCCAAGAGTCATAGTAAATGTACTAAAGACCTTGCATGAAAATATGATTTTGAAAAGGCCATGCAGATACTGTTTGCTATTCTTAGTAAGCAAGGTGATTGCATGTTTCAACTCTCACCTTTAAACCAGAAATTGTTGTAGCTGACCTCGAGCAAAATAATGTCATCACCAAAAATATGCTATTGTAACAACACCTTTATCTTTAACGTAGTTTTTTACAGCTAGATTTAAAAAGGCAATTTCACTTTCATCGTCTGCACCTCAATTGCTTCTCTGGAGCTAAAGGAAGTTTGACAAAGGAGTTGAAATCTCTTTGTTTATATTTGGAAAGTAGATTTCTTTAAAAATATGAGTAAGAATCCAAAAGCAAAATATCTTATTTTATTGAATAGATATATAGCTTGAAACAATGATTTTGGAAGAAGGGTAGTGTTGATTAAGGAACATCTACTGAAAACATCAGTGCATTCTCAGAAGAAAAATCTCAGTCTGAATACAAAGTTTAGCCTTTTATATGGAGACCCAGATGCCTACAGCACTGAACTGTTTTTTTCTTTTATAGCATTCATGCAAACAACTCGACAGCTTTTCAGAAGGATTTTGCTCACTATCTCAAAGCAGTCTTCAGCATATTCATCCTGCATAGGACAGATGCTGTTATTTTCTGTGGTTTGTAAAGTGCTAAGTATTTTACAGAAACTTACAGAGCTGGCAGTCTCACTTGAGATGTGACAAAAAAGAAAGCAGCAAACAAAAGATGTTGTGGGGAAGGAAAGTCAAAGGATGTGATTATAAGACGTAGTAATGCAGGAACGCTTGACCTTGGCACTGAAGTATTAAAAAAATGCAAATCAAACTCTCGTATGCATGAAGATAATTTTATTTTTCAATTAGAAAGTGTCTTTAGATGAAGTCACAGTGAGTCTTTAGGGGTTTTTAAAAATAAAAATCCTCACTTTGACATTTTAATTGATTACTCTCCTGTATGAAGAATGGCAGTTAAAAAAATCAAAAAGCTGCTTGACAGATGGAAGTAACTTATGCTCTTTGTGAAATAACAGACTGCAAAGGGGAGTGACAAACAGAAATATGTAGTGCAGGAAGGGAAAAGGAGATACTTCTACTTTACCTTCCCAGTAGCCTGCTGCAATTTGTCCCACAAGAAGCAGATCTTACAGGACCTTTCTGCTCAGGAGTGACATTGATAGTCACATGTACAGTTACTCTTAATAATTTTCAAAGCTGTCTCCCAGGGAAGGCTTTGGTTCTCCCCTATGAATGGATAGTTGGAACAGAACTTTTCCCATTCACTATAGAATGCCCCCCCAAAAATGACCTGCATCAACAGTGATGCAGATGAAAAATATTAACATTTTATTATTTTAATGCTTATAGAGAGCCTTTCTTTCATATGACACACTGAAAGATTTTCTCTATGACATTCCTGTCAAAATATTGCACACTGTCAGAACGTCGCAGGCACTTCAGGTCTATGAAGGTTTTTTACTTACTCAGAAATAGTTCTGCTTGATTTTGTGAAAATTCCCTTTTATATCCTGTGCATTTTGGATTAACTTGTGGTCTGTTAAAGGTTAAGAAAAACGCAGTTCCTAAAAGTATTATTTTTCCCTTTTATGGATGAGCACCAGGCTTTAAGACATCAGTGTAAATAGAGTTTCCTGTTCCAGGGAAGTTTGGCTACTGCAGGAGCCCAAAGGTCCTTTGGGAAAAGCTTGATAGGAACTATGAGTTGAATGTGACCTGAGGCTCCAGGAACCAAAGAGCCAGAACTGAGGGAAACACATTTCACAGCCCTTTTGTGCAATCTTAAGTCCCACAAGCACTTCTGGGAAAGTAAACCCTTCATCATACACACAGCATTTTTTGCGAGATGAGTACTTATGCTAATGGCTTTTAGAAATCATTCTGTTATCTGTAGATCTGTGATTTCTTCCCTTGAAGCTTGCTGCAACTACAAAAAAAATTTGCAGATTTGCAGAAATGCGGAGAAGGAATAGGAATGCTGAACATTTCTCCATGGCTGGTAGGCATCATGCAGGGTCCAGTCCAAACTGCAGTTTTGCATTCAACATTTTTAGTAATTTTCTGAAGAAATTAGACTTGAATTCCTATATGAATTCTGTTCCATTAGAAATGCTAATTTATGAGAACTATGTGTTTGTTTATTCAGAACTCAGTGTGGTCTTTTTTCCTCCTCCTTTGCTCACCTTCTTCCATTTACAGCTGGGCAGAATTCGTGCATGTGAAGAAGGAAGGAGCAAAGCAAGCTGGGTGGGGGAGATGACTTACTGCAATGCAGAGCAACCACCACACTTCTGTGTTAACAAGGTTGCTGGTGTGAATATCACTTGACTGCATTTCTTTCTTCATCTGACCGAGTTTTAATTGGAACTCTGCCACAGATTTTCCAATATGACATGAAATGAATCATACAACCTCTAACTCTACTCTTTATCATTTCAAAGGGAGTAATAGTAGTTCACAGGTTTCTTTTTTCTGTTTTGTTTTGCTTCATTTTGTTTTGTTTCATTTTACTGGATGTGTTTTGGAAAACAAAGGCATTATCCCCTGTCTCTGAAAGTACTGCTGTAATGCAAATAATTGAAACATTAAAATAATTTTGAATACTTGATCACTCAATTGTTTATTTAACTTTTCCATTTACTTTCTTAGTACTAGTTTCTTTCATTTAGCACTATCAAAAATAATAGTTAGAAAAATTAACATTATTGGAAAACTCAAGATACATTTTGAAAAAATAAAAGCAGATAAATTACATTAATTGAAGGGATTAGAATGAGGTAATGTGTTCCAACTTTTCTTCATAACTACTCTTTGTGTTGCAAGAAGCTGTCCTTTGGAAGTCTGGAGAATAACTTGCATAACTAGAAATTAATTCTGATAGATTACCTCAATTTTTTAATGGTGAAATTAAACTCTTCTCCTTTTTTGTGACCTAAATTTAAAAAGTAATTTTTAATCTTTCTCATTCTCCAAACTTTGGGTATGTTAGGCAGTTTGTCTATAGGGGTTATTCATGTGAAGAAAAACATTGGGTGTGTGCTTTCTAAAGACCTCAGTAAATCAACAAAGCTATACATAGCACATTCTGATGTAGTTACCAGCTGATATTTCTGCAAAGACACTCCAAACGAGAGAGGAAATTCTGAACTTCCTTATTATTCCAACATGCTGAGCTTGCTAGTCAATAAAAGATTTCCAAGTTTTATTTAGTATATTGGTGGCATTTGGCTGGTTCCAGTGGCAGGTATCCTCTGTTTCCCACTCTTTGTTAGCTATTAACTTTTCATTAGTGTTGCATTTCTGAAACACTCCATCTTTATTGTATGAGGTATAGCAATCAAGCTATTTCCATTTAAGCATCCCAACTACATCCTCTTTTGCCTGTTAGCAGAAAGCAGAATTACATGTGATAGTTTCATGGAGAGTGTGTCTCTTTTGTGTATGGAATTTGGAGAACTCTGCTTTCAGGATCTTGTTTTATGAAAGAACATTGAATGCAGAAGGGGGCGTTAATCCTAAATATTGCACAGCTTTGGATTTCTCTTTTCAAGCTTTCATTCATGTCATCATAGTCAGCCAACTTCTGCAAACCCAGGCAATCTGAGGTGAAAAATAATGAAAAAAAAAAAGAAACAGATGGGATTGATGGGAAATAAATGTGGTTAGTAATTTAACAAAAAAACTCTGTTGTATAATGGGGAATAAAACAAAAGCAAAATCAGAATAATCAGTGGTTAGAAGGATCATATGATTAAATATATCCCCTTTGACTAGAACGGGAGAGTATTTAAACAAAATAAGAAATGTATAATCCTATTTCTAACGCACAAGAAAGACACAATTGAGGAAAAATGCACATGGACGTGGCTAAGATGTCATAGGAAAGCAACAGGCAAAGAGTGATTAATAGATAGTGGAACAGACACTCAAAGAGACAGATTCAGTGGAAGACTGTCTCTTACCTGGAAGGAAGATGATTGTTCTAAATCTGGTATTTAGCTCCCACCTCTGCTCTCTGGGGTGCAATTTTCAGCTCTGTGCTGCGGCAGGGTATCAGCACATTCCCAGCTGTGTAACTGTCAGCCAAGCACATGTACACTTTTGCATCCTTTTTTTTCCTGCTTAGTAGATGTGACTCCATTTTAAAAGTGACCTTGTTTTATTTAGGGCATAAAGGTGTTAACAACACCTTGAACTCAAATTAAGATTTTGAGATGACATGGTTAGGATGCATGGAATGGTATTGACAGAATTTTCCCTTCAAAAGTGCAGACACAGTTTAATTTTCCAGACATGAAAACATCCTAGAATTGTTGTCATGGCAAAAATTAAAGGCTCTGTAAGTTAACTGTTAGATTCTTCTTGTTAACTTATCCTGTGAATAGTTCATTTTCATTTCCTTTTATTTTATTCCTTCTCAGATTTAAAAGCAAAACATTCCTTTTCAATTTTGTCAGGCAGAAGAGCAGTTAGTACCCTTGTGGTATGTTTTGATGTTATTGATATAGGTGGTCCAAAACAAACAGCAAATTTCTGAAGTTGGAAGGTTTTCAGGATTCTGTTTATGCATTGCAATCCTGGATAAAGGCACGTTTGGCTAAATCTGCTTATCTTTTACACAGATAATCTGGTTGGAATTGCTATACAGCACTGTTGCCAGGTATTTCTGAAGCAAGAATGTACATATATTGTTCATAAACTCTTTGGATTAAAATTCAGTAATCTCTCTCCTAAACAGCCTTAGAACAAACTCTTTATCAGAAAATCATACCAAAATAAAGCTTGTCAGAGTTCAAGAAGGCAGCATTTGATCATAGGGGTCCAATTTAAAAGCTGTTTTTCATAACAGTGTGTGTGTTAGAGTAGGACATTTATTGAAGCAGAGCTGAAAGACTTCTGCAGAGAATCTTGACCTGTCAGGTTCCATGATACTTGCAGAAAATATATTCTGTTTGCATAACTGTGTGATTTCTACTCCTTAAACAGAATTTTCTATCAACTTCTTCTGTATTAATACCGATTAGAAAATAAATCCTGTGGATATTTATTTTACAGTTCCGTTTTCACCCTATTTTTTAAAAATCTGTTACCAAATACTTAATGTTGTGTTTGGCCACAGACAGATTCTCCAGGGAAGGGGTGTTTGAGCATAGCAGCCTATAAAATGAAACTGTCTGTACCCTACTCTGGGCCACCATGGTATTCCTACATCTTGAGAGAAATTAGCCATGTTTTTTAAGAACTATTAGCAGGAATTAATCTACATTTCATCATCTGGGACACTGAGCTTCCTTCACTCCTTCAAAGATGTGGTGTGTGTTTTCTTATTCCTATACTGGTGTAAATAAACAAAATCCCATAAATGCACCGTTTCAATGTCAATTCCATCTGTTTCAGCAATAGCTGTTGTGTATGTCAGATATTCTTTGCGGTTAAACTCATCGCTGACTTGATTCCAAATATCTGAGGGTAATAGGCTGAAATAAAATTCAAACATAAAGTCATAGGATTCGGCCAAAGCCGTGTTTTTATGTGGACTATGGCATTGGTCTCTTTAGCAAGTGGAAAAAGCAATGATTTATGCTGTGAATGTATCTGTGAATGTACCTGCCTCAGTACAGCAGTGAGTTGTTAAAACCCTGACTGTTACCAGAACTTTTTTTAAATTACTGTACTCACAAATTCTTGGCAGCATTCTTAGTGTGCTCTGGGTGAAAAAAACCCCACCAAAATCACTTTAAGAGAACTAAAAATTCTCTCTAGAAATTTCTATACAGTAAATCAAGTTGGTATCCTTTCTAGTCAACAACATCCTGAATGCCAATATATTCTTCCATCATACTTATTCCTATGCATCCATCTTCTGAAAAATATGACTTTTTCTAATTTACAGTTAAACCATCACAGGCCATTTTCTTTTCTTTGATTACTCTAATTATGGGAAGCATGAGAAAGCCGACCTTCCCTTTCCTCACCCTCTTCATTGTACATCAGAAGCTGGTATTTTTGTCTGCTGCAGTTCAGACAATGTCAAAGTGGAGGGGATCAAAAAAGAGTGAAAAAGAAAAACAATAACTAGGGCTGTCTGCCCATCCTTCCACTGTGTGAACAGGGAGGGTCTGAGGCAGTACTTTTCACAGGATAGGATTTCACCAAGACTTAGGAAATTTAAAAAATCTTGTTTTGATACCTCAGTAAATGGAGCGATTTTGCGAGGGAGACTTTTAGAAGCACTTCTCAGTCATGCATTACTGTACAAAGGACTGGTACCAGTGAAAGAAATCTTTTTTTTTAAGTACAGATATAAATGCAAAAGAGGCTTTGGCTACTAGTACTCAGATTCACAAGCACCATTTTAGAGTCCTATTTTAAAAGGTTGACGGATAGATCTGGGCGTATTTTTTAGTGCTGTGAATTTCTCATTAATTGAGTTTCTGTAGTGTAATTTGTTTTGTTAGAGAGTTTTCTGTATTTAATGTCTATGGTTGTTCATCTTGGAAAGAGGGATGCACTACTTGAGTAGAAAAATGGTACCTATTTCCCAAAATTCTCAATAACATGAAAACCAGTTTGACTGTTATTTTACCATTTGATGATAATTAGGCTTTTTGTGAGGTGCTGTGTCTGTGACACAGTATGATTGCATCATTTCATTACTTTGCTGAGAATTTTTTTTAACTGTTCTAAAATGTGTGTCTAAAATGGTAGTTATACATTAAGGTATAAGGTAACTTCAAAGACAGCTTTAAGAAACACAGGTTTAAATTATCTTTGTCACAAAGTTTATTTGTTGATTCTGAAGGAATTAAATTGATAAATGCAGTGGTCATGTAGCACCCTGTGACATTTTAACCCGGGTTCAAAGCTTCTCTTGTGGTTCAGCTCCCTCAAAGAACCTTTGATGTTCTTACATTCATTCACCCCTCATTTGCTATTGTCTTAAGTATTTACCTTTTGGAGTTTATTTAGGAAAGGTATTCTAGAATGTAGCAGTGCATCTAAAAGCAAAACTGTGGTAGGACAGAGATGCTTACAGAGATGTTAATTACCTGCGATCTGTTACGTACTTACATATAAATTGCAAGGTCAATGCTAAACATATATGATTCTGGATTATTAAATGGGAGGAAGAAATTGTATGTTTCCTTGAAAGATATTTCTGTTATTTTCTCTTCGAGATGGTTTTCAAATTTGAGTATTGATTTTAACGTCTTTAACTCCAACATTTGGGTTAGAAAAAATCCCTGAAGCTGATTTGAAAAATAAGTTTTTCAGAATACACTTACTTTGCGTAGCCCTTATAATATTATATATTAGTTTTTCACAGCTTTGTGTGAGCAATTAATAATATGTGTGTGCAGAAGATTGATTCTGTTCTGCTCCCTGGAAATACTAAATAGCTCATGAGGCATTTGATACCAAAGCTGACTGGAACATCTACCTTATCTTCATTGCAATGCAGACCAATGGGACTAATGGACATTATGCATGAGGTTGAAAATTAAACTAGGAAGAAATAGCATGATGTGAGTGTGCAATGCAAAATCAGAACTGCACAGTCACAATGTTTTCTCAAGGGGAATGCTGCCAAGAGTTTATTTGTTTGCACAATTGCTGGGTATAAAATCTATTTATTCTATTTTATTTTAGAAATGCTTTCTTTCAACCCCTAAACAAACAAGGCTGTATTATGAAATTGAAATGGTAAAATAAGGATTTAAATATAAAATTAAGATAAATTAGCAAGCTTTAAAGTTAAAGATAAATATTAGCATAATTTTTCATTTATTATTTCATTCAGAAAACTTAAGGCTAGAAGGAACTTCAGGGGCTGGCTAGTCTTCCCCTCACAGGTTACCCAGACAGGCTGTGGAGTCTCTGCCCTGAACAGCTGGCTCTCGGTGGCTCTGCTCAAGCAGGAAGGTTGGACCAGGTGACCTCCAAAGGTCCCATCCAGCCTCAACCATTCTGTGATTCCGTGACCTGAAGCAAAATCAGTTGTAGGTGTGTCATTTTTAACAGACATTTGCCAACCTGATTTTAAAACGTATTTGATCTCTATTTATAAAAACTGGAATGCTTTATCCATAGGCAGTGTATTCCAACACTTCCCTGTCTTCAGCTTCTTCGGAGCATTTTTCTTATTGTTATGGCTAAATTATTCTTAATGCAGGTTAAGTATGTAATGATTTTGTGTCCTATCCTCAGTGGATATTAATCTATACTACATCAACTGTCTAGGGAGGTGGAAACTCTTATTTTCCCTTTTTGAAGGTTGCTTCACTGGCTGGACAGAGCATGCACAGCTACATAACCCAGTGGGGTGGACCTTTTCTCTTCTTTTCCTTTCAGCAGCATGACATTCTTGACTGGTGTTTACCTGTTATCTACAATCACCCCTCATGATTTTTTTCTTTGTTAGTCCTTCTTACTTTCATGTTCCTCATCTTTAATGTAAATTATTCCAGCCTTACTAAAATACCTTGCATTTGTTTATGTTGAGTTTTATCTTACTATGTTTAGGCATAAACATATGCATAAATATGTCCATAAATAAACAACAGCAGGTTTATTTGTGTAAATTTCAAGATAATTTTAATTAGTCATGTTCTTGAAATTTCTTGACGTCCCTCCTCATTTTCTGGAAGTTTGTAAGTTTAATAAATATATGTCCTCTTCAGTCAGCTTGGGAAAAAGTTTGTTTTTACTACTGGTTGATCCATATAAAACTTGAGTCTAGAAATCCTTCCATTTCGATAGTGAGCCACTCATAAACAATCTCTTATGGATACTGAAAAGGCTTCAGCAGGGGATTTCTTCAGCCCTCTGTAGCATTTTGTGAGAGTTCTGTCTTTCCCATGCAAACTATTTTAAATTATGTTATGGTTTTGCAAACTTCTCGCACTTGCAGGTTGTTTTGCAGTATTGTTATGGTTCTAACTAGAAAAATATTTAGGAATGGGTGTCTTAGAGTCTGGCCAATCCCCTCAAGAGGTGGATGGCCAAAGGACCAATTACTTTATGCCATTTAACACACTTTTGCGAACTAACATATAAAAGCCTTTGGAAAATTATATTAAAGTGCTTCCTTTTATCCCTGAGCCTTGGACTTGGCGTATTTTTTCTCTCGCTGTCCCCGGCACAACAGCGACAATCTCTGATTTTTGTTTTGCAGAAAAAATACATACAAAAAAGTGACTGTTGAAATTCTTCTCTGTGTAAGTTTTACTACAGATGAAAAAAGATATCTGTGAAACTTAGTGCAAACAACACATATACCTCTAATGACTATACATATTTATAGAGGAAGGATTCAAAATTTCTGTCCAAATTTTATATAAAGGAACCTTTATATGTAGTTGTATGTAGTTGTTGGTTGGAGACGGGTATAGCTGTAGTTTAGTAATTCACAATTGGAAATACCCAGAACTTAAAAATGCAAAATAAAAAAAGACACCATTTTTTTTTTCTTGGGGGTTCTTCCTACTTATCTTTAACAAACTATTTCCAATCCTTTAGTTAAGAGCCTGAAACAAGGCAGTATGAAGTCACTTTGTAAACAAAACTATAAAGAGCCAAAAGAAAATATCTAAATTGGGATTTTACACATACTTAGTCAGCAGTACTTAGACAGCAGTAGAGTAGCTGTAAATAGTTAGCTGACTATTCATTATTTGCTAGTTTGCTTTTCTTGTAATCAGAGCTGTTGGTATGCTTTTAAAATCAGTCTTCAGTATGCCATTGTGCTTTTTGTAGTGAAAATAATGGGAAAAAAATAGCTATACTAGTATTGGTTATGTAGTCAAATGTAGTATACAGTAAATACTGATTTATATCCTACAGTGTATATATGTAATAATGCCAATTTTGTTCCATGTGCATTGTTTGCCACTTTGCAGTTTTCTAGCGTGAGTATGGAAAAAGGTAATTTAGCTTAAAAGAAAGGAGAGTTGAGCTGCAGTTCCAGAACAGCTCACAGGATGCACAGTAGAAGTGATAGTTTGAGTTCCTCATGACTCAGTTTCTTTTGGACTATTGATTGACCCTTTTCCCAACCGACTGTAATCAACCTGTTGTTGCTAATCCCTGACTAGGCACCCTACCAAAGATAATTCCCCCAAAGACTCCTAATGATGCTCTGATTCTGCCAGGATTTTAACAGGAATGTGGGAGAAAACGAGTCTAAAGCCAGTCTCTTTAAGTTCAGCAGGGAACTATGCTTAAAACTGGAGAAGGGAAAGGGAGAGGTACACAATCCATGGCCTTCTTCTGCTCTGTTGTGACTCTGGACAAGTTAGCTAGAATGTTTGTTTGTCCTGAATTCCCAAATGTCCAGAACAGTGTTAGTAATGCTGACATATCTTTGTAAAGCATTTGTTGGGTGAAAAATAGTATTTAAATGCCCTTTGGAGTGAGATGATATAAAAAAAAAGATGGGTTAGAAATAAAAGTCACGAATTCTTTTTTTCAGAATGTCCTTGGTTACAAGTAAGAGCAGTAGGCAGAGGCCTGATAAAAATCACTTTTAGGTGATCATCCAGTGTTTCGGTCACATGGGAATTCTCAAGGAGCGTTGTACCTCCTTAGGGTCTTGCCCTAGTTCTTAATACAATGGCCATTTAAAATAATGTCCCATTTAGCTTGTGGCAAAGGGTTGAAGCTGCAGCTGCTTCTGTGGTCTTGGTCTGCTCAGTTGTAGACCCTTGAAAAGGTTCTGAAATGGTAGCACTCGGCTTCTTCCTTCCTGGATCATTCTTCTGTTATACGTGCAGTTATTCCATGGAACTGGGGTCTGGCCAGAGCTCCTCCTCTTAGGTTTACCAAGAAAAAAGCACTAAACACTTGGAATCAAGAACTTTGGGGTTTTAATATTCTGTTGCGGAATTTATAGAATTGATTTTGATTTGTTACTTTCTGGGGAACTGTCTTAATACTATTAACCTCATACCCAACCCTTCTTCTAAGATTCAAGCTGGTTATCCATTTTTTAATTACTTTTACCAGAGCAGTGGATAATAATTAGTTCTTGAAAGAAAATTTTCCCTAGTGAATGTATTACACTTGTAAAGCAGCTAGGAGAGGTATATTGATTCTGGCTGGAAATTTAAAATGCAACCTTGAACACTTTGTGATCTTCCCAGTGATATGTCCAAACTACTTCTGGTGCCAAGTATTGTATTTAATCCACATTTTTATTTAAATTCTTTCTGTTAAAATATATTAAATTAATTATTTACTAAGTTGTATCAATGGTATTTGCAGAGATGGAAAAGTAAATTTTTCACAGTATCTCTATCAAACTTTGTCATACAAATATGTCTTTCTACTCACCTCTTATTTCAGTATTGTTGGACAGATTCTGACCTACAACTATATAAATAATTACTTTGATGCATGGCCATTCTGTGCATGAAATCACATGAAATAGACATGAACCTATAAACTCTTATTGTTAAGCAATTACCTGTGCTTTATGAAAGCAGCCAAAAAATCAGCAGTCTCTCTCCTTTTCTTTATAACAAGGGGGTTTGTTTTAATCCTAATTAAGTATATGTCTTGGACATCTGTATACTTCAGTATTACATTTGAAGTATTTGTAAACTGTGCCATTGGAGCTATCAAATCACTCACTGCTTATAGCACTGTATTAAAAACCCTATAGTATAGATTTTTACTATAGTATCATAAGAAAAAATACATGTCCTATATGTCTTCTCATCACTATGATTTTAATCCAATCAATTCAACATGTGAAAGGACAAGGAAAGCTGGGAAAGTATTTCTGCAAGGGCTGTGCAAGTAATCTTCTGCTTCTCTTTGAGACAGCATCTGAACATATATCACATTCTACTAGTTTTCAAATACAGATTCCTTAAATTTCTATTTTATTGAAAATCATTGGCAAAGGAAAAATGGTTTTGAGTAATTTTTTTCTTTGAATAATAATGCATGCTTACTAATCACTTACAGGTAGCTATGAGCAGTAGTATTTGTTTTTGTTGAAGGAAATTTTGAGACAGGAAATTTGAAATTTCACGTTGAGCCAATGACGCAAAAGGCTGTGGTTTATAAAGGCATGCATAAAATCAGTAATCATACCACCAAAAGATCTGTAACTTAACTCCTTATTGTAAAAATTTCCTACTGGATATTTTTTCATTTTGTGTGTGCTTAATAGTAAGAGCTTTCTTTTGAGACATAAACACTGTATGCACCTGTCAAAGGGATTTCCCAGATTCCATACTCATTCCTGTATGCAATTGAGGAAGTGAATATCTTTGTTTTATCTTCTTGTTTCAGTTTCGGATTAAATTGGTGCTGCTGTAAAGTGAAGTTCTGGTAGGCTGGTGTCTAGCCAGTGCTGTGTTGGGGCTCAGTATCTATGATGGACCAGTGAGTCCCCATTAATATGGAACCCTTCCAAAGACAGGTGATAGAGCCAGCCTTAGTTCTGTAATCACATCTTTGAATAAAAATCACTGTATTTCAGGATGTTCCTGAAGCTACAGGCTGCAAAGAAAATTCTAATAATTCGTTTTAAAAAAAATGTACAGCTATTAATTAGCGGCTTACGTACTACTATTACTTATCCGGATCAAATTTTTGTTGCTTGGATTTTGCTATTGAATTATTCTGACAAGTGGCAAAAAATGTGTGCCTGCACTGCGGCAAAGCTGAAAGGGAAATTTTAAAAGTGATCGCACCAACAGATATGCCTTCTGTGGAGGGGAAATAATGGGGCTTGATTTTGGCTTATCAGTAGTTCAGGTCTGTGCTGTGGCATCTACTGACTGCTGGCTCACAGTATCTGTGAAAAGAAAAGTGCTGAGGAAATGTATTAATCAGTAATTAAGAAACAAATATGAAGAAGACAGAAGACACTAAAAGCAAAAGTAGTAACTTCATAATATTTCAGGATAATGAAGGAAAAAAAAAAGGACAGATACCAGAAGGTATGAAACTGTAGGTAATCTTCCAGTGCCAGAAGCACAAGCTTGCTGATGTAACTTATGTCTTCACTAGCAAGATTTTCCTGTTTAGATAGGCAGCAGCGGAGTTTTGCTGCTAAACAGATCTTGTGTTTATGGGGCCAAAGATAAAAAAAACCCCAAAAACAAAAATCCAAAACAAAATACCAAACCACCTAGCAACACAAACCCCCCACTTTTACAAATCTGTCAGGTTCTGAAAGCTTCCAAAGGACCTCTGTATCATGCCCTGTTCCAAACATTGTGTGCACACAGTCTGACCCTGGAAGGAGCTGCAGGTCCTTCCTGAGCAGGACATGTTCCAGCGTTAGCTATGAGGTCAGACTTAATTCTGTGCTGCTTAGTTGAATGCAAATTATATTCCTGAAGTTTTTCAGCTGGATTTTAAAGAATGTGTGAGATACACTATATTAGAAGGCTGGTTCTTCCCTTGAGGAAAGGCAAAGTGAGAAGAGTCTTTCTTTGAAATAATTTTATTTTTCTATTGAAAAAGCAACACTTTTCTTGCAAGAATCTGCCTTAAAGTATTCAATGGCAATATATCACAAATACAGTCTAACAAACAGTAACAAGAAGCCTACCTAGGACAGTATAAAATGTTTACATCTGTCAGTGATATGCTGCAGATATATGACTGGTTTCAGACACATTCCATTTGAAAGTCTAATGCAGTAACTTCTTCAATAAAGAACATTTTGTACTGCAGAAAGTACTAATCATGCAGCTAAAAAAATCCTTTACACTCTGCCCTTTCCTGTTCACAGTGTGTCCGTGTGGCTCCCTTAGCTGGCAGCCACTCTTCCCAGCAGCTGTAGAGTTTTTAGCGGAGTAGTCCTGAGGTCCCAGCAGGCTGGCTGTACTACAAATGTCGGCTTTTGGGGAAAATGGGCTCCCTCTGGTGAGTGGTTGAGTGGTTGTCAACTGAACTACCTTCGTGGTTTGGGTTGTCTTAGTTCAGATTTTAAATTCACACGTTACTCTCACGGTACTTGAGTGCTCGCATGTACTGACACATAACGTGTTCCTAGCAACTGTCAACACTCGTCATCCTTATTTCCTGGAGTAGAAGAGGGCTTGCAACATAAATCTTGCAACTTTTCACCAGCTGGGAGGGAAGGCAAGGAGACTGCTGCAAACAGATGCCTATGGAAAGTTAGGTATTACCGTTGTGTCAGATAATTTTGTTGTGCTTGAGTTCCAACTCTGGCCTTTGTAGTTGGCTAATATTTCTTAAGCATTTTTCCTTTCATCCTGTGCTGAGTGACTTACTAGCTTTACTTGTTGCAGGATGCTGGTGTGAATCAAAGAAACATGAATGTGCTGTCCTTTTGTGGCAAGTGTATTTACACACATGCAAACCCAGAAATTAAAGCTATCTAGTAATCCACCTTGCTTCTTCAATTCAAACCTCTCCAGGCTGTAATGGCAGAGGTCTGTTGACACTGTACATCTAGTTCTACATAAACTGTCTCCTAAACAACGCTTGAGTAATTTTTTAAAAACTGAAAAGGCCATTAAAGCAAGGTTTCTAAATTGAATGTTCATGTAACATTTACATATAGAACTCAGTTAAACAGGCATCCTATCTTAATGGAACAGGTAAACTGGAGATAGCTGGGTAGAAATCGTCTTAGATCTTGCAGGTTGTTTGCAGTACGAGTGAGGATCTCTAGTCCTTGATCTAGCTACAGAGAAAGTTTATTGAAATTCCTGGTCTTCTTTTTTTAAGTTTTGAGTTCTGTGTGATAACCGCTCTCTCATCCTTTCAGTAAATACCCTTCAAAGGGTGTTGTGAAGATAAAAAGGTGGTGTTAAGGGGACAAAGCAGGAGGAAAGGAGAATTTCAGCCTTGGGATTTATTCAAACAGAAATAGGTCAGGCGAGGGAAATAGGTGTGACTGCTGAACTGCAGCTAGGTAATTCTGAATTTACCTCAAGCCCAGGTAGTAATGACTGGATCAAAAAACCCACCCCCCTCCACTGTTCACCTTAGGTTGGAGGTTTGTGAATCTTTGCTGTCTTTTTTATGTTGTTACTTTTTTTGCCAGGCATGATCCCATGAGGGGCTGTTTCCTTCTCTCTCACAGCTCAGTGGCAGTCAAAGGTGTTCAGAACTCTGAATATTAATTGTTCTAGGCAGAGAAATTGTAGATTTCATTGTGCCCAGTAGAGCAAGCAGATGGGTGTCAGTGACAGTACTGTGAGTGTGGTAGTGTTAGAAACATGATCAGATTGACTGCTTTGGATTTGGAAGATGTACAGATGTCTTTTTGTTATAATCTGTAACTTCAAATTATATTTAAATTGAAACTAATTGGTATTTGAATTAATATTAATAAACTAATGTAAAAATAATGAATATGAAAATTAAAATTCACTTTATGCATTAAAAGTACTCAAAGAAAACAAATATCGTAAAATAAAACAGCTGCAGCTATCAAGAAATGAAACCAAGCTAATTTCTCAAACCTTCCAACTGCCTGATGAGGCTTTTTTTCTTTTTGTAGTGTATTTAACTAAATAAATGTCAAACATTATCTGTTGAGCACTTTGCCACTGAATGTAATTGCAAAGATATGACGAAAATCCAGAGCATTTCCACTGGGCACATTTCAAAATTAAAACCTTAAACAATTTGGTTTAAACAATATCAAATTTTGTATTCCTATGTTTTTCTTATAGAGAGTACCCTTTCTGGTCAGGCAACAGAATGGGTATTTTAAAACAACATTAACATTGTTTCTAATTTCAGGGATTATGAATTTCTTTTAAAATAAATGTATCACACTGTCCATTTTGGAAAAAGGTTTTATTCATCTTTAGTGTTGTTGAGGATCTGAACCCATTCTTAGTTTCTCTCTGATCTAACCTGTTCATCATTGCTGATTCATCAGAACTGCAGATGGCAAGCTGTTGATGTTTGGATTTAGTCTTCCTTTAGTATTTTGATTAGTACTTCTAACTTATTTCTGCTAAACAGCTAGCATAGGATTATTTCCGTATGCCAAAATCACAGGTCATCTCTTCTGTGACCATGAGTAACTGGCATGTTGGAAGTAACTGCCCAGTCCCAAGCCCAGCTACTTTCTCATTTGTGTAATAAAACACTTTTATTCTGGCTAACGACAAAGAACTTCACCCTTTGAAATGACTGTAAAATATTGCTGCCTACTAAATAAAGCAACATATAGATATGTATTACAAGACTGCAATAGCATTATATACAGTGTAAAACCCACCTTCTAGAGAATATCTATGAGATTCATTCTTCTGGCCTTTTTAAGGGTATTTTGGAGCTGACTGATGCCAGTGAAGCAATTTTTTTCACTTCAGTGTTACTGGGGTCAGCTTTTTAATTGTACAGTTACATGACTTGTCCTTGACTAGTCCATCACTTTGATATCTAGCACGTCAGATTAAATCTTACAGTAGAACAAGTTAGCTCCACTGACATAAAACCAGCATAAATACAAACAGGCTGGGCCAAATTGCCTAGGTCAGATCAGATCCCTGAACTTTTGGAGTGGCTCCAGCATTGTATAAAGCATTCTCTTTTTTTTCCCCTTTAAAAAAAATTTAATTAATGACTTATATATACTTAGATATTAAAAGTAACAGGACTTCTGCTCTTGGAAATTCAAGTGCAGGGGGGTTCTAACTGGCCCCAGCTACTGTACTGCTTCATGGTCCTATGCAACTCATTCTCAAACCAAAGGGCACCGAAACCAGAATGAAGTTGGAAACTCATGTAATCAAACTATTGAAATTTTATTTTACAAAGGAGTGTGCAACAGGTCTGTGATATTAGTCTCATTAATTGATCTTTATATTAAAGGAGTATGTAAATTTATTAGTATAAAGGGTGATGAGACTTAGGTCTAGATTATGCTGTTAGTAGCTTGAGAAAAGTGTCACTTCTGTGCTTTCCTCACGAAAATAATGTTATTCCAGTGCCATTCAAACTTTGTTTGGGTCTGCATGTTGCCTATCTGGAATGGACACTACAGACGTACCTCGTACTCGTGTCAGTTAAACATGTCACTTCCCACTGGTTCCCATACCTTCGGTTTCTGCCTGCAGACGGGGGCAGGGAAGGCGTTGCAGCCGCGTTAGAGCCAAGCCCAAGCAGTCCCGCCGGCGAGAGTTAACCCCTTCCTGGGAGAAGGCATGGTCCAGGCTCTCTCCTGCACCGCAGGTCCTCCAGGATGCGTACCGTCAGAATTCAACATTAACGTTCGATAACTTCATTGAAAAGCCATTTCCTTCAGACTGGGAAGTTTTCTGACCGTCCTGCACTGCAGTGACAGGGGCATGGTACATGGAACTATGTAGCTGAAAGACCGATGGATGGCAAGATGTATGGATATGTACAAAGAATGTATTTCTTAGCACCGAGAAGAAAGGATGAGAGAAATAGGGCGGTAGTCCACGGCTCTCCTTCCTCCTGTGCGCTCGCCAGACCCAGGGCTGAGCCTGCCCAAAGGGAAACACCGCAGTCCCTGCACTGCCCCGGGGGGGTTTGGCTGCTGCTGAGCCCGAGGCCCCCGTGGAGATAAATGCATGACATTTCCCTCTAGCCCCTTTCAGACTTCCCGCTTCAACTCGGCATCCAGGGGCTGCGGGAGAGCGGGCCGTCCCGAGAGGGAGCCCGCGGGAGCTCCGGGGGAAAGGGCCGAGCGGGGCAGCAGCGGGGCCAAGCCTGGCCCCCCGCCGGCCGGGGGGGCACATCACCCGGCAGCGGGGACCCTGCTCGTGTCCGCCGGGAGGCGAAAGCGCTCTTACCTCGGAGTGGGAGTCGCGCAGGTCCCGCTCGCCCCGCCGGACTCCCTTCAATCCTAAATTGCGGGTACACCGTGGCTCAACACCCCCCAGAGCAGCCGCGCACAGACGCAGGGAGCTCCCTGTGCGAGGCCGCGCAGTCCCGCAGCCAATTGCCTGTCCCCAGGCCCGCGGCGATGGGACGCGATCCCAGCGAAGCGGCTCCGCTTCGGATGCTGAGGGCAGTTCTGAGCCTCAAGATTTCCTCAGGTCTGTGTGCATTTGCTGGAAAGCAACTTGTAGATTAAAGTGAGGCAGGCCACGCAGTAACTTTCTAGATGCTGGGGACTACTACTTTGCTGTAAAGTAATTAATGGTGTTTCCATAGTTAGAGTTTCTGAAAGGGACATTTTTCATTTTTTGGGTTTTGATTTTTTCCATTCAATAGTGGGTCCTTCCTGACCAGGACTTTTGCAATACACTCACTTCCCTAACGCAAAGTCCCGAAAAGTCTTCATTTGGGGAGATTTCTTGCACTATGCAGCGCTGTCGGGCTGGGCTGCTTTCATTTAGTGGTTTTGAACCGCTTTAAAGAGGCAAAGTGTGTTGCCTTTAAATACACGTTTAAAAAAAAAAGGCTCTTGTCTTGGGAAACTGCTCGATTTGCAGGAAACCCTCCGGATGTTTGCTGCTTTTCATGTGGCATTTGTGGTCGGCTCTGATAACGCTGGGAGCACCACTTCCAACACCGCATTCTGTAATGGACCTGAAATAGAAACACATCTCTCGCCGGAGGATCCCCACTCCGCGCCCCCGCGCTGTGTACCGGCGGGTTTAAAAGGTCAATAAATCAGAAGGATGAACTCTCGGTGGCATTGTTAGGTTGGGAAAGTTAACGAATGACCCCAGGAGTCGTGCGACCACGAAGGTTTCAGGAGTGTCAGAAGAAGCTCCTTATTAAACGCTGCAGGGAAGTGAGGTCTGAGCACAGAGCGCGATTGGACTCAGGAGCAGCGCAGTGCTGTGTGTTTTAAAGTTACAATTCGAAAATGCCTAAACAGTCAAAACAAAAAGCTAGAAAAGAAGTGAGATAATCTGTCTATGACGCCAGGGGCACTGGAAGGGTCACAGACTGCCAACATTTTCTGTACAAACCAGGGAGCTTTTACTTTCTCGGCTTAGATTCAAAACACACCTTTCTTTCTTTGATCCCAGATCAATGAGCTGTAGAAACGGTTTCAACAAATCTCCCAAACAAAGTCAACTGCAGTTGCTTAGTTTATTACCTCATGTTCACTATATAGAAACACATTTTCTTTTCTGCTGAAAGTGGCAGCCCTAAAAATTGCTGTAAGCTTTATTTGCAAGCATTCCCTCTACTCGCTGAACTTTTTCAGTACAAGCCCCTGCGGGATTTGTTCCCTTGGTTCACGGAAATGTTTCTGCTAATTAGAGTGAAAGGGAAATTTTGGCGTTTTAACGAGATCAACTGGTTAAAAAAAGGTAATACTCTCTCCTACGGCTTAAACTGCTTAGTTGGTTAGTCTTGCCCGAGTCAGTAATGCGGCGTGATCTGGGAGCTGCTCTGGGAACCATTGGAAACGGACCGGCTCCCTTAAAGCAGCGCATTGTTGCCTACTTGGATTTTGTTTTGCTTGGAAGTCACGTCGCTTATTCCTTCAGCTGAGTATTCTGTTATCTGCAGGGAAAAATACACACGCTTTCCTCCTGCATGAGTTTTCTTTGAACACTATTCGTATTCTGTTTAATTCAGAATTTTCTCCGGGTATCGGCCGTGAGTCGGTGCGTGACCCTTCTCGGGACCGCTGGCCTGGGACTGAGGGCTCTGAGTCCCGGCACGTCGAGTAGGCAAATGTCACAACCTCAGCCATAAAACCAAAGCCATTAGTACACCAGCCTTAACCAGGTACGCCCTAAGGTAGTGTCCCAAATGCGCTGGACTAAAAACGAGTGAAAAAGCACTTTAATCCTAGCGAGCATTGCTGGTTATCGCCAGTTCTGGGCTGGCGGCCGGCTTTGCAAGCACAGTGTCCCAGTTAATTTATTTTATGAACAATTCTAAGTGCATAATACTTTTGCAAGAATGGTGTTATTGTATACTAGTATGAGATTAATTTAGACACACATATGTGCAGGATCACTGTTTTAATCTCCGCTGCTTTTTAAGGCATGTAATATATGGAGAAAAAACACGACTGTTTGAATCGCTGCCTCTCTTGTTTTTCTGGGGCGAGTGTTTGAACGGGGGAAAAGCAAATTAAAACTTTTTTATTTGTTTTAGGCAGGTATCGGTCTTTTGGCAATAGTTTAGACTCCTTGCAGCAGGGATAAATACGCTATACCATTATGCTAGAAACATACAGCTTGTTTATAATCTCTAAAAAACAGAGGGAAGCAGAAAGCTAATTGTAGAAACGACTCGAAAATTGTCTTCACCGGCGTTAGTCCCTGGCAGCTCCTGTCCGCTACCGCGATCTTCTTCCTTTTAGAATATCTGGCTGTCAAGTGTAAAGGAGCAGGCTTTACGTTGTGCGAAACAGGAAATTCAATATTAGGATACGCTAATAGTGATTCTGGCTCCATTCATTTAATTTCAGCGAGAATTCTTACAATATTGGTTTATTTGATCAAAGTGGCTACCCAAACAAAGGTGTCCTTAACAAAATAAACCCCTTTGATCTTCAGTTTAAAGCTGAGCGGTTTCTCAAATAAGCATTGATGCATTTAATAGCACCACATAACAATGCAAATATTAACCAAAGTGTCCGCGAAAACCTCGTATTCTACATTAGTTTGTACGCCAAAGGAGACCATAAATTGTACTGAGAAAGATTATCTGTTTATTCTGAAGTGATGGACATTTTTCAAACCGCTGTTCGTACCTACAGTTTATTTATTCGGGCAAATCAGAGAAATTCTGATAATGCAATGCAATAAGAAATACGTACTGCAAAATTCAACGTATTAATAACAACTACACACAGTAGGTATTTACGCTTTTGACAGACACTGAATAGCTTTATTAGGAAGTATGAAAAAGTGGGATATGGTATATATCATAGGCTTTACTCTGGGTTCAGTCCCACGAGGTTAGATCTTTCATGGGTTTACAAGGGGGAATATGTTCAGGTAGCACTGCAAGGTAAGAAGCTGGAGTGTGAGGCACAGATGGCTTGTCTTATTATTACCAAGCTACATCCCAAATCTGCCGACAGAAGAAGCCGCTTGTGCCTCTCAGAGTGTTACAGGGTATCTCGGTACAACTGTAAATACTCCGTCCATTTCCCCTCTTCGGTGTCTGCTCCGCTGAAGGATGTCCATTCGCGCACGGCCTCGGTGGGCCGCTCTGGGCTGCCCTTGCGGAGGGCAGGGCTGAAGCCGAGCGCCGCTCACG
>VWZW01004385.1:0-175995 GCA_013397115.1 Edolisoma coerulescens
CCAAGCTTAGCAAGAACGATACAGCTCCTGAAATAGAGGTGGTTAGAGCAAGGTGTGGAAAGAACCACCAAGCAGCACCAGCATCAGCTGCAAAGGCTCTTCCTTGTTCTCCAGATGTGACATATTTATGCCTTTTTTTATACAGGAAAGAAAAAAAAAGACAATCAATGAAACTCAAGTGTACACCTTTCTACAGGTTACATTTATTCAGCTGGACCAATTAAGAAAAGTTAAATCCCAATTAGTAACAAACTGTGCCTGTCACTTCTGGAATAATAATTGGAGAAGAATTAAAATTTCTAGATGAGAAAGCTGTTCTATGTCTAAAGAAACACACTAGAGGAAGCTGTGATGTTTCAACAGCTAGAAATGAAAAGATGGCATTAATGCTTCCATAGAAACAACTACCACCCACCAAAAGGAAAAATAATCAAAACCAGCTACTTTACTGTGCTACTTCAGATACTTCATGCTGAATACTTACACTGGAAACAACTTTTTGTGCCAGATCCAAGATCTTTTGAAGTTATTTACATTCTGCCATTAGCTTCAAAGGGGAACAAGATATGCCTTGCAAAATAATCAAGAGAGCGGCAACTATTGACAGGCAAATTAATTCAAGGCAGCTTTGGTTGCAACAGCTACAGAATTCAGCAAGATGATGAACTGTGTTAGTGATGTGTTCTGGTAAGGGCCAAATTCAAACACTTCAAATATAGAGGATAATTAACTCCCAAAATATCAGAATTGCAAGATCATAGAAAGGTTTGGGTTGGAACGGACTTTAAAAGTTCATCTGTTGGAAGGAGAGGAGAGGTGTTGAGGAGGGGGTTCAGGGGTTGTTGGGTGCATGTTGGGAGTGGACACCTTCCATCAGAGCAGGTTGCTCTGAGCCCCATCCAACCTGGCCTTGAACTCTTTCAGGGATGAGGCAGCCACAGCTTCCCTGGGCAACCTGTGCCAGGGCCTCATTACCCTCATAGGGAGGAATTTCTTCCTAATATCCAATCTAAACCGTACTCTCTGTCAGTTTGAAGCCATTCCTCTTGTCCTGTCACTCCAGGCCCCTGTAAGTAGTCTCTCTCCATCTTTCGTGTAGGCTCTCTTCAGGCACTGGAAGGCCACCACAAAGTCACCCCAAAGCCTTTCTCTTCTCCAGGCTGAACAATCCTAATTCTCTCAGCCCTTCCTCATAGCAGAGGTGCTTCAGCCCTCTGATCATCTTGGTGCCTCCTCTGGATTCACTCCAGCAGCTCCATGTCCTTCCTGTTCTGGGACCCCAGGGCTGAATACAGCATCGCAGGTGAGGTCGCACTCGAGTGGGGCAGAGGGGCAGAATCCCCCCCTCCCCTGCTGCCCACAGGGCTTTGGATGCAGCCCAGGATACAAATTTCAGCCCAGGATACAGATGAGGTTGTAACGTCCTATACAAAAAATACTCCTCTGAGGAGAATGGGGGTGGGACATCTTTAGTACATCCAGATTACACATTTACCTAATGCACATATATTAAGAGAGTGAATTTTATAAAGAGATTTATTGTGCAAGAATGATTTTCATGCTCATTTACAATGAAATAATCAGTTTTAACAAATAATCATGCCATTGCTTAATTTCAACACTAAACATAATATTTACATTCAAGTTTACATCTTTGTTCAAGTTCCATGTACAATATTGTCAGAATTAAGTAAGAATGCATCTTCAAATCAAAGTCTGCTTTTTGTTTTTTTACAATAGAGTATCACCACCTTTCAGACATTTACTGGAAACGACAAATTTCCTGTCTCTGCAGTACCCTTATTTCCCAGCTACAGCACCGGAAAAGAATAAAAACCACAAAAAACCCCAAACAACCCCAAACACAAAAGCAAAGTGCAGGATCCACCGCATACATCAATCTCCAATTAGCCAGGCATTTAAACAGGAAGGAGGCTGCAGAATAACCTCTGCACAACTGATTTTTGGGGGACTGTTTTATGTCATCCTTGAAACAGATCCTGCCTTAAGAAAATGAACTTCAGGACAATTCTTTCACGAAGTCCTAAATAACAAAAATACCTGCTTTGTCAATACTGAAGAGAACATCTTGTAATAGCACCAGATACACCCTGGAACTTTTTGTTGTGTTCTGGGTTTTTTTTTTTCCACCACAGAGATGCCCAGGATCACAGCATTGTGGTCTGGCAGCTTTTAAAAGACTATTAAAAAAACAAATAACACCCCTCACCCCCCAAATATAAAAACAACAACAAGAAAAATTACTTTTAATGTGCAGAAATTCAAACTGTAACTTTTTGGTACTGCTTTTTCCTCTTCACACTCTAGGATGTAAGAGAATTTCAGAGCCCAGCCCATGTTTTCTTGGCCTGCACACAAATCTCTCCCTTCTTCATCAAAGGTTTCCAACACAAACTTCTCCCTCTCACCCTGACCTGAGCATCAGCTCCGCCAACACTCAAACTCAGAAATGGTTCTGAATGACAAGTTATCGTGGTCCCACTGAACAGCTCAAAAATGCAACAGAATTTTTCCTTCCTTCCACAGTTCCATGTGATGCCTGCTGTTCTAACCCATGTTCTCCTACCAGTGCTTCACCTGCTGCCTGGTTTCACAGAGGCCAGGAATAGTAACAGAACAACTAGAGTACACCTGCCAGTTCACTGCTCTGACTTACGTAAGTTATATGACAACAACAAAAAAAAAGTGATTGTCTTGGATTTTGGCTATGAATGTCATGGAGAGATACTGACTTTGAAGATGCAAACCTAAACATTCCCACATTTTAAATAATCTTTATATTTAGCAGAGACTACTTCACTTGTTCTGCCTTCATGTTGTGACATCTCCTGTAGAACTTGTGGGCTGAGGAGCAGTTGTAGAAGGCTGCACTGGCAGCATTTCTAGCTCAGATTCACGGACAAAGATGACGGCATCACCACTGACATTTATCAAACACTGAGCCTGGAAAAAAAGACAATACCCAGTTACCAAACATTAAACAATAATATATTTTATGTTTACTTTTATCTGCTAGATAGAACTACACAGAAAAATCAACAGAAATCAGTAGAAGGACAAATTATTTGAATTTATCAGTGAGGCAACCTGCGCCATATTTTCTTTTCTATTCGCTCACTTGTGTGCTACCAAACATGCAGATGGATTCTTGGAAGACCACCACAGATGAAATATCTGGATATCTGTACTTGCTTTCATTACTGTTTTGAACATATTTAATTTACTGAACATTCTGTTACTGTCTTTACAAATTAAGGTTTGTCCCTTAATGTACAAAATGGAGCATTTTACATCAGCAACTCCAGGTATTTTTATGTGGAGTTAGGATGGAAATCCTACACTGCAACATCAGAAATACCGAGTAAGTTCTGCACTACTGTGCAACTATTTCCTGCAATTTACTTCATTCTAGCAAGCTCAGTTCTTTTACCCATCTGGGTATTTATGAAGCATCCTCATAATTTTGTGTTAATACAAGAACACTCTTGGATTATTCAAACATTATCCCGAGATATCAATAAATGTTGAGCAGATATGGCTCTACAGCACTGCTGGTTTTCAAAGACATAAAATGCATATTTGTATCATACTAACCACAACAGCACTTGTTACTTCACATCCTAATGTACCTGGTTTTTGTTTGGGTTCTCCATGAAAACACACTGCTTCATTATGTATGACACAACGGCATTCCCTCCCAGAGCTGCAACATGAGCTCTCACCATGGCAAACACTTCAGCAATAAAAGCATGGAGGAAACCACTGACACCACCCTCCTAGAATGGAAAAAATACACATTACATGTTATATTAGGTCTAGCTACAAGATGCTGAGTGCTTCTCTTACGTATTTATCAGCTGAATAATTTAGTGAATCCTAAATGGTGTGGAGAACTTAAAAGCCATTCACTGTTTAATGGGGTCACAGTTACAAATCAGATGGAAAGAGACTTACAGGGGCCTGGAGTGACAGGACAAGGGGGAATAGCTGCAAACTGACAGGTGTAGATTGGATATTGGGAAGAAATTCTTCACTGTGAAGGTGGGGAGGCCCTGGCACAGGTTGCCCACCCAGAGAAGCTGTGGCTTCCCCTGGAACCCTGGAAGTGTCCAAGGGCAGGGAAGGGGCTTGGAGCACCCTGGTCTAGTGGAAGGTGTCCCTGCCCATGGCAGGGGGGTGGAACGAGAGGGTCTTTAAGGTCCCTTCCAATCCAAACCATTCTATGGTTCTATGAAATTCTTGGAAATTCCCACTAAAGAGTGACCATTCTCTCTGATCACTGCAACTTGATGTATGTTAATGACTGTCATTAGTTCTCAACACTCACCAAAGTAATGATCCCCCAAAATAAAAAGTGAGCAAGGGACAGAGCAGAGACTTGAGCTATTCAAGCTTATTTATTTTTTTTATTTTCCCCCTTGAAGCCCAAAGGAACTTCTAGCCATCTCATTTCAATAATTTTTTTGACTTGATGGTGCTTGTGGGGCATTTTTACTTCTTTGGTGTGAAACTGAAGAATTTAAATTAACGTGAAAGGAGAAGGAAAACAACCAATTATGGATTTTCCTAAAAATCCTTATAAAAGAATGTGAGGAAGTACATTGTGGGGAAAAACCTATTGCACAAAATCAGGCAACCAACCAAAGAAATAAAAATCCACTGAAAACGCTGAGAAAAGAAACGGATCAAAACAGAGCTCACTGTTGGTTCAAAATACACATGAAATTTCAAAATTCAAGTGAAAGGCAAGACCAGTAGACTTCCCACATGTCTCTGTGTGTGTGTGCCACTGGTAGAAATGGAAGAGGCAGGTAGAAGAAGAGATTGAACTAAGCTGAATTTCTAAGGGCTGTGCTCATTCCTAAAATATAATGTACCCTGAACAGACTCATAAAGGCATAAAAAAAAAAAACCCAACGTATCTTGGATGAAAATTTACAAACAAAAAGGACAGGTATAATTTTATCAAACCCAGCATAAAGCAGGAATGAAGTCAACTGCAGCAAGAAATCAAAATTCAATACAAGTTCACAGTTCTCATGGAATTTTGATTTTGTCCAAGTCTTTTAAAGGTACAGCAACTGATGGGGAAAAAAACATGCATTATAAACCTAATACAACATTGGATGACAACAGGTAACAAAACAATTGTAAACACCCACCTGTAAACAGCAAAGCCTAAGAACAATGCATTAATCCGACTTGAAACTATCATTAATTTTTGATGCTGGTATGTATTTTAGCACTACCACAAGTAAAACATAAAGCAATACAAACACAAATGCTGGTAATTACTTTTCTTGTAGGACCTGAACCACACTGCTGGAGTTAGATATAATGACTGCTCTGTTCTGATTCCATTATAATTCAAGGCAATCCTGTAGTAAGAGCAGTTTGTGACTCAGCCTATGTAGCTGAAATAATTTAAATTAGCTCCCCTGGGTGCTGGAAAGAGCACAGTGACAGCATCCCAGGGACTGTGCAACATTCCAGCTTCATGGAAGGAGCTGAATCAAACACCTGAGTCACCTATCCTTGTTGGGATCTGCTATCACAGATACCAAAGCTTCTCAGCTATTGAATTTGTACCTACAGAATCTGCACTTAGTACAGAAATGTAACCATTTCCCTGCTCTAACATCCTTTTGAAAACACGTCCTTTTCACACATGGATTTCTCAAGTTAAAAGGGAAAGTTAAAAGTAACTTGCAAGATGCAAACAAAATGTTTGTCTGATCCAAGTTTCTCTAGAGAGCTCGCAGCCCATTTTCAGGAAGCCTGATCATTTTTATTAACATCTGCTCTGTAATTTTAGCAATGTGTAATTAGGAAAAAACAGCCCTCTTCAGCACTGACAAACCAGGCAAGAGGTACACTCTATTTCTGTGGCCAAAAGCAAAGACACAGCTCCTTCCCAAAAGTGCAGGGAAATTATAAGGAACATGGCTTGCATTTTGGCATGCTCAGAGGATTATTTGTTTTCCAGATGCAGACTGGAGATCATGGTTTGAACATCACCTCTAAGCTGGTTGTGTGGTCATGGACTCCATGGTGAAATTTTTTGATGCTCATCACACAGTTGTTACAGAGAATGCACAGAATGTAATGTTTAAAATTAGCATAACATCACCTATGATATGGGCAATGTTATATTAACCAAAGAATTTTTAAATCCAAATACACTGTGAAAGTTCATCACTGAGCTTGCTAAATGAGAGAAGAATGGATGACTTATGTTTTTCTTTAGCATTTAATTTGGGTTCAAATGATCCCAACTTCTACCACTGTTGGTCAAAGACCCATTTTTTCCATATACTTCTGTTTAAGAACTCACTGGTTTCCTGTTCTATCCAATTCAACAGCAAAGGCAATTATTAAGTAACCCCTTCCTAACAGTGCCAAACAAAAACCAGCTTTGTGTGCTGCATGACAAGAGCAGTACAATGGAACTTGCTCTGCACTCAGCACCTTCCCACAAAGTGACACAAATTCCTCCCTGGCTGTGCCACACCTCAACTCAAACCTCTGATTCTTACAATTAACAAAAAATTATTCCCTGACATAAAATGAATCCCTGCCACACAGCTCACCTCACGCAAAGAAGTGGTTTCTCGAATAAAAAACATATTGATTATCCCGAGGTATTTGGTTATTTTCGCCCCAGGAAGAAAGGAAAGAGGTGTCATCTTAACAACTGAGACAGTGGAACTGGTGCACGATGGGACAGAACGGTGCCGTAAGTATCCCTCAGCCAATGGACTTGCTTTTTCAAGGGAAGTAGCTGAAAAATGGGAAAAAAACAGGAGACAATAACTATCAAGATCTATCATTGTTCCTCAAAACACAAAAAATTCTTCTTTATGGTTTTCCAAAGAGCTTGGTGACAACATTCAGCTGCCTGTGATGCTCAGCCATATACGTGAGAAAGGAAATCATCATGCAAAGCATGCAAAAGAAGACAAGAAGCTGAAATGGTATTTATTTGGAAGAGTGGCATTCCTGCAAAAGGAAAATATTGAGGCGAGCAGCTGCACATACAACAATCAGTTATAATGTGAAGGTAAAGAAAAAAGTGCCAACATTTTGAAACATGTATTCTGCTGGAGGAACAAATTATAGGAAGTGTGAAAGTTGTTGTGTTTCTCCAGTGCAGCACTTTCCATTAAAACAGGTATTAATCTCTGCTAATTTAAGCAAGATAGTCAGACCTGTGGCCAAAGAACTACTAAAAACCAACTCACCACTTGCTAATTTAGTGACCATTGCCTTGACTGTCCCTTTGGTGATTGCTTCCTGTTTCTCACCCCCAATTTTCCAAGATCATACATACACCTACATCCATGCAGTGGATGTTATACAATTAGTAGGCGTACACATGTATGAAGAACTAATTACAGCAAGACTTTATTTTGCTTTTTATGCTACTGGCTCATCAACCCTACGTGAGCTTACAGAACAATGTCGGCAGTTTTCACACTCAGGAATTCATTCTACATGTGATCTGCAATGCTACTGCTGGGCAGGGCACTCCACTAAATCACCACTGGGAAATCAGAGATACATCTCAGATTATCAGAACGGGGTAAAAACAGCCGCCTACTTGTCTTAATTGATCCGCGCCTTATGGTCTGAGCTTTCAGTTTAATGAGCTCTATCCAGCTGTTGCATCTGTCTGCAAAGGAACTGTAATCAACTGACGTTGCTGGAAACACAGACAGAAAAACAAAAGAAAAAAAAAAAAACAGAAAAAAAAATATATGGATGATGTCTCTTGCTCATCTCAATGCTCCTTTTTGAGGAAGCAATGATTCGTGTCTGAGAGAGAACAACCATCCTTTTTGCAGGTCTGTTTAAAAGGAAAAGTTACAGGACAGGTTTGGATTTGTCCAAACCAAAGTACCGATTTCTGGTGATGTCCCAGCTCTGAACCAATTGCCTGAGTGGGACTTCAGCACTGAAAAAACATGCAAATACAGTCATTAAGGACTTATGCTAGATTAGTTTTTTTCATCTCAATTTAGGTTGTAAGTTATGGCTTTTTAAACTTCATTTAAACCTTCTTAAATTTTCATTTTCATTGCTTTTTTTCCCTTATGAAGAGCTGCTGATCAGGATTTAAACTTCCCAACTGTCTTTATCAATAACTAACCTACAGACTGAAAAAAAAAAAAAGCTTTGGTGATGAGGATAAGAGTCACAAGCTGAAACAACACCTCTGTTTTAAACACAAATGAATTTTCCTTATAGAACAGCCTTCCTTGCCCCAACATCCTCCCTCCAACACCCCTCCCGTTATCATTACAGTAAGAAGGAAGAGTTGTTTCTGCTATGACTTTTGGTATTAGTTGCAGGGGTGTTTGCATATCTTTAAAAAAAAGAGGGGGTTGCAAACACTGTTTCTTCATGATCCTGAAGAAACGGGAGGAACACATGCCAACTTCAAATTAACACAGGCAAAACAGCTCTCTTCCAGGGGACTAATTTTCTGTCAGATGAAGTTGTATCAATGTATCTGACAGAGAGGCTGTTATTATTAACAAATCTAACTTTTATAATTAAAAACCACATCAAAACATTAGGATATCATTAAGCCACACCAGAGCATGCATTCTCAGTTAAGTAGTAAACACTTCCTGGATTAAGACACATCCAAAAAGGGTATACCAATATCCCAAGAATGCTCATTCTGTTCTGGCAGATGGTTAAATTAAGGAAACTCACCTCTCTGAGCAGCAGGAATACCTGTGTGGGAACTTGCACCCTCCAGGACTTCTAATAAAACAAAATTAATTCAATTCAGATAATCTATTAAGCAGAGTCAGGTAGTACAGGACAACAGCTTCCAAGAAAGCTGGAGAAAGACTATTTACAGGGGCCTGGAGTGACAGGACAAGGGGAAATGGCTTCAAACTGACAGAGAGTAGGGTTAGATTGGATAACAGGAAGGAATTCTTCCCTGTGAGGATGGTGAGGCCCTGGCAGAGGTTGCCCAGGGAAGTTGTGGCTGCCCCATCCCTGGAACAGTTCAAGGCCAGGTGGGATGGGGCTCAGAGCAACCTGCTCTAGAGGAAGGTGTCCCTGCCCAGGGCAGGGGGTTGGAATGAGATGATCTTTAAGGTCCCTTCCAACTCAAACTACTCCACGATTCTATGACCCTTATGAATGATTTTAGAGTCAAGTATGAAAAAACCCCACCCTCTATATAGTATACTGTGTACTTTGATAACAGAGTTAGTAGAAATAATTCACTTTATTAAATCTACCTTGCAATTTTAATATGTTTATTTATTAAGTAACTGTATAAGATTGTAAACAAATATTTTTAAATATTTTTAAAACACCAGTCCTACAGAAAAGTAAAAATATATTAAATAACCTGCTAAGTAAATGTAACTACACTGAAGTTGTGAAGAAATGACAGATGGAATAATTTTCTGGCTGAAAGGGTCTGTCGACAGCACGATATGGAATGTGGAGAACATCAGGAAAAGGGATACATGGGAACAGGCTGCCCTCCACTGGTCAGTGCCCAGCACACAGGGAGCACAGTCCAGTAATGGGTAGAGACACCAGCAGAAATTTCTGGATAGCTTCTCTTTTTGAAAATAAAAAATGTAGCAAATTAAAAGTTAAGCATTAAAAAAAACCAAAAAAAACCAAACCAACAAGAATCTTTTTGTTGAAATTAATCTGGCCACTGAAAATACAAGTAAGTGTGGTAGGCACCCTTCTTTACACAACTGATGTAACAGGCCAAAAAGCAAGCTCAAACATTTACAGTAATTCCCAGATTTTAATTTCCTCTCAGTAACCATTTTGGTAGATAATCCAACAAGGGAGAAGGAAAGACAGCTGATTTCAATGAACTGAATTTTTAATGCAATCACAGAAGAACTGTGACAACCATTCTTGAAATGCAGCTCTATCTCAGGTAAAATAAAGCAGCTGTTTAACAGCTACAATGTGCTGCACTGGACAGATTATTTACTATACAAGTTTAGGCTCCTTTCACTTAAAGGAAATTTGCATGCAACCAGTATTTGGTAGATAAAGTACTTTCTACCATGAAAACAATGAGATTAATAATGTGAGGCTGCGAAAATGTGGAGGGTATTTTATATGGGCCATTTACAGTATGAGACAAGCCTAATTATTAGGTAATTTGTAATTATGTCAAATGACACCCAACACCCAGTGGTTTACAGCATCTTCAATACTCTAAATGCAAAGACAGAACTACTACAGGAAATACAGACAGAATGATCAGCCAAGCCATCTTCTGTGACTCTCAAAAAATTTGATGTAATGAGTAAATATACCCATTATGCTTAGGCAGCAAAGCACATTTAAAGCCTGTGAAAGTACAAATATTTTAAAGCCTCTACAACCATGAAAGAGCAGAACTCAAAATCAACAAAAAACAACAGTTTAACATTCTTCCCCTTAACTGACCTTTAGCTGGAGAGAATGGTTGAGAAGAAAGGGGATCAGAACAAAGCTCCAAGGGAAATTGCAGCTGTTCTTCATTGTCTGTAGATGCTTCAACAAAGAAAACATGGCCAATTGATAATTAACCCCCAAAATAAGATTTGCCAGTAATTGCAAGCAGAGTCCATTTAGTCAGGTCTGACTCAAACAGGTATTTTCAGCATGTGCATGAAGTGATGTAGTTCTACAGAAAGAGGTGTGTGACAACACATCCAACTGCAACATTGAACAGAACTTGTGTTCCACTGAAAAGGATTTAGAGTTTTTAGGAAAAAATAAAGTCCATTCATGCATTTTAAATTTGATTCTGCAGTTGGATCTAAGTCAGCTATTATAATAAAAATTAACACTTATTTCACATGAAAGAAAACACTTTACTGTTACTATTGAAGAAGTCAGCTATAACTAATGCTTTAGAAACATAGGGCTCTGTTCTACTACCTAACTCCACTCTGAAGAATTGAGTATCCTCAGAGTTCTGTCTGAATTCCCACTTCCAGACCACACACATACATTTCTAGCATAACATGGTTCTTCATTAGCAAGGTGACATTTGCAGATTAGTCTCTTCCATCCCCTCCACGTGCTTCACTGAGTTCCACAACCATTACTGACCTGCTTAAGGATTTTAAGGAGGTTGGGGTTTTTTTTAAAGTATTATGAATAATTTATTTTCTGCCTTCTTAAAGTATGGACAAAATTTCTACTTATAAGAGCAAGTAATCTCTGATGATTTACACCACATATTCCAAAATACAACGGAAATGTAATCATCTGTTACACCAACCTTGCAGAGAAAAATAATCAAAGTAGTATCACAGATAGAATAAGAAAGTACTATAAATTTGTCGATTACGTAAAATAAATAGCTAATACTTTATAAGTAACTCATCCTGCTGGAGGTCAAGTGCATGAACCCTAAAAAACCTCTATGTGTTGAAAGAACCTCCCTGCAAAAATATGTATATTTGGACTTGATGATCCTTGTGGGTCTCTTTCAACTCAGAATATTCTGTGGTCTGTGATCTGTATATGTAACTGAAATTAAAATCTAGACTCATTAGGGACTGGGGATAAAAAAGGAAAGATGCCTCACAATATTTACCTCTTTGCTGTGATTTTTCTGCAGGTGCTTTATTGGCTTGTAGTGCTTGGTTTTTGTCATATGTAATGGCAACAGCTGTGACTGCAATCTGCAAATCAGAAATATTTGGCATATTAGGTAAGTTGATCTCTTGTGCAATCTGAAAAATAATTTTGCAAACAAGCAGTTCTTTGACTAGAAACATAATAGGGAAAAAAAAAAATCTAAGAATTCACCAGACACAGCAGTAAATCAAATCCTAGCCCAGTTTACCCTAAGCAGCAAATGTTAACTAGGGCCATGCCTGTGTGCTGGAAGTTGAAAGCAGCAATTCACTTACCTGAACTAATTCATCCTCTGGTAGAGCAACTGTAAAGTTTACGTGGCAAAGACAGCAGGGAATCATAGACCGGAGTTTAAAATACAAACTCTGTTGAAGACATGATATTATTTTGTGTTACTCAGAAAAAAAGAAAGTGTGCTTTATTTCAGAGAAATTAAGGATCAAAACTCTTTTCATAGTAGAAGTCATCTAATGATATTAATTTTTTCTTGAAGAAGAATTACATGTGTGAAAAGTCAGGACAGAATGCAATCTACTGTTGAGCTGTCTTTCTATTTCTAGAGTACACTGCCAGTCAAAGGACTCCTTCAGATTCCAAAAGCTTTGGAAATCCCTAATATACTTAAAAAGGCTGAACCTATCTTTATAGCAACTCACAAACTAATCACATACACTTTACAGTCTATTTTCAAAATTATGAGGCACATGTTATTTCCAGTATAGCTGAATTTTACTTGGCTTCCATTTGAACACTTAAAAAAGTATTTGAAAGAAGATTCTTACCTTCAACAGATTCTCACAGAGATCATTAAAGTTCTTATTGAGTGTTTGATTTGTTGGGTTAATGTTGCTTAATCTGGACACTCTTACTGCTGTGAACATCTGAATTAGAAACGAGCATGTTTATTTTTTTGCCAAGGTATGGCAATATATTTTATCCAGTGTCTTAAACATAAATTCATAAAGAAGGAAAATAATGTAAAACATGTTAACACATATGTTAACTAAGTAACGAAGAATGTCAGCTAAGCAACACAGTTAATAATCTGTTTCCTTTAAGGGGCTTCAAACCTAGCCAAACCTTTTAAAAAGCCAAAACCTTGAAGTTCATATTTACTGTATTTACTTTCGTATTTCTGTATTAAGTTCTTTGCTACATAACAGCATTAAAAAAACCAACAAAGAAACAGGTTCTCATACCCTATTGTTCTTACCAAAATACTACTTTTATTTCTGTCACAAGTGTATCCTTTGAATTTATCTTTCAAAATATACATTTAAATTACTACAGCATATGTCAATACAATTTAGGAAAAAGCTTCAATTTTGAATAACCTTACTTGAATTTCTGGTGTCCAGTTATTTATACCAGGCATAATTTCTGTGTTGCAACTGTAAAAACCTGTGAAGAAAATATTTGGGAAAAAAAATCTATTTTATATACTGAAATATAAAAATACTTGTAAAGGAAACATACATGACAGGGTTTTGCAAGTTATTTTCCCTAATGTGGTTTTGAATATTGAGTAAAACACCAGAAATGAGATCAACATTCAAAAAACAAATGTAGAATTCTTGCAGGAAGGGCCAATACCCAAAATGCACAACTGCTCCACCTATTTCTATTCGGTAAACTATGCACAAATGAGGAATTTAAAAAAAAATTTTAAAAATAATTTTTTTTTCATGTGATATGAAACGCTAAAAAGCCAACCTTTAACAGAGAGCACAGAAAAGGCTGTAAAGGAACTACTGTAGTGACTGAATGCAAATTAAACACAGAAGTATAATGACTAAACAGCAGAGTAAAATAAGTTATTAAAAGCAAATCAGCAATTCGGAAAGCCAGAAGATACAGTTAAATAAGCAGAAAAGAGGCCAGTGTGGTAGGGCCCATATAAAAGCACAAAATAAGCTAGAAATGAAATAGTGTAGCAGCTTGCAGAGGGTATAAATATTAATAGATTGTCTTTCTGAGCATCAAAAGCGGAAATTCTGTTGAAGAATCAAGTAAGATTTAGAACGGATATGCAGAAACAACAACATGCTTTTTTTTTTTACAGCAGTGTAGTAGAGCTTTCCACACTAGCAGAAAAGCAGTCCCTTGTTTATTTGTCTTGAACAAGTGTCAGAAGGAGATACTCAACAAAAAGGCAAATGAAAAAGAAAGATTCCTATAAACCAAAGAATAGGCAAAAGGTCAAAAAGCTAATTGGCATTGAACTCTTAACTTACCCCACCACCAGAGAAGAACATTCTTTAATCTTCAAGGTGCTAAAGTGACTGGTCCTACTAATTTCCCTAGTACAGGTATCTCTATTACTGATCCATAGCAACTATTCCAGAAAAGGGAGTTCATAGGCAGATGGAAAAACAAGACTGCAGCGGAGCTGATATCAGTTTCCTGAGGAACAGTCACTGCTCACAAGCTCTCAACAAGCACACAGACAAAAGGCACCTCACTGATACCATCTACTTTGGACATCAGGAAGCATTTGGAAAGATCCTTCACCAAGGTCTCTTTTAACAAACTAAGAATGAAGGATCATCAAAGGAAATGTAAATATAAGACGAGAAGAAGAGGGACAAAAACGCTTAATTTTCACAGTGAAGACATCTGTAATTTTGGATTTTATGCTTCAAACACATAACTTATATGCAGAAGAGGATAAAACATGATGATTGCTGATAGCCTTAATTTAGGGCAATAAAATCAACTGCAGCAGGATTGGATAATCAGTGAGGAATAAAAGATTTGGAGATAGTAATAGATAACTACAAGGATAGTTCTGAGCTCAGCATGACTCAAAATTATTATCACTGATACCAGTTATTAGGAAGGAAACTAAGACCTGCTCAGAAGAAACATGGGGAAATTCACAATGACAAGAGGGAGGACAACAACAAATCAAATGTCCAGAGCAATTTCTGTATAATGGACAACTACATTTGCCTCTTATCCAGATCCAGGAGTTCTGGTGGGGGAAGTATGACATATCTATACAATGATAAATAGCATAAAGACAACTGATACCATGCAGTAATTAGTTCTCTATTCTACTTTTATTAACCTAGAACCTACGAATTCGTAATTCAGTCTAAAAATCTTCAAAAACAGTAATATTGTCAGTTCTCTTGGAACTTTAAAAATAATTGTCAATAAAACTAGTCATATTTTGTCATTTTGCAGCCTACAGCATAAATTAGAAAAATATGGTTGTAACTATACCAGAAGGTGGTGGAACATCTGTCAGTAAAGAATGTACATCTTCCATTGCATCTGTGTCATCAATCTGGAAAAGGGAATAATTGAGAAAATCATGTTGCTGTGCCAGTAAGAAGTTTCAGAAAGAAATAAAATAACCTCTCTTCCACCCAACCTTTAAACACTCTTATTTTAGATCAGACTGAAAGCCCTGCTACCTTCTGTAAATACTTCTGTCATGTTATTACATTCAGCCTGTCTTATTGACTTGCAAGAGATCCAAATTTACCTCTAACTTCCAATATTTTCTTATTAAGTGCTTTAGAAATGGTTTATAATTTAACTCCAGTATTGAAAGGTTCTCTGTCAAGTAATGTGTCTCCTTTTCGCTCTCCATTTAAAAGGGGTTGTCTTTTTCTTTCCTTCAAAAAAGAACCCCAAAACTAAACAAAACCAACCCAGATAGCTTTACCTCTCATAACTGCCTTCCCAGCCTCTTTCAGCATATCCTCATCACAATGAAATTTTTACTACTTTTTCTTATGTAGCTCCAGTGAACAATGATTTTACTCCTGAAAGCTTAGTCAGGAGTTTAACTAAATCTTCTGGAATATTGTTTCTGATATCCAATTAATCATCAGTCAAATATCCAATTTCTCAAAAAAGACAGTAGTAAGTGATTCCACAGAAAAAAGTCCTTTTTTTCTATAAATGCCTTACAAAATCCTCTGTTTTTTACATAGGTATTCAACCCTTTTTGCAAAAGCACCAGCCAATCTAAATTTATTATCCCAACCTGTTATTTTTTCACTCTCATACCTCTGTTTTCAAACAAACTGCCGTTACAGTGCTCCCTCATTTCCCCTATCTACAACCGTTCTTCCAGATTATTCCCTATGAAGATGGTGATTTGTGAAGATTAACAAAGTCTTAAATGTACCTCAGGCTGCAATTACAGGCTGTATTTTAAAGTGGTTTTTAGTCAGTGATAGGTATTTGTACTACAGGATGATCAAAACTCCAGCCCTTCTTTAATACTTGCTGGAGTATTAAAGACTTCAAAATGGACATCTTTGAATTTTAGTGAATAGAGAGGTAAAAGAAATCTATGTTCTTTATTTATCTATAGGTGTTGTTCTTTCTAGTTGCAGCTGTAGAAAGAACTGGAAGGTATTGTCAGAAGTTGTGAATTCTTAAATTGTGAAAAGCAATACCTGAAATTCAGAAAATCTTCTTTTACGTGCTCTCTTGGCACATGCACTTTTTTGAATGCTTTGAATACAACCCATTCTGGAAACTAATAATTCTGAATGTTCAACTACAACAGTAAGAGCTTTGAAACAGGAAGAAAATACAATCTTTCTCTTTGCTAAATATGAAGTATGGCAACACAGAACCTCAGTGTTTATAAAAGCAGATCTTAAGTTTTTGATTAGTCTGATCTGCTGCTTGAAGCAGGCAGAAGGACATTTCTTAACAGCTCTTAATTATTATTATAGAGATTGCTAGAACAGCAGGGCAATCTTTTTTCAGATATTGTCTGCAGACATAATAGAGCTGTGCTTTAAGCAAACAGAGTAAGAAAGACAAAGCAAAATCTAATAATTCACTTTCTCTATTGACATACAAAAGGGAAAAAATAATACACATTTAGGAACTGTTCTTGGAGATGAGTAAGAAAACTCTTTTTTTTAAATATATATTTCAGGAGAAGAAAAGTATGAACATGAGTAGTGAAAATGTTTATCACCTCCAAGACAAAAGCATCCTTCTTCCCATGTGAAAGGTCAAGCTCTGTAACTTCATCAGAGCTTTCTGACTGAGATCTCAATAGCCTGGAACGTTGTCTTGGCTCTGGAATGGGAGACCCAATGATTTCTTCAGGTAGCTCCTAAAAAGAATGTAAGAATTAACAGATATTCTGCACAGCTTAAATATAATTTCAACTCTAGACAATTTGTTAGCAATTCTAAGAATCAGATCATTCTGAAAATTATTCTACTGAGAAATATATCTAAATAAGACCAAACTGATTTGGCTATGTGGCTAAAGAGATCTGAAAATTCCAGCAGCTTTCCAAAATACAGTGAAAAAAGTCTGTATCTGTATTTGTAGATAAACTTATGTTCTGAATGGCTCAGTAAGAAAACGTGGATATACAGTGTATATATTTGATTCAGAATGGTTTTTTTAAGAATAAAAGATTTACTTACTGGAGGATTAATCTCATAAAGTTCCTTGTTTTTTGCTATTGTATCATTTATTTTCTTTTGCATATGGGATATGTGCTGCTCATAGGTGCCATCATTTGGAGTCTTCCCAGCAATCTGAATACCCCCAGGTGTTGGCAAAGCTGCTAAATACACACCTGTTGCAGACTTTTAAAAAGTCACGAAGAAAAAGACAATTATATAAGCATGAATTCCTAATATTTTCATATAAAGCTTTCCATAATGCTTATGCTAAAACAGCATTGTAACATGCAAATTACAGCATCATCTCTTGCAAATAAATAAATGGATCTCTCTCTTCTGTTCACTTACGAAAAAACTTCACTGTTCTTTTAAAAAACTCCCTCCTTCTCATTCTTCATGGTGGAACTCTTAATCCTGCCTAAAAATTCCAAACAAACTAAAAATTAAAGCCTCTGCCCCAATATGTTTTGCATAAGCAAGTAGTTTTTTACAGTTCTTGAAGATTTAAAACTTGGCCAAACCATTTACAGCCATCACTGAGGTTGTGACAACCCGATTTCTATTTACAGGAAACAGATCATGAAAGACAAAAGATGCCAGCCAGAATTACCCCAGCACCCGCTGATGCCAGAAGATGCAGCATATTTCACTATTCTAACCTAGCATGACAGAATGGGGTTAGAAAACATTGTTAATGAACATTTCTTGACTTTCTCCGAGACACTTAAAATCTATCATTTATTTCTTCAGTTCCATCAAAGAAGAGGCAACAGACCTTCCCCTTGTTGCCAAATAACCGAAAGATTTACTGAGAGATTTAACTGACCTTATTTTTCATGGAACTGCAATTCAATTTGAGGAACAGGGATCTCTTTGACAGGACCTTTAAAGAATACCCATCGTTCTTCTACAATTTGCGCCATTAAACTGTTTAAAGTTTCTTTTCCTCTCATACCCTTTCTACTAATCTTGTCTTCTACCATTTTCAAGAGATTTGAATCTTCTTCTGCTGGTTATGAAAGACAAGTCTGTTGTGATTTTACAATAATTAAGACACCTTGCTCTTAAAATGACATTTTAATATGTCTGGTTACTCTGAATCCCACAACACCTGCATGTCCTTCCTGAAAAAATACTGTAAGAAAGCAAAAGAATCCCAGGATTCCAACTCTACTTACTGCCAAGCCCATCAGCATATTTTCCCCCACAGTGATCTGAATTCTCAGCCCAAAGAGGGCATTCATTCCTCTCAGCTTGAGTTTGTTCATCAGTTGTGTATGCACTTCATACTCCATGAATGGCAAGAGGTTACTGATAGAGGTTGCATTTGCTTCAGCCTGAGCTTTCTTTTTCAGACGGCACAACCTGGCAACACAAACCAGCACAAAGCTTTAATGGATTTGTGAAGATTGAAAGGGATCACAGGGTATTTTGAATTTTTTTCCTCATTGTATAACCTAATACAGCTTCTTTTTAATTATTCTAGACTGCTGCAACAGTAAAATAAAATGCCAGTTCTTTACAAGAACTCCTTGAGACAGTGTCATCTGAAAACTTCTATTTTCAGCATTTCTTCTAGTAAGACCCCCAATGCAAACATCTATTTCTCTTGCTGCAAAACTCAAACACTTCAGGTACAAGCACAGAAAATTACTACTGTCATTTCTAGTGGCAGAACTTTTAAAATTCCTATTAATACAGTTATTCAAGACACACATTGGAAGGAAGAAAAAAACCCCAAAAACAAACCAAACCCAAGTACCCTCACAGCTAAAGCATTAACCATACATATCTGAAAAGAATAAAAGAAAGAGCATAGCAATCCCATCTCTGACTAGACGTTAGTCATCTTCCACTCTTTGGGTTTAGTCCTACAAGCTGAAATTCAAAGCCCACACCAGTGCAGTGATACTTTCAGAGAGAAATTTTATTCCAGAACACATACCAATTGTATGTTTTATAGTATAAGGTTCGATGACACACCGGATTTTAGCAACAGGAATTCTTTCAAAGATCTCCAAAACTTTACTAGACTTAGGAAATATTTTGATAGATACCTGGCCTGAATAAGACATCCCTTCCCAATAACTGTTGCCTCTACAGGAAGGTCAATCGTGGTGAAAAGGACATCAGGAACTTTTTGCTTCCTGCAGTTGTAACAGTAAGTAAGGTGAGCAGGGAATGGCATGTTCAATTCATCATATGGGATATGGCAAAATCCACAACCTGGTGGTGAAGCTTCTTCAATCCTAAAAATACATTATGAAGAACATACTTCAAACATCTGCATCTTGTTAACAATGATCAGTAAGTGCACATGTGTATAAACACCTAGAGATACCTACTTAAATCATACACCACTGCTAAACTCTGCTCCATTATATCAATGTGACAAGTCTTGCAATATATGAATTAGAAGAAGAAAAGGTTGCACACTACTTGCTAAAATGCTATCAATAAAACTTGCATTGCAACTTCTTATGCAGGGATTGAGAAAAAGGACATTCAGTGACCAACAACTTATATAAATCTGTAACATTACTGAACTGGCTTTAAGCAGTGTAACTTCTAAATATAATCCATGGTACAACAGTTGTACAAAGAATTTGCTGTACCAAACACACCAAAAAGTCTCTTTTACATTCATTGTGTTCTGAACCCTATAAAATGTCAATGAACAGAATACAAACAACAAACCAATCATCCTACTGCAAAGCAGCACAATATATATTAACATTGTGAAAAGAACAGCAAGATTATTTCCTAAGATATGGTTATCAGGTAAAACTTGTTATTTGCTTAGAACACTTAAATCTCTCTCCCCCATGAGCAATACCCAGGAATGACCACAGGGAAAGAACAGGCCAACTGCATCACTGCAAATTGATTCTGTTTCACATAAACAATTCTTCTCAGTGATTTTGAAGAGGTGCTTAAGCAAATCTGACAGATTTGGAACATTAGTTATCATAAGACTATGGCAAATATATTTTGTGTTGAGCATGAGCTTTGCCTGTTTACCTGTTTTACCTCCCTCTGGCATTTCTAATCTATGCCAAGACTCTTAGTAGCACCAAAATACATATTTTGATAAAAGCGCTATTTTATTTTCTTCGTATTATGAACATAATTTTTCTTTCTCTCCATCATACAGTGACTACAAAAACAAGTATTTTAGTTCTGGCTACAGTTTTTAAAACCCTATCTACCACTAGAAGACAATGGTCTTCTGCTAACAAAGTAAAAGAATAATAAATAATACTATGTTGACTGGTTTATTATGGAAAAAGCAATGCAAGTGCTAAAGTGTAATAAATAGCCTTGCTGACAACTATAATAATCCCTTGATATATTTGATTACTATCCTGATGAATACATAATAAATTACCAATATGCATTAACTAATCTTTTTTCCCCAAAAATAACTTTGTGGCAATACTCATTCTTCAAATTTTATTTGCAAGAGCAGAAACAAAGGGAAACTTCATGTTTGGCCTCCAGTTTCAAGATTTTGTTCATCAACTTCAACTAACACGTACCTATTTTGGAAAAATCTGGCATCATATTTGTTTTATAACCAAGCTATTTTATCTCTCATGCAGCTCTTGAAGAATATTTAGAGAGGATATATACACACAAATAGCATTTAATGGATCATATATACACATATTACAGACACAGCCACTTTTGGCTCATGTAAGTTATCAAACCTCTGTCATTTTTTATAGTGTGATATAAAGTTGAGAAAAGAGACCTGAAGAGCATTAAAGGAAAAAACTGAGTTATGATCTGTGTTAGTAGTCAAACGTGTTACCTTATTGAGACTGTTAGACATAAAAACAGAGTATCTAATTTGGTGCAGAGCTCCATTACTCCTGTGGTGGTTGTTGTTAGTGAAAAGCAGTAAAGTGGTTGGTCCCGCATCCTGCACTCTAACACTGTAACCTACCCTAATAGAGAAGAACTATCTTGGCTCTGAGGAAAAAAATCAACCTCTCCCTTCTCTGACCCTATGGAAAACAAGCCAGGCTGCCATGACAACCTTTGTTCCAAACAGCCTTCCATGGTGCCATCCTGAAGGAACCTAGGGTTCAGTACTGCTGCTGTGCCAGACGCGGACAAAATACAGACCTCTTCACTATAAGAGAAAAAAATAACAACAGAGTGAATTCCTACTACTTAGTGGTGCTTTTATATAAAATTATCAGATTTAAAGGCTAGTACAAGTCTCAGTAAAGTTCAACACCACCACTAATTTCGTGCCATTGTGCAATTTTATCCATTAAAGCCCAGGAACAGTCCTCTTCTGGTATTTAAACCATAACCATTGCGTAAGTATGAGATGAAGAAGGATTGAACAGAAAGACTAAAGAGCTTTGACTCATGTTATAAATATTGTAACATCAGAAAGGCTAACCAGGTTTAAGTATGGATTTCAGTTCTATGGTTAACAATGCAAAGAAATACAGCAAACCAACCAAACATTAAAAAAAACAAGGCATGATTTTTTACCAAAGTAAAAGGGAAGTTGAGAGCCTCAGCATCTTATTAACATTCAATTTTCAAAATGAAGTTACAACCCAACACTGACAAGGGTGCTTCTTGAAGGATAAGAAGTGGCAAAACAGTAAAATTTTACTAGGAAGAACTACAATAATGGTACATTTTGCATGTAGAGTAACCAACCATACTTAGGACCTAGCAGAGTTAAAGCTCTCAGAACAACCACAGAGCTTTTAATATTTCTTAAGTTGTTAAATAAGGAACAAACTTCTAGTATTTAGTACTTAAAATACTAAATTGAAAAAAAATAGAGAAAATCTTTCCCACAATTTCTAGAATGATACATGTGCCTTTGTTTAATTTGTTGTTTCTCTTCCCAAAATAATTTTTCATACATAACATGTCTGGCAGACCAGTACTTACACATCCAGAGGCTTGTGCTTTAAGCATGGAACAAAGCTGAACTGGCAATAGGCATGGGAATTCCAATAAATATTTTATCAAAAATCAAACACTACCACATTAAATTCCTTTAGAGAAATGCAAGCATCAAATAACCCAATAACTGACTGCCTATGCTCTGCACATTCTTTCCCCATAGTTAAGGTGGAAAAGATAATACAAACTTATTCATGCTTTTTACAAGGAGACCGACAAGCAAAGGAATAAATGCTTCAATTTGGTGTGTTCATCCCTCAGTGATGGAGTAATTCTGAGGTAAATATGGTAAACCAAAACTTTTCCAATTTCTCTCCTTAAAAAAGCAAATCTTTAGTGCTTTTACCTTAAAATATTTAGGCAAAATCAACTCGAAAGAAAATAAATTCAGACGTTTGAATTTGCTAGTTACTTCCCAAAAGCAATTCAAAATAGGGAACCAGAGTAATTTTCTGTTTAGTGTCATCAGACACACCTGGCCCCAGAACAAGCTTTTTCTGGGCCTGAAATGTGAAGTTCTCCATTTAAGTTCTGGTCTGCCAGTTGTCACCCAATAATGAAACTTCAATACGTATACTTTTAGGAATAGTCTTAATTATTTAGGTAGATTAGGTTTAGAAAAATTCATGGATAAATTAATATTGTTACTACAAAGCAAATTGTAGGTTTTAGTTTAAAAGAAAAAATTGTAACATTCATTAGAAAAAACTTAAAACCCAGACCTAAACACATATAAAAAACACCTAATACTGAAATTTCATAATCTCACTTAAACTCTCTAAAGTAGTTATAGAATAGACAGTACCAACAACTGTGCTGGAATAGTTAATTTTTAATCCATTGATGATGAAATACGTTTTCTGTGGCATTTTGAAAATCAAGTCATCATCATGATTTACCAAATGCTGGTTGATTCACTGTAGCCCACTACAGCATGACAACCCAATGCCTTGGCATGGGATTTTATTTCTTGTCTGATTTCTGCCCACCAGGCATCTCGTGTCTCTGGTTCATCTGAAAGACAAAGTATAAATCAGTTCACTATTCTGTACTATGCCAACACAAAGCTTCATGCAATTAATCTGAAAAGTTGAGTTTTTCATATTCAAATGTTTTGTTGTACCTGGACACTTTATTTCCTTCCTATTTATCATACCTCAAGCAAACACTAATGGGACTTTTTCACTAATTATCTTGTTTCAACCCCATGTGAACAGGTTCTGACAAATTACTGCATTCTCATTGTTGTCCATATGACAGATAACTCCAAAATACTGTAGATAACTGTTCCAATCTTTACCCATTTATAGTTCCAAACCACACTCTCAGTTTCCAACAACACAAGAGCAGCGTGTAACTTGCAACAAAGCATCACAGATACTCTGTAATGTTGAAAAACTAACAGTAATGAAACAGTATTTGTAGTAGTAAACTAATATTTGACTTTGCTGTACACTTGATATCTTTGAAATAACCTCAATAGTTTTTCCAAATGCAAGCAGTTCTCTCTGTTAACCACATTTTAAAAATATTTGTTCAAGACTGTATCACTAATCAAACAGTTCTGTGGCTCTTCTAACTGTGAGAAGACATAGGGATTTGAAACTACTTCTACATTTACAACATGAAGAAGTACAGAATGTATGTTGTCAGTGCTTTTTTGCTTCAGTATCCTGGAAACTGCACCTTCCCTCCATGCCCACCAATGGATTCAAACTACCTTTATTGTCCTCAAGGTTATATGTTAAATGTACCCTGCCTGCTTTTCTTGAAAACTACAAGATACAAAAATACAAAAAAACCTGCGCTGCTAGAATAAATTCATGCAATCCATTTATTTTAAGTGCTCAGCAATTAGTTCCTATAACTAAAGCTCTTGTCTTGCAAGTTTTTTACATATGGAGTCAACAAATGCTGAATTTACAAGGAGAATTTGTCAGCTGTTTCTTCTTTTAAAACTTCTTACCTGTTTCAATGAATGAATGTAGTTGGCAACTGTGTTAATTGCTGATACAAAAAGGGAAAACCAGTAACAAACAACAGGCACTCAGATGCTACCAAGGGTTCTGAGTAGAGAGATTCTTATAGAATTTCCCTGAAATTAACTGAACCTAGCACAGATACAAACTTCTGGCCACTGAGTTCTCCTTGCGGAATCATAATTTAAATATCAAGGTAAAACCCTGAAATTTATTTGGAACCAATTTTGTACTACCAGGAATATTTATCAACAGAGTGTATGATAACCCCATTATCATACACTTGGTTCTCTGACAACATGACAAACAAAAATGCAAGATGCAGATTTACACATAATTTAAAAGTTACTGAAACAGAAATGTTGTAAAGTAAGATGTATTCATTCATGAATTTACCTCAACTTTGCATTTAGAACTAGGCTTTCATTTTTCTAAACTAAACTAATGATCATTTTCTAATTAAAAGGAAGAACACAGAGGTCTGTATATTCAATTATACCTAACTCTGGATGGCAATGCTTGTGTAACTCACAGCATTACACTGACCAGCAGCAGGCTGGATGCTCAGACTAAAGTTTATTCAACCTTTGCTTTAAGAAATGAACACTGAACAGAAAAAACGTAACAGTGAGAGTTCTTAGGAATGTTTCCTGCAATCAACAAAAATATACACGTTAGGACACAAAACAAAGGATTTCTCTGAATTGTATCAATCATATTCTGTTCTATCCAAGTTCACTTTAGCAGGTTTCAGTGCATCACTGGCAGAATCTGGAGGTGCTGCACTTCCTTCTCAGTGTGAAAACACTGTTTAACTCAGTGACTGGGAAAATAAGTATTTAAGATGATACTCAGCAATCCTGACTCAGATTCCTGGAGCACCTGCTCTACTCAGCTTTGGAAACTGAGAATCCTAGAGAAATAATCTATCACAACACAGGGTTGGAGCTCATCAGCTCAGCTCTCAGAACCATTTGTGGTACAAAAAGTGAGAAATGTCTTCTCTTTACCATGTGCACCTCTGGACAGAGGCTGCTTCTGCTGCCACCAGGTAACAGCAGTAGGGGTAGTTGAATCAAAGGAGAATCTTTGGAAATGGATTCTAAGGCCAGCCTACAATATCTGACAAATTCAGAGTGTACGGAAGATGTGAAACCACAAGCACATTCTGTGAAAGTTCTCTCAACTCTTTTTGTTGGAATGGACAAGGATCTTGGGAGCAATTCCTCCTTCCCCCTCCAGTCATGGGCCAGAGATTGTTTTGATAAGCAATACGCTTCTCTCTATAGACGAAAAGTCTAAGTAGCAGCCAAAGTGGTTCTCTGACCATGCAGAAAAACAATGAGACTAGGTCACAGGCAGCCGGTTATAAACACTGACTAAACAGCCACACAAATTCTTGTACTTCACAGAAAAACACCTGCAAAGGAGAAGTACCCTTTTTGCTAGACAAAAAAGCGCCAATTTTCTAAACCGTAACTTTTTACACCCTTTGGTTCCAAGTGGCAAAAACTGCTTCTACTTTTCACAGTGACATTTCTATGACAAAGAGCAAGAAAATGTGAAGTCATGATGAGCATTTGAGAGTTAGCAACAGGTAAAAGTAACTGAGGATAAACGGGAAAAGTGCTGTGAAATAAAGGTAAGATTACAGACAAGAATGACATTGAAAAGGAATGTAGCCACAGTGAAAATTGAAATGGAATGAGATGTTGAAAGGAAACAGGGATCCTTAAAGTGAACAGAAAAGGTAGAAATAGTGACGGGTCCCAAACTCTATGCAAACATTTAGTTTTCCTCCATGAAAATTTATAGTTTAAATTATTGAAGTTATTAAGAGACTTAACAATTTTCTCACCTAACATCTACAAGAACACCCTATCATTATGGCAAACACATACTGTTGTGAAGTTGCTCAAAACCATGTCTTGCTAAAACAACATTTAACCCTGTATTCTAAGAATCTGTTCAACATCAGCATAACAAAACTATTAACTACAGAAATGTAATGGATCATTTTCTTTCTTATTAGAAGTAAGAAGTATTTTCCAGCCATTGTCTTCAGTATTAACAAGATCAGGCCCAATATCTTTCAAACAATCCAACAATTTCTTATTGCACAAGAACAAGTATTTCTATAAGAGTCATGCATAAACAGGTGTTTGTAAAGAAGACTGGGACCTCTGTTTAAGATATCTGACTATTTTTTGTTCCAAAGAAAGAGGCCAAAAAATAACAATTATTATGTTTATATATAAATACTGTACATTCACAGTTTACATGAACTTACCTTTGCATATTAAAACACAAAATAATTGTCTACAATTCAAATCAAACACCATGACATTGCAATAATAAGTTGATACGAAACACTGAATGCAGTGCAATGTGTAGCATTCATATTCTTCTGACAAATATTTTCACAAGCAGCCTTTTTTGACACATGAGCCACACAATTTCACATGGGGATGCCGTCGTAGCATTTACAAGTTTAGTAAAGCTAAGGATTTACATAAACAATTAGAGGAGTTAGGGAAGCAGGATGGCATGTGTCCAGCACACTCCACGAGAGTGCCTGTTGGTTTTTTTGCTAAGGCAAAAGCTTAAGAACTAAGGGTTTGCAAAGCAGATTCAGCAGACAGGAGCCAGAAACGGTGGGTATTTTGGCGCATGCTTGGATCAGGTGACAGTACAGACTGAAAACTATGGCAGCTCACTGAAATGGTTACAGAAAGTAATGGCCCTGGATTCTAGGTGGAAGCAAAAAGGCAAGCATACAGAGCACTCAGTCACAAGCTTTTCTAGCAAATGTACCGAGTCGTTTGGACCAAGGTTTCTCTACAACTTTAAGCAGAAAAGTTTGCAGGAAATTCCACTGCTAATTATGTGCCCTTTGTGGGAAACCAAAGGCTGAGTATTAAACTTACTTGATTAATGTTTCCAAATTGGCAGGATATTTATAACCAAGTGGAAGCAAAGCACACTGTTTCTATAATTGAGGACTTGAAAACAATGTTGTCAACAGTACAGTGTTCTATAAAGATCGTGCCAACTCAAACCTCCTCCAACTGAGACTTTCCAAACTGATTTTATTCAGCAGTTTTGTAAGACACAAAGAGCACTTTTGTACCTGGAATGTTCTTCAAATTAGCTCTATCCACCACCAAGTCACCCATCTCCTTTAAAATACAAGGTTGAGCTGTACTATCCATGGGACAATATCCTGTGTAAATCTTTCACCTAGACACTATCACTTTCTGATTCGTAAGAAGCAACACCTTTCCCAAATTATTTGCTAGAGGGTCACTTGTACAGGTTCTTTCAAGATTTAGCCAGAAGCTGCATTTTGCTAGTCCATACAGATTTTTTAAAACTGAAGAAAGATTAAGAATGATCTCTTGATGACACAGTTCGTACCCAAGAGTTGCTGTATCCTTAAAGCTGAATCCTTAGACATCCTGAGGAAATTACTCCAAAGTAGAAACTGTCTCATTAATTTCAACCAATTTTACATTGTATAATTTAATAAATATTTACATGTGTAACACAAAACTCTGACAGGAGGAGGATAATCATCTGAGGAAAATTTTCACAATCTATAAATGACTCATTGTTCTGTTGCTTCAAAAATGGCAATGGAGGCCAATAATATTCTTTCAGTTTCAATCTTTGAGTCTTTCATTAGGCAAAGCCATTATCCACATCTTCAATATTCCCTTATTTTTGTATCTTCTTAATGAAAAATCTAGTAACAGCTTATACAGGAAGAAGTGTGGTATTTTTCCGTAGGTTTGGCTGGTTGGGTTTTTTTGACACCTTTGTTAGGTTTATGAGCAACCTTCCCTGGACCCTGAAGTTCTATTTAATCCTTTTTGGTTATCCCATAAACATTGACATTAGCAATTTTCTAAAATATTTAACAACTAAATAACTGTCCAGAAACACAAATGCTCTGGTCTGTAAAGATTAACACAAAATTCAGGTAGCAAATAACTAAACCTACAGCAGATTAACCTAAAGCTTACAAAAAAGTTTCCAAGCCACTCCATCCTTGTTTAAAAAGACTACTCCCTATATTCATCTTTAAGACTAAAAGATGTACAAATGAAAACTTTGTTACAAAAAGTAAAGGAAGTAGATTATTGGGATATATGAAAGGAAAACTAGGATACACTAAACCAGCAGGAAACAGCGTAACCACACCCAAAGAGAACAGGTACACTAACTCTTACAAAGTTAAACTCCAAATAAAACATCCAGCCTGCAAAATATCATTGATACCAGTGCTTTTCTGCCAGATGAAGTCAGAGAGCAGCACACATCTCACTTCTTAAGCCCAAACTGCTGAATGAGCAAAAAAAGACTTGAAAGTTGAAGGAATTCTTCAATTACTAAGGAGAGAATTTTAAGAACACTTAGGATTAAAACTGCATTTACGTGATGAGATATTGGCTGGCTGATTAAACACAAACCCTTTCATGTGCAGGGCAGTTTTCTACTGGGTCAGTCAGGCCAAATCACTACATGACCACCAAAAGACTCTAAGAGAAACCATACAGAAAATTCCACACATCATTCCTTTCAGTGGCAGCTCACTGTTGAGGAGAGTTAGCTTTAATCCCAAAATACACTCCAAGATGGAGAAGCAGAAGGGTGTTCCCCTTATGGCTTAATACAGCCACAACAGTGGCTATAACTTTTAATTGTAGATGAAGGTCTGATAGAAACAGCACAAGCTGAAAAAAGTATCATCTTAAAAAAAAAAAATCTTGCAATAATGTCAAAGCAGCAGAAATAATTTAGTGTAGAGCTAAAGGAAAAGAAACCGCCATGTGATACAACTTACATAAAATAAAAATTGTAATGTCAAAAGATAAGGCATTTGAAAAAAAAATCCAGAATATATTAAAAATTAAACTATTAAATAACACTTTAAAATACTTTAGAATGAAGATTTAAATTGCATCGTACTTAGAATTATACAAGCCCAAAAATACTGCCCAGAAATAAAAAAAACGTTAAATATAGGAAATAAATTTGCCTCTGGAAAATCAGTTCCATGCATAAATATGTGCCTTTGTTAATCCAGCTTTTAGTGATTATTTCAAACAGTCATTCATCCTAGAATGGTGACTCAGTAGGTAATAAAGAAACTACTTATTCTATTTTGTGTCTCTGTTGTTTTGTCACCTTGGCACAATAAATACAACCTATTTTAAAACATGAGCAATCTTCAAAGAAAAGCTTCAAAGGACTACAACAAAGGGGCTGTTACCCAAAGCTGGGGACATTATACTGTAACAAGCCAGGGCTTTCTAAATCACATTTTATCTATTTTATTGCTGTAGGGAAGGGATGGCATTACTTGGCATGAAGTGACATTCTCTCTGAATTTCCTATTCCTTGTTTGCACTCCTCAGGAATGCAGAACCTCTGCATTCATTATTTCTGTACACTCACAACTGTTTATTTTGTTTTAAGACAAACCAGTCAGAGAAGCCTCTTTTAACTTCTGGATCCAAGAAGACTTAAAAAGAAAATCTCTTGTGCCTCATATTATCCACTGACATTTATCAATTATTCCTATAATCCTGTTACAGTCAGTTAAAACTTGTCTTCTCTGTCTGTATATTTTCCTACAAAACTGTCTATACACATTTTACAAGGCCATGTTTAGCTACAATTATGCAGCAGTTAGGAAGGAGTTGATTCCACCAGAATCATTCTGGTTTTCTTCTAACAATGATATATTTTGAGCCAGGCAAATAGTTCTACGACTGCATGTTTGCAACCACAGAAGCAAACATCAGAAGGCTGAAAAAACTCAATACAATCCATGAAGGAAATTTTATGAAGACCATAGTTTTAGTCAAGCCCCGTATTTAGAAATTAGGATGAGTTATGTGCAAAAAAACCAATTTTCTGCAAGACCAAGGTTCTCTCTTGTGTACTATCAATTCAAAACCAAAGTGTAGTTGAGCAATAAGCAACGGCTTTTTTGGAGCCCTTGTGCAAGGAAAAGTTTATACTGGCTTTCACACCATTAGCCAGAATTTAGGGAGAGTTTTAAATCAGTATGAACAGATTAAATAGCATAACTTAGGTAGGCAAAAAATTCTAAACAAAGATTTTAAATGCCAAGTTAATTATGAATCTCTAACAGAACATGTGAATACTATTCTATGCTCACTGACAGTGACCACCCTTTATTCAGTTACATAAATATCTACTTAGAACTCTCCAGAAAAAAAAATTAATGCACAGTCCCAATGAAAATTATTTCATTAACATAAGGGTGTATCTGCTTCCAGAAAGAATATTCAAACACCATTCACATTAACCATAGAAATGACTTAGGAACATTCACTCCTCTGGAAAGGCTACAGAAAACTGGAGTAAATTATTACTGGAGAACATCATACCCTTCACTCTTTTCAGAAAAAGCCACTGACAACTGCCTTAACCTCCCATTTTCATATCAACACACACTAATGGACAAGAAGTCAACCCGGAAATTCTCCAAGAAAAGGCAAGAGGTCTACCTTAAAAAGTTGGGGGTTTTCCTACTAGTTCTGAAGGATAACCACATCAGACACTACCAAGAACATTCTGACATTTCCTACTGTGTTCCTACAAATGGGCCACACTTACACCCGAGAAAGCAGCTTGAAATGTAATTTGCACATACTCTGTATTTCTGTGAAAGAAAAACATTCCATTACAGAACCAAAACACAGCCAAGTTTCCCTCTTGCATTTCCTCATATGCGAACTAACTCTGGAGAATTTCATGCTCCAACAGCAAGACTGGGTAACACACAAGAAACTCAGGAGATGCTTAAGAAGTTTTTAACAATCTTTTCTCTTTCCATGTTTCTGACTACTGGAGCTGAAGATGCACTGCTGGAGCAGCTTCCTGAATGAGGAGTTTGAAATTTAATTATGTGAGAAACTGTATGTTGGTGCTATGAAACAGCCATATGGAAAAGTAGCCTCTATTCAACAAGTTCTTGCACTGCCTACCTTTCCGCTCTGTGTTTAACCTCAGTGCCAAACTTTTAACAAAGATACAGTTTTCTGGATTGAGGATTCCTTGCATGTTTTATATCTACAGTACATTCTTTCTCAGAGACAGCACCAAAGTGTACCTTCCATTGTATTATGTGCTCTTTTCTATGAGTCTTTGCTCAACTCCCTACTTTTTTTTTTTTTGCAAATTCATCTTCATATCCACCTTTTTGTATTTTGCAAACATGTAAACAATTCTTCATTGAACTATATGCAATTCCCAGATGTTTATGCAGCTTCTTTTCCATTCATGAAATAGTCAGTCTTCCACGTCTGATTTTCAAGCACCTTCAGATCTCTGACTTTTCACTACCACTGGGTGCTCCTGTTGTACCTTACACACAATTAAACCATTGGCAAGATAAAAAAGAAAGAACTATCTTTCTGCACTACACAGGTTACTAAGCAAGCTGAAATGAAGCCTGAACATTTTCCAAAAGGAAAATAATTTTAGCCCACTTATGGTTGTGATTACATTCTCTGTCCAGCAGCAAACCTAGCACTGCAAAAACCCCACACTTCCAGGAATATGAATGTAACCTGCTCAGTCCCAAACCAGTAGGATTAACCAGCTCTTCCTACAGACCTACTGACACATCAAGGCTACAGAAACACAGCCAGTTCTCAGGGAGGTATTAACTCTACAATTACTGTTTGGTTTAAACCTCTCTACTCCAGCCAACACTTTTAGGTAACGAGCACCTCTGGGTAAAATGTTTTATATATATATGCACATTCATTTTCCTGTAGTCTCTAAAAAATTTAGAGAACGGTTTTGGATATTCTGTCAAGAACTGAATTCCTGACTTCCACTGAGCTTCCCAATCTTACGTTGTGGATCACTTTCTAGCCTAGTTCAAGGCATGTTTAGTGTCTGTACATAACTCATTTACTCCATTATTCTAATAAAATTCTTTCAATAAAAACATCCTACTAAACAATCTGGAAGAAGCAACAATGAGTTCCAACTTCCAAGGTCGTACACAATATACAAAAATTTCGACACATTTTTAACACCTTGGATCAGACTATGCTGTACCAGTCATAGACCCGAGAATTTTATAATATTCTTTTCATACTGAAAGTTAATTTTAAAAGATTATCACTTTAGAACAAGCAAAGAAAACCAACAAAATCAAAAAAGCTCATAATCATAATATTAAAGGATGCTTACTGTAACAAGGAACAATAAAAATGAGACAATAGTTTTAGGCTCTCCCTACTTTTGAACAATTTGCAAAATGAAATTCTCCTTTTTAATAACTATACATTTAAACTGAATTTTAGAGCATGACACAGAGCTGCATGGCAACAGTGAATTACCCAGAAGGAAAGTTTGTTTCTGGGGAAACAAGCCCTCAAAGGGCAGCTTTGTACCTTTCTATTGTGCCAGTTTTAAAAACATCAAAGTTCGACAAGGTCTGCTGGCTTGGATGTTACATGTACAGAAGTTACACCTGCCTGTCTTCCACAGCATGTTCTCTTTCCAGAGGGAAAACATGAGAGGGAGAAGTCTTTATTTCATCTAGACTGCATCAATTCATCTATTCCTTCAACAGCTGTATAAGGAAATTACACACTTTGATTACTAAAACTACATAAAAAAAATAAGAATATTGGGGCTTTTTTCCAGCTAGGTAATGAAGTGATTAAGAAGTTCAAATAATTATGTTTTAAGTCCTGAAACTGGCTGCATTTTACAAGGCAAGATTTATGAACCAACAAATCCTGGGCTACATAGTACCCTTCTCTTTAAACTGACAGTTCTCTATTTTTCCTGGACAATTTTTATATCTATTATTATCTATAATACATCTATTATTTTAGAGCTATTATTAAAAACAAACACATTCATTGATTTCCTGGAATTAACAGGAGGAAAGCCTTTGTTGAAGCAAGTGCAAGCTCATGCAAAACGAAACAAAACCAACAGTCCCCCCAAATCAAACCAACAGGCCAAAAAAACCCCCAACCCATTACATAAAAAAACCCAACCCAAACAAACAAAAAAAAAAAATCACACCTGACATGATCCCAGCTGTGTAAGGAAGAATCCATTCTCTTTCCCTAAATTACTTCCTTCATGGATGCTGAGCTGAAAGTGACTACCAAATAGACATCTGAACATTCAGCTTTCCAGATTGATACTAAATTATTCTTAGCAATACTATTTTATACTAAAATAATGGTTTGTAATTTTAAAGAAAGTCTTTAACAACATGAAAACACGACATTTAAGCATTTGATGATTAAACAGATTTAAATTTGAAGCATTAACCTAAATATCCTAGAGCATTTCTAATAACTTCACTGAGCTGCCATAATTTCTGTCAGCATATATAGTACTGAATGACTAATAAAATACCTGAATTGAAACTATTCCAGTCTAGCAGTTTGTATGATCTTGTGTTACCCATAATTCCGACAAAGGCTGAGTTCAAAACAGCAAATTAGTAGATCAGTTATAGAAGCAGAACAGTGAAAAAAAACTACCAACAAGAACACAATTGACAACACCACTCCACAGGAACTGGAAAGACACAGACAGCAGAGTTAATAAGAGGCTGAAATAGAAAGGGAAAAAGGAGCATGCTATAGCAATCTGGCACTAGGTGACCAAAGTGGACAGTATATGGCAATTTTATCTTATTGGCAAGCTCTTAATCCACCTTCAAATGTTCTCTCCTCTTCCATGTTTTCCTGATTTATTCACCAGACAGTTTATTTGCTTCCTTTAATATTTTACAGACTTATTTGCCTCAAATGCTTCACGATCATAACTATCAGAATTTTTTTCTACTTCTCCACCTTCCCTCCCACAGCCATGTGCCTTCATTCCCCCTTTTGTTCTCACTATTTTGCAATATACTGAGTTCCAAGGATCATGCATTTTACATTCACTTGTCAGGAGCAATCTGCAAGTCTCACAGAAACAATGCAGCTGTGCAAAAATAACATCCCTATCTCGCCTTATGTCTTATACTGCTTCCAGTCGGCTGGTAAAAATGAAGGAGTGCATCATGCAAGAAATTAGGTTTTAAAACTTCTGAGCAAAATTGATTTTTTTCCCCATTCTGTCTTACGTCTATCTAGTAAATTTTGTAGGTAAGAGACCTGTATCAGAAATCTGTTGAAAATACAGAATCCTCAAATAACTTCACGGCAAAGAAAGGAAAGACTCATATATAAATCATACTTTGACATTTCTTTTAATCTTGTCTTCACTGTGTAAATAGATCTTAAAAGAGCAATATTGTGTACTAACATACTTGGAAAAAAATCCCTTAAAGTAGGAGGATCTAATTCAAATTAAGTCTTGGATTTAATTTCACGTTGCCAGTTTACTGAATCTTTAGATCAGCAACAATCTGATCTACCTGCTTGGAGAATTGCTTGCCTTGGGCCATAGGAAGAAAAGGAAAAGATTAGGTTTTTGTACTTGTTTTTAAGGATGTATTTGCCTAAACTTCCTTTTATTACTCCTGACTAGTGTATGCAAAACCACTACAGGTGCTATTTTTACTCTCCTCTTTATTTTTAAGTGCACTCTCAACTCCAACTTTTTGCAAAGCATGCCTTATCTGGTCTCAGTGACTAAACCAACGAAGTCTTCAGAGTCAAAAGTCACTTAGTCCTAACATTAGAACTAGGACATGCAAAATACACGTTCTAGTACTGGGGTTCCCAAGAAAATAATAAATAAAAATCTTGAGGTACTGTTCAGTAAAGGTTTTTAAGAACAGAAACAAAGCTGTAAAGGTTAAAAACCATGTTGTGAGCTAAATTGTAGCCATTAGTCCTTAAGGATTTCAAGGAGCTGAAAATGAGAAAACATTCATAGTTAAGATCAAGCATTTAATCTCATTTTTGTTTGAATGGAAAACTTGCATCAAGTTTTAATACCAAAAAATGGAAAAGAAATTAACCCTTCAGTAATTCAAAGACAATTTTCAGTGCAAAGTTACTGATTCAAAGTACTTTTATTACTACTTTAACTTGCTGAAATGTTTCTCACTAAAAACATAACCTTTTAGTAACTTATTTTTCAAGCTTAAATGATTGTCTGAAATACACCGCTTTTGATATACATTGTTAGAATAGATCTGTATCTATTCAAGCACTGATATGTTTTAAAGGTTAGATGACAGGCCTTGTGCAAGAAGTCATTCCTGTGCTGACATACCAGGATTGTGGATGCGATCCAGGAGCTTCACCGAGCGAGCACTGACAACACCCCCAACATGGACAAGAAAGCCTGGTGGGAAGGTCGTCAAGGTAAAAAATGGGAATTCCTGTTATGATTAAAAAAAAAACATTAAATGACTGTTTATCAACCACTGCTGAGTGCCAATCAACATGCAATGAATTGATCATTTCCCTGAAATACAAGCAAAGCAGTTACACTGGGCCAGACATGTCCTTCAGGCTTACTGAGCACTACAGAACCATGTGTCCTCATGGACCCATTGTATCAGAAAAGCAGAGGTTTTACACAGTGAAAGAATACTTTTCCCCCATAGAGTTGTTTCTCAGCACAACAGTGATAAATAATCAAAACAACATATTTGTGTTAACAAAACCTCTATTGATCCACTTTCACCGTGGCTGCTAAACAGAATTCTACTTTCATTAGCTGATAAAAAATAAATGTTTTTCTCCATTTTCAGGTGTTCTTGTTACAACTGACTGCAGTTTGATTCTGAAGCATAGGGTGAAACAAACTGAAGTCCTGCAAGAACGATGAATGTCTTACTACAGGAAAACATACTGAAAAAATATCAAAGGACTGCTCTGCTCATAAGCTCTAAACATAACAAGTAAATATCCATCTTTTAAAATAAAGCATAGGTCTTGAAACACAACTGTAAGTTCTTAAACCAAGGTAATTCACTTCCAATTAATTTGCATAAGTTACTTTTTACCAGTTTATAAGTAAAATGAAGAGTTAAGTTTCAGCAACCACTCCAGCTTGTAATTCATTAAAGAGGCAAAATAAGTAATAATGGCAATTTTTCAAGACACATATGATGAAATAAAAGTCATATTCAAAGAAGTGGAGCCCAAAACTAGATTTTAATTTCTACAGAGATGTTCTGTGATATGTCTAATATACACATAATAGCACACTTATGGGGGAAAGGCAATAATTCATGTTCAGCAATTCTAAACGCAGAAAGCAAAAAAAAAAAAAAAAGAATAAAAATCATGCAATCATGTTTTCTATAATTGTAACTGATTAAATGGAACAAATAAGTACCACAATTTTATATGAGAGAAAGTACAGGATAGATTCCTTTCTCACATACTTGGAAACTGTACAATTCAATTGAGCTTCTACCTGAACAGCACACATGCTGCAGATTCAATGAGGACGAGGTTCTTCCAGCAATACATGGCATGAAAAGTCATCTTAAACTAAAGCCCAATGTAGGTTTAAAAATTAATACTTCAGGATTCTTACCACCCTTGTTATAGGGACTCTTAAAACTTTTAAAAGGTCCTACAAACTCCACGTTTTCTGGATTTTCATTTGGCTTAAACTTTCAAAATTAAGAGGCAAACTCTGAAATCAGCAACCATAGTATCAATAACCAGAAGAAAAAAAAAAAATCCCAAAACCCAAACCCTGCAGTTTTGCCTTATGATGGAATTAAAAAGCAGCAGTATTTCACCCCAGGATTCTGCAAACCTGCTTGACTGATGGGTCTTCAGGAGCAGCAATGGATCTCTAGAGAGGGATACAGTAAAGATTCCCCCAGAAGGTTCTAACAGATTGCAAAGTGCTTTGCAAGTCATCAGAATAGTCGAAATACTCAAAATATTTGTTTTCCCAGGACTGCAGAAATCAATAAAAAAGTTTACTGAATGTGGCACCCACATGAAATTCCATTAAGCCTATACTACATTTACATTTTATATATACACATACTCACATTTACACTGTGCTGAAGCAGTATGGAGTGAACAAAGTAAACAATACTCCATGCTCTAAAGCTTAAGCAAATCCAACATTTTTTAATCTATACAAAAATTCAGAAGTTTTTTCCTTTTCTGTTCATTTCCATAAGGCTGTGTACTGCAAGTAATTTTAACATGTTCAGACTTCCAGTTTGCCTGATTCCCTACACTAGAAACCAGGAGTAAAACCTCAAATAACATGGTTTTATCCCAATCAATACATCAACACTCCCAAGCCTGTATTACGATACATGATAAATTAAGGTGTTCTATCAGTTAATTTGAGCCACAGACAAATCTGGGTAAGAGACTCACTGAAGCATTCTGACACGATTCTATTAACAATCTCTCATTCATTCTGACACAGATGGAACTCCATCACTTCATACGATGACTTTTTTTTTCTTTTTTAATCTCATTTAGAGGTTTTTTTGAATTTTATTATTATATTACTCAAATACAAGTTCCAGCCTCAATTATGTGTTATAAACTCTAATAGTTCAAAATTATCAATCTACAGTTATTTCAGGGAAAACAGAGAATTTGTAAGAACCAGATGCAGTTCCCATATTATAAATCCCCTCTATTACTGCAATTTGCAAAGGACTACCTTTACATCAAGGTGATGAAACCACAAGGTATTTCAGTGTATGACAAACAAGGATGATTTCCAAGCTACAAATGAAGATGGTCAATCATTTTACCAATTCACTATTTCCCTTTGCAGTCACTGATTGCATAGACCATGAAAGAACTGTCACTGTTTTAATCCTTGCAACTGCACAGAGATTTTTTTGGGGGAAGTTTGATAAGGTTACAATCAAATCCTCAAGTATTTGCTTAATACAATGTTTAAAAATGTATATACACATACATGTATTGCTAGTGCTCTTCTTTTTTAAGTACATTTCATTCAAAGACACACAAAACAATGAAGAAGCACATGGAACAAGGCCACACACACATCCTTTGGTGTCAGTGCCAGCTGAAGCAGTTCTCTGATTCCCTTCCAGCCATTCACTCATTCCCACTCAACCACTCCCTCAGGTAATGCCTGGGTGTGCTCACAGAGCTTTTGAGGCTGAACCAGAGCAGGGAACTGATCCACATTAAGATATTGTTCATTTCCTGGCTAATTATTTTTATTCTAAGCACATTTACTGTGCCATCTCACAAGGCGGCCAAACAGCCTTGCAGTTTTTCTTGACCTGAATTGAGGGGATGGGTGGATAAGAAGTCACTGGAAAGAAAAGATGCTTAAATCAGGATTTCAGCCAAACGAATCTCCCAGAGAACTGCACTCTTAACACAACAGATTTCCTGCAGTGCCCTTCAGAAATGAAGGCCAATAGATCCCCATTTTGAAAAGGCAGCAGAAGAGATCTCTCAAGCACTTGCAGAATGTGAAAACAGAATTTGTCCAAGTGGAAGTCAGAGACACAAAATACCATTGAGAGCAGCATTTGGCCATTTCTACAAAAACATAAGCTAATTTTTTAGGATTAAGATAACCTCAAATTTTCCTACTGATGGAAATACAGCACATATATTTTTAGTTAAAAATATACAGAAAGACAGCTGTGCTACAGCTACTCTTGCTATCTACAGACATACAGGGAATTGCTAACAGTTATTAATGTACAATGTAACATGTACATGAGTTTTCCACAGCTGTGTTCTCCACAGGTTTATTTTCAGGGAAGAAATTGAGGAATGTTAGCCTTCTAACAAACTCTGTTCTGTTTGCAGTTAGGGTAATTTAAGTAATACACCAAAACCACATTTGATTAAAAAAAGCTGTTGAGACATGCAATTAAATGAACTTACTTTAAGGTACCTTAGCATTACCATACACCCAAATAAACTAAGTAAGACTCAAAAGAACTATTTGAGAAACCTGGTCTCGTGGAAGGTGTCTCTGCCCATGGCAGGGTAGCTGGAATAAGATGATCTCTAAGGTCCCTTAAACTCAGAGTATTCTGGGGTTTTATGATAGAACTAATACATGTGGAAGTATATTATACATACTGAATTTCCCAAATACTTGTTATGCTAGGTAATCCAGACAAGTAGAGTGCACTGTTTACGTGTGTAATATTAAAACAGACAAAATAACTTACAGATGTTATTCATTCTAGTTAACTCCACTTTATGGTAACCAAAAGAGGTAACACCATAGCAAAAACACATGCAATATGAAATTTTCAGAAGACAGAATTAACGTATTTTTTATCAATTAACTGTCCCCATGCTTTGCTGCTACATCTAATCGTCATCAATAAGACTCAACATGTCTCCATCCTATTTTACAGTACTTTTTTTCTACTAGACAATACACAGACCTTATCAAAAGAATGTGCAAATAATTCAAGCTCTAAAAATACATTAAGGGCTCTTAATTTACATTTTTATTTAAATTTACATTTTAATTTTAATTTACATTTATTTATTTAAAAAGCTTCCCCAGGAAATAAAAAGATCAGCCATGGAACGTCAAATCAAAGGTAAACAGAAAAAAGGCTCGTTTCAAAGCATTCTTACGGCCAAATTAAAAAATTAAAAGCAAAAAGCCATGGATTTGTATTCATACCTAAATTAAAATTTTAACTGAAATGTATCAACATGCAAAATACACAGATTAAAAAAATGCTCTTAAAAACAACAAATTTAAAAAATTCTACGTAAACAAGATAACAAAGAAATCTGCAAAGCCTCACCAAAAATAAAAAAAATTCAAATAATGCTTTAGGAATCCCCAATACAAGAAGAAAGGGCTAGAAAGAGTCACACAGTGTTTTTCACATACCCGCCTTCTACAGAACCTATGAGGAGATCCTCCCTTAGCCATGGATAACACAAGAAATGAGAAGAGAATCATCCACTTACTCAAAATAGCAGCTGGGTACTTATATCTCACAGATGTAAGTGATTTTGTCCTCAACTAACATATATGCTCCTATGTCACTAGTTTAGGTAGTCAGAAATTGCAATTAAATTTTTTTCTGAGTAGGAAAATACTCACATTTCTTCCTTCAAGACACCTCAGTATCAACATTTTGATCAAAGCAGTATATAATTTATAAAAAAAGTTGCAATTACTCATTCCAAATGTAAACAACTAATTAAAAACACTATTTTCACCATATAGTCTATTCAGTATAATGACAGATGGCATTTTTAGTCCTATAGAGGAAAAGTTTAAATCTATAAATGTCTGTTACTGCTTGGCAAGCAGTTCAGGTTCAAGTTCCCAATTAAAGGCTACCTTCTGCACAAAACGGGGCACAATTTACCAACTCAATTCCCAAAAACTGAAAGTCTTCCCAATTCCAAATAGGATTTTCAATTTGTTCAAAGCTATGCCAATGTTTCTAAATTTGGCTTCTGTAAAAACTTTATCATCATGTATTTACTCAAGTATTAAACTTAACGTGCATCAGTACCTTACAGAGACCACACAACAGTAATTTCTCCTGTAACTTCTTAATACCACTGGAATTACTTGAGTGCTGTGCATGGTTAATTGCTCCACTTTTCTCAAAGCTTTAGTAATATATTAATATTTAAATAATTTGCGTATAAAAGGCTATTAAACAGTCAACATGTGCAGTAAATTCAGACCTAAAATTACATGTTTTCAAACAGAAAGTAACAGCAAGCATTTAACTTACTACAAGATAAATTTTCACTTCAGTAGATTAGAAATGGAAGTATAAAATGCCTTACCCTTTGCTCCAGAGCTGACTGAGTCTGTTGTCTTAAAAGAGTTTTAAATGGCCCCCCTTCTTTTCCAGCACTCCCACTGCCCATTCCTGAAGAGTATCAGTACAAATGACATTTAAAGAAACATATATTATAATTTGTAATCAAAGGGTGATTTCAAATTGATAAAACTGAGTAAGTGAAAACAGTCAAATTATCCCCATAATTTTAATTTTTAAGAAAAAAAAATAATGAGCATCAAAATTTAATTTTGGTTTGGGAGCTGCTCTAGGTTTTCATTTTCACACGACCAGCAGTGATTGTACAGTATTTGGACAAACCGCCCTGTTCTAAGATTTTTTTCTGCTGTCAACCTGAATTAAAATCAACTTTAAAATATAAAAACTTTAAGATGTGGGTTTAAAATTCTTTCCTGTGACATATAACTTTTTTTTATTTTCTTGTTATGACTTTTTGCCTATGATTTAAATATAGATCTACTTTTCACATAAAGTTTTTACATAACCAGATTTTCTGCCCTTATCAAAAACAGTCTCTGTCAGACTACTCTATAGTTATGTATCTCTCACAATATTTTTATTTAATAGAAGTAATAAAAATCTGGTTTTCAGAGAGTTTCAGGTAACTAAACCTTTCATAACTACTAATAGGAGACTGTACACATAATTACAGCAGCAGTTACATAATGCATGATTAGGAATAAGAAGAAAATACAAAGGCAATGCACATCCTTTGATTTGAAATATAAACTCTAGAAAAAATTACAAATTATTTTCCATGATGAAATACTCATCTGATTCATTCAAATAAGCTAAGGGCTACTGCTCAGCATTTAAAACTACACTTACTTGATTACTGTATTTGCACACACATAACCTGCAGATTATCTGTAAATGAACATGAGATAAAGCCCAATTTTGCATAATATAATTCCCTCTTTCCTTCTTTCAGATTTTTACCTCCAGCCCTACCCCCTAAGCACAGGAGTTTTCCTGTAGAGAAAGTTTATTAGATTCACTAACATCTTTGCTGTTGAATTATTTGCTATCAAGGACCTGTCCCCTTAACAGAGCATGTTGAGATGCAGGTTATGTGTCTGACAGTAAATTATGGACTCCGTCGTTAAAAATCACTGAAGTAAACACATACCAAGACTGTATTTTTCCTAAAGTAAACACAATGCCAGTGAATCAGATTTTCTTGGTAATATTTCATGCCTAAAAACACATTATCATTGCTATTCCTTTTATCTAAAGCCATCAGGACTAACATGACAAAGCAAAAATAAGCCCCAAAGTAGTAGAGGAAAGCAGAGCATAAAGAACAAAAAGGTGTCAGGAGCAGGATGAAATACAAACACCACAGTGCAAACAGTTAGAAACGAAACCAAGATTTTCTTTTACAGAACTTGCAACTAATTCAACATAATAATTCCTTGCTACTTCCCTTTTTCTTCTGATCAAGCATCTGATAAATATGAACAAGACTGTAAATACATATCAAAGTGCAGTTATTTGTTTTAACCAAAGACTGGGAGATCTAGAAATAATATCAGACTTAATAATGTATGTAAATTCATTCCTAAATTCATTCATTCATTCTCAAGATTTACTAGGCTATCATTACCATATAATTAGATACAAAACCACTACAATTTTCAACGAGTATTTTTAGCTGTTCTTGGATAAGGAAACAAAAATATTAGTATGTGTATAGTCCCATTAAACAAGATTAAATTGCTTTTACTATTTGGCATTGATTCTAAACATCATTGTCAGGGACTATACAATATTAAATACAGACAAACATAGCATAAATACTACACATGAAACAAACTCAAAAAATACAAACTAACCAAAAGAGTTTCTACAAAAAAAAAAAGCAGTAATATCAACTATTTAATTGAAATCTATGAAAATAATCCATGTCATGAAATGAAAAAGTGGGCAGTAAAAATAAAAAACATGGGCTTTGTTTAAAAGATTAAATTAAAAAGCAGAGTTGGTAGCCATCTGATAACCATTATTTCAAACAATAATGAACGAATTCACAAGCAAGTGCAATGAGCATTTGCTCCATGCAAAATGCAGGAACAACAAAGTGAAGAGAACACGTGGGATTACAAATCAAGTAAATTATTTCAGTCCAATTACCAAAGGGTATTTTGCAAGGGTAAAGAAGAAATTCTGTAGCATAAATGACATTGTTTCAAATCCTCTAAGGAGTTCTGAAGGTGTTTCAAGCTTCTGGGGCAGAGGTGAGAGATGGAATGAATAAGTCATGTAGCCAGCAGTTTTCAGAGGCTAACTGTGCAAACCCAGGGTTATAGAAGCATCTGCGTGTTAATCAAATAACAACATTTCCTTAAAAGTTTGTTTAAAAGGCCATAATAGATAGATCCTACCAGAAGCAGCCAGAAGCAGCTCTTCAGTGAAAGAAACACTTTTCCTCAGAACAACTGGGCTGACATGGCTAGAGTGTAGAGGTTTAATGCTAGACCCCGAGAGGAGGAGACAGGACTTTTTAAGATGTGGGGAATCACAAGAGAGTGTAGGGGAGCTGGGAAACAGGAAAATCCTAGGTCCCTGTGGGGAAAGTGCTGTGGAGGAAAGTAATAGAGACAAAGATGTAGATTCAGAAGATGACTAAAGAAATGGACAAAAGAAATCAAAATGAAGCATTTTTGTTTTCCCTAAATGAATCAACACTTACTGCAAATTATTTCTCGACATACAAAGAAATGGAATGACAATACAGCTCCACAACGTGCATGAGAAGCATGTTTTTAAAAATCATGACCTGATTAACTTTATTTTGAAATTAATTTTTTAGAGACGTGGTAATTCAACATTATTTTAAATGTCAAACAAAATTTGATAGCAAGTAGTATGGAGTAAAACCCAAATAAGAGAGTCTTTGCACACACTTAATCTGATTACTTTCGTTATCTCAGTAGAAAAAGTTATTTTCCATAGAGGTAATGGATTTGTTTTATGATTTTCTAGAGTAATACATCTCGTAGAATTCTAAGTTCCCACCAAGAAAAGGAGTTCCCACCTTCTCCATTTCCTCCAAACATATACTATGACATATCAAAATGCATTATCTGATTAAAATACATCATGCTTTTTGTCAGCCTGATTCTGCTCCTTTGCAGTGGCATAAAATACAACCCCTACTCCCAGATGTCTAAATTCAAACCCAAACAAGCCTTCTCAGCAAATCTATTTATAGACCAGAATGGATAACACAAGCACAACTGTATTTCACAGAAGATGTCAAGGTAATATTCTCCAGATTTGGAACTATTGAAAACTAGATGCTTAAGCAGATCCAAGTTTAAACCTCCAGTGTTTTGTTACTCATACTGTGAAATTGTGGTATCTGCACTATTTCTCCAGGTTAGTCTCCATCTCAGACACGTCAGCACACTGACCACCTGACTGAGAAATAAAGAAGAATATACTATACTGCAGAAATAGCAGAAAATATTTTTTCACATCAGCCATACTTTGTTTTTCACATCAGCCAGTCTGAGTAATGAGCATCTCAAATTTGATAATGGTTGATGTGTCACATGAAAAGTCTGCATTTCTTTAACTTTGTTTAACCACTAAGATCATCAACTTACACACTGAAATCTTTCAGCTTGGTAATAGCCTTGGGAAATGAAAACAGAGGTCTAAACATATACAGTAATTGTTAAGAACAACATACTGAATTCAGTATGTTATGGAAGCGTCTTCTGCACATCATCAAATTTTGGGTAAAAGGTAAAACAAATGACTCATGAGCTACTGTCCTTTTAAACTACTAAGATTCAAAATCAAGTTTGTCATAACAAGATACGGAAGTTTTAAATGTAACCAGCAAATCCTCTTTGGATAAGTTTCAGTAGCAGAGTTAAAAGCTGCCAAAAAGACAGTGCTAATAAGCAAAACTATGCCCACAGTTTGCTTTAATACTAGAAAGATAGCTAAAAAATATCTTTAAATACTTGAGAAATCCCTACAAATAAGAGGCACCAATTATACAATCTGTTTCAGTTCTGAATGAACTGACTAAAGACAACAGGGTTTATCCACCAACATAATGTTGCCAGGAAATATATAAGGCTGCTGCTTTAAAACCTGAACACATTCACAGTGAGTTGCCACATGCCTAAATTCAGAACACTTACATCTATAAAGACAACCACTTATGTTACATTTAAATCCTTTACATGACATAATCTTTACCATGGAAAATCTGATCAAAAGAAACAGGTTTTCAAATATTCAGTAAACCAAGCACATGAACTTGGGGTGCTCCTAAGTAATAAGCATCCAGTTATATCTGTAGGTCCTTTAAATGAGTGACCACCATAGGTTACCCACAGGACAGCCATCCTTTAAAAAAGACAAAAAAATAAAGTGTGCTTTCTTTTGCTTGTTTGTTTTAAAAATGGGACAGAGAGGACTAAGAAAGACAGCTTCCTAATTGGGAATATTTTTAACATATCTAGGTAATAAACTGCATAAAATATTTAATACAACTCCATTTGAATGTAATATTCAATTTATCTGCTAGGAAAAATTCTTGAAATGGGTGCTATCAAGTAAAGCTGAATCAACTACTTTAATATGCTTAAAAATTGTCTAATTAGATGGAACCTAGAATGTTCTGAGCTTCAAATACCACAACTTAAAACATCATTTAAAAACTAACCACACTTCTGTAAACAATTCTGCAAAATACTTTGCCCTATGGTAGCAAAACTCAGGGCATTGGTCACATAATGAAGAACAAACAGACAATAATTCTTTGAGTTGTGCTGACATTATTACTGACACGATTCTAACCACAGACTAAAAAATAAGGAGGGAGGAAACAACAAGGTGAAAAAATTCTGATAAAGCAACAGAGAAAGAAAAATGCTTTTTGAAGATGGCTGGATTACCTCTAATGTAATTTAAGTTACTTTGAAAGTATATACTGTGTACCTAAAGCTATTTCCATATACCAAGAGAATAAAAAGACAGTGGCTGCTACATTTCTAGTATTGCATTTGCAAAAGTGAGTTAAAAATTAGATAAATGTATGCAGTAAACTTAGAGCACAACACAGTAGGCTTGAAGGCTACATAGTTTTAGTAACACCATCTTTAACATACTGTGGTGAGAAATACACTCCTATGATCTGTGATATGAAATGGAGGAAATAAGAAAAAGGCAATTACTTAGGACTCCCTTAATGCTCTGAGATGTTTTATTGTGACTTGAATACAGTTGTAGTACAAAAGTCATTTTCAGGTTATCCAGGACAGTGGAAACACAGGCAGGATTGAAATTTTGACCCTACAGAAACCCTTTTGAGCTTGAGGTGTGCTATGTGAGGTCTCCAATTCTCATATTATTTTGATAACTTAAATGCCAAAAAGCAAAAAGGGGTTGAATGAAAATACAAAAAGAGAAACACAACTTAAACAAAAAGTGGGTGGAAGTGCCTTACCAGTTTTGGGTGTCAAACTCAAATCTGTGTCAGAAGAAGAGGACTGTCGACTGTAGGACTTGGAAGGTGAAAAGGAATAGGTTTGGTTTTTCAGAGGGGTGGAGGGTCCTGATGAATGAGTATTGGGATTGGGATCTTCATTGAAAGGAATCCTGCCAGAAGAAGGTGGAAACATATTCAGTAATCCTGTGCCAAAGGACCTGGCTGACAGCAGCATGATCCAAACACCAGGATGGGATTGGGGCAGGGCCAGCAGCTATTCCTTAGATGCGAGACTGGGAATGAGGCCAGAGGCAAAGAAATGCTGTTTTACCCTCTCAGCATCCTACAGAGAGATGCTCGTCATCTACAATGAAACAATTAAGCCAAATGAAAGGCATGAGATGTGACAAAAAAATTATATATATATATATATATATATGCAAAAGAAAAAAATTGAAAAGTTTATGGCATAAAAATCTGGTCAAATACACAATGCTTTGAGTTAGTTTAATAAAGAAAAAATGATTTCAAATTACAGTTGTGTTTATACATATTTATACACTTATGTATATACACATATGCATTTTGAGGTAAAAAAAAAAAAGATATGTTTCCTTATCCTATAGCATCAGCAGCATGCCACAGCTAAAAACAGCAAAGAGGAGAATCTTTACGGGAACAACTCTATTGACAAACAGTTTACTTATGCACAGCTTGACTTACCTGCTCTCTAAAACCATCTCTTCCACAAATGGCACAGACCCTTCCTAGAACCATTTTAAAACCTACTGTATCTGAATTATGTTTGAAAGTCATTATGAGCTCAAATCAATGTTTCCCAGATACATCACCTTATTTCTTACTTAATTTCACAGGAAGCAAGAGCATGTTAAAGTGAAGAGTGTGGCTTTGTGGAAGAGACTCTGAGGCATCTCCAAGAAACTATTCTGCCTTTGTTTGAGCAGCTGCACCCTGGGTGCTTCTTCCCTGATAACAGAAGGTGTGTCCATGAGGAAATGACGGAGGAAAGATGGGTGGTACCTGCCTACACTGCCTGCCTGCCTGCCCTTTGGGATCACTGTGCCTGTGGGCTGCCTCTCCCCAGCTCTGGAGTGTGAGCAGTCTCGTACCAGTGTAGATGAGAGTGGGAACAGACACAGAGAAGTTCTGAGTAAGTCGTGAGCCAGTAGCAGTGTGAATTGGGCTGTTGTGAGTCGAGCGGCATCCATGGCTTGGCGGATGAACCAGCGGAGACCTGAGAGAGTTTGCAGCCAAGGTGGAAGAAAAGAAAACAATACATACAAACAGGTTGCAAAGTTATGTTATCAATGATTTCAGGGAAGTTTAGCTAGAGGAGATCTCTTACTCTAATCAGACTCTAAGAATTTCAATTCCTAGCATGCAAGAGTCCAGATGAAATAAAAGGAGGGAAAGGACCAGCTTAAGCGCTTGCTTGTGACTGCATCATTGATTCTTTGGCAATTGGCCATAGAGTTAGTAAAGCCAAGAATAAGAAGAATCAAATTAGTTGATTTTGCTGCCTTAGAGAAACATTTCCATTTTTTGAACTGAGACAATATCCATCACTGAGCTGAACATGGATAATTTGGGAAGTGGAATTTCCACATTTTGCTGCAGAGTGAAAGGCACTGGTTTATTTATGGATGCTTTTTAAGTTGATAATTACCAGGTCTACCTTTTTTTTTTAAACACCATGCTGTTGTTCTACGCTGCACTGTATCCAGAAGTTCTTTAAGAGGCAATTTTTTAAAATCAAGACAAGTCAAACAAGCTATGCTGTGAAATAGAAACGAGTAATTTTTAAAAGTCAGTTCATATTTTGCAATATTTTGCAGAGCAATTGATGCCTGCACAACAAAAATGCCTCATCTCTGTTGCAGTGATACAACAGTTCAAGTTAATGAAAATGGCTACTTCAATTAATACATCTAGAAATACAGGATATGTAATATACTTCTTGGTGCAGTTTTTTCCTTCCTGGATTACTCTACCAAACAGAACATAACTAAAATATCCAAGCAAAAATGTAGCAACAGTTTGAAGAAGACTGCAAGTATATTTCTAATAATTTCTATTAATATCAAAATATTGCATTCAAACTGTTTCGTGCTGCAGTACATATGATAAAAATCACAAAATTCTACTTCTCATCATAAAAAGATTTCTCTGCACGTTCACTGTCTACCTGTTTTGCCACAGTCCTACTTGTTTTACAACAGTAAAAAGCAAAGCACACAATAAAAGATGAGACCTCTTGGGGGTCATTGTCTAAATCACTGACAGAACTACCAGAATTCAAAATTTATCTTCTCTTACAGGCTCATAAGCATTTAAACTTGAACCAAAGGTATATTTGTGAGAGGCTCTGACAAAAATGTTCATTGCACAAACACTGCGTCAAAGCATTAACTAATTATAGTTAAACTGGTGGATTACAAGCCAAGGATATGTAGTACTATTGCTACATAAATTCAAAGAAAGTCATCTTAAGTAAGAACTACCACTCCAGCTTCTACTGAAATAACAAGTCATCCAACCTAAAACATTTCAGAATTGTGGAATATAAAACTGGGTTGCAGACAAATAAAACTACAAAAGAAAAACAAATTCTGGGAAAAAAAGAAATCACACCGGTTATGGAAAACTGAATGAGTATGAAGAGAGGTGAAACTTGTTTCCCTACAAGCTACTAATTCATACTTACTCCTTCATTTCTTTGGATGGGGAGTTACATGCAGGTAAAAATGCTGATGTGTTACTTAATTTATCCAACGTGCAGGCTGTTCCTATGGCTCTCACTACGAGTCCAGACTCTCCCTCCAAATCAAAACACTGCAAATAACCAACAACAGCATTTCCTCTCATTTCAAGCACCTTCAAGCCAATCTTCCTCTGCAATTCACCTACAAAACAAAAGGTAAAGAACTCATAATTGCAGTGAACTACTTCTATTCTCTTTTGTGGTCTTTGACCTCTGCTTTTGGAGTGCCAACCAAGTCAGTAGAACAGGTAGTAAATCCAATCCTACACAGCTAGGCCAAGGAGCCGTTCACAACTTCTGCCTCCTATAACGTTGTGTGATACCAATGACTTACATAGCTTTTTGCTTTTTTCTCCAAATCCATTCTGATTGCCAAAACAATATGTTATTTCACAGGTTTTTTTTCCACTAGTCTTTATTTTCAGTAGGCTTTTTTCCCTTTTTTCTACTTATTCAGAGAGAGAGCGAGAGAGGTCAAGATGTGTTCTGGAACTCACATAAGTTTCTAAATACTTCATATAGTTCAAGACAATGCAGTATCTTTGAAATCTACATGAACAGGCATCTATAACTTCTTCATTTACCAATTTATTTAAGCATATTTCAACTTAATTCATACTTTTTGCCTCTCTGCTGCAAACCAAAGACTACCACTTCTATTAGCTGCACACAAGGGCTGAAAGACTGTGACTGTAAGAAATTGGTCTGCCATTGATGCTTATTTAGGAGGATATCATAAAAAAAAGAACTGATCTATGTAGTTGGATTGCCTTGGTAATAACTAAGGTGGAAAATATCATCTCTCTTCTTATGAAAATGAAAGATTTCCAAAATCCTCTGCTAACAAACTGAAAAATCTTCACTGTCACAAAGGATGGCCTAACAGTCCTAATGTCACTGCTGCTGAGAAATCAAGTGGAATGAAATGGTCACAGAACCATAAAATCTCCTGAGCTGGAAGAGACCCACATGGATCACTTAAGTCCAACTCCCAGCTCTGGTTTCTACTGCTTCCTTGAAGTTTGATTCTAAAATTACCAGCACAGGTTACTACTGTAAACTTTTTAACTGAAGCCATGCCTGTACCTGTCTGGAAAAAATTCTAAGATTGAGATAGAGTATGACAGTTTATTTTTAATGTAACACATAATATTACAGAGATCTGTGAAAACAGCCTAGCTGACTCTCAGAAGTTACGGATTTCTTCAAGATTCTTTATGTGTGACCACCAATAACAGCACTGCAGTATCATACATTTTATTACATGAGATGAAACAGTATTGCTCTGAGTTCTTTTGGGTTTTTATGCTCTTACCTATTGCCATGAATAAAATCTAGCAGAATACTTTATCCACCTGCACTACTTAGGCACAGCAAGAAATATGCAAATGTGAATTCTGTAAACTAATATGGGGCCTATATTAAAAAAGTGTCTTCATGTTAGTTATGACAACAGTTTATTTCACTTTTTCCCTCACAACGTGTTGGCCTTCCCAACGAAGGTACTAACATCTCCATAATCTTTCATGTTGCACTACTTACTGAGGATCTCGAGGACACCTTCCACTAGACTAGGCTGCTCCAAGCCCCATCCAACCTGGCCTGGAACACGTCCAGAGATGGGGCATCCACAGCTTCCCTGGGAAACCTGTGCCAGGGTCTCACCACTCTCAGAGGGAAGAATTTCTTCCCAATATCCAATCTAAACCTACTGTCAGTTTGAAGCCATTCCCCTTGTCCTGTCACTCCAGGCCCTTGCAAATAGTCCCTCTGTATCTTTCTTCTAGCTCCTTTCAGGCAGTGGAAGCCCACAATTAGGTCACCCCAAAGCCTTCTATTCTCCAGGCTGAATAATCCCAATTCTCTCAGCCTTTCTTCACAGGAGGTGCTTGAGAAACAATCAACCAAGCCTGACTTCAAAGGGATGGGATGAGTAACATAAGTATTGATGCATACTGTATCTGAGATAGTGCGTAATTGTTCACATACTTCAGAACAGTTCAAAGAGGGCGAAGTTCGTTATTTTAATTGTTTGAGTCAAATTTCTAGTGATACTCTTCATATGGGTTAAGAACATCTTCAAAAAAGTTTCACAGGTTTCTTTGACCTTGCTAAAAGCAACCAAAAAATCAGGCAGCAGCGTAGCCTCACCAGGAAGGGGAAAAAAAATATCAGTCACACTGTCCATCAGTTAGAAAAACATAATCCTCAGAAATGGAAGACACTGTGAACTGAAAAAAATCAACATAATTAACAACAAAACTCATACGTAATCTTAAGCAAGGCACTTACTTAAATCCTGAACATTTTTAGAAGTAGCAATAACCATTACAGCCCACCCGTTTAATACCTGACATGAGTGAAATGAGTCTTTGCCGAGCCTCATTCGATGCTCTGGGAGTACGGATTCTGTCTATCCACTGGTACTCTGGGTCCTCATTAACTACAAGTTCTTCCACAAAGCCATGAATTATTACTGCTCTGTAACACTTAGGAATAGATGTAGCTGTTAAAAAATATATACATAAGAGATGTAAGACACGGGTCTATGAGCCAAGTAGCAAGAAAAACATAAAATTACATATAGAAATCATTCCAGAAAGTTTTCCAGATGATTTTCTGTGAAAATGTGGGCATACCCAGGCAGTTTTGCTCGTGAGATCATGGAACCCTGATAAGGTAACTGTCCAGTGTACCAGTTACAGTATGTACTATTATGAAACCTTTTCACTTTGTGTCTCTTTAAAAGGATATGGACCCAAAATAACACCACGTGTGTATGCACAGACACTGAAATGCAACTTATGGAGATTAAAAAATCCCATCAGTTATTTATATTGTTTTGAGATATGAAAGTGAAAATGTGTTAAAAAAGAAAAGCAAACTAAACACTTCTATGAATTTTGCTTCAATGTTATCTCCACTCGGTTTATGCAATGAGCTGGTAAGAGAAGGGAGACCAACAGAAGAGGCAAAGAAAGGAAAGGAGGAAAAATGTTTTTTTGTTCAAATTCCTCTACTTACTGCAAAAAAATTTGACTCCACAGGATGACTGCCTAAATCTGTTTAAATCATTGAAGAGATCTACTTTCACCACCACATTGATCTCCCCACGTATACCTATCAATAAAAAACCATGAAATAACAGAAGTTACAACAATATAACTGTATCTGTACAAAACTAGACCTATAAATTATTTCCTATTATTAGTAATTAATGCCAGAGGAGCAGGAAGCCATATCCTTGCCTTTAAGGTCTGCTGCAGAGACACTGACTCAGAAGTTTTTAGTTCTACCAAGCCTTTGAAGCTGAAGCAATGAAAGCAACACTCCTCAAATGCCTATTTGCACCAAACAGGACTTTATAGGAAAGATGGGACTGGGGAAAGAGAAGCCATCAGCCTCTTGATGCTGCAGTGGCCTCTGCTGCAGGGTGCTCTCTCTGCTGAATTTCCTCCCTGAAACAACTTCAAAATTGCAGTAAAGCTCCTCCCTGAAGTTCAACCCAAGGAGAAAGATCTATGGTTCTTTCTAGAACCACAAAGTGGCACAGGAAGTGTTTGCAAAATACTTTAACTGTGACAAGAAATATCTAAAAAATAAGGTATTATAGACCTTTTAGACAAAGCTTAATTTTCAACTATGATTAAACCTTACTAGAAATTGAATACTTTCTAACAGACAACCATTCCTTTTTGACTTCTCTACTTTCCTGTTCTGAGCTTTTTCTTCTTTTTCCCCACCCAGTAACAAAATCCTTTCACATATTAGAGGTTCTGACATGTTGAGGACTAAACTTCTTGATGAGTCTGATCTCTAGTGTCTTCAGAAGCCTTTATCACATCAGTATATGACACTCAAAGAGCAGCACTGGATTTGTTGTTCAACAAGGATATTACTCCAATATAATCAGCTGCATCTCCCTTCCAAAACACCAATAGAAAGAAGCCTTCAGTTACTATAACAGGAAATGCCTCAGGGTTATGTATTTTCACAAACAATCATGTTGAGGTGAAAGAAAAAAATTTTAATACAAACTTATGAACACTGTATTTATTATTTTTTAAGGAAGCATCAATTAATGCTTGCCAAGAGTCAAGATAATTGGAATCTAGTGCTATGAGCATGAAAATATAAGAATTCCAATTTTACTTAAATAGAAAAAAGCTGTGAAATACCAACACATCTGGAAAAATATAGAGAAATCTAACTCTCTCTAATCTACCAGCTGTACACATCCTGAAACAAGTGTTTGCGTAATTTAGCTCCAGAAGAAAATGTGTGACAGGAAAATGTGTATAGGATAAAAAGGTAATTAAAAAAACACATGCAATATTTCTCGATATTTCTGTTCACTGTAACTGGTTTAGATGCAAAAAACACTTTGTATCAGTTATGATGAGCATCTGGTAAACGCCATTAATTATTTCCCAACAATGATTTATAATTAGCTTTTAACATTGTTAGGTCATTTAATTCACCGTGAATAATGAATGATAGGGATAATGGCAACCACAAAGATGTTCTGCACTAAGGTATTCAAGCAGCAAGTTAATTGCTCTAAACTGACATTGGCTCTCTGAGACAAAAGCTGTTTCATTAAAATCAAAAGCAAAAATACCATTAACTTCACTTTCTCATACCTTCAAGACATTCTGATGAAATCCATCTAGCACTGAGAGCACTTACTGCAGGGAAAAGGAATTTCATCCTGTTGAAGATATCTCACATCCTGTCCCTTCATCTCAATTGAAGTTTATCCCAAATCCCAGGAAGGCACACTCCAAGTAATTCCAGCAAAGTTACATTCATTTAGCAAACACGTGGTAATTAGACAAATATGTCTGAGTCTTTTCTTTTTTTAAATCTGAATTTTGCAGTAACTAGCGAAGATTTTTTTCCACTTGTCTCAAGTCCTATGGAAGGCGTTCTGCCAAGCACTGGTCTGAACTCCTATGCCAGAAATTTTCTCATGCCAGAGAATAATGGGAAAAAAAAAAAAAAGCCAGGAAAGTAGTTTTCCAACTCCAAAGATAAAATTATTAACAATTTCTGAAGATAGCTTAGAAGATTATAAGAAGCAGATGACATTTCAAACAAGACTGTTTTAAATTAGCAAATCTTACCATGAATGGTATCATAAATTGGAAACCACCCTGAAATAACCGTGGCTGCTTCACTATACAGCAGAGGATCAATATCTATGTACACTTTGCCAATGGCATCATTGGCACTGTATGTATCATGATCAAGAACTGTGATCTGGAGAGGCTCATCTTGGAGCTCTTCATCATCTACCTGGAAAACAAATATTAACATGGAACCTGAGTATTTAAAAATGTGCAAGGAAACACTGCTGAAAAACAAACACAGAAGAGAAGAGAGTTAGTTATGAACAGCAACCTAACACAGATAAATCTGTAATTTCAGTTTCCTCAAGGTAAACAACACATTCACTTATTTCAGTTTTGTCCTTCAGAGACTGGTGAGATCCTGGACACAGAGCTATCATTGGGGGAAGAATAGAAAAGCAAGATTACACTGATTATTCATTTTAAAATTCCACAATGTTTTAAATCACACTTCCTAGATTGTCCACCCATCTCCACAATACATACTGATAAATAAAAGAAGAAAATTTAAGATAAAATATCTCAGAGGACTATTATACTCTGAAGTTAAGATTATGGTGTTCTCATCACTGGTCAGTGGCTTAAAAGAAGCTATTTTACACAGCCTGCAATAAAAATTCAGTAATTCTACATATGCAATTTCCTAAACAAAAGCAATAATCCATCTACAGATAACTCAACTATTTTCTTTTAGGACTCAGACAGACATTTCACAACTTTTTGTGTTGAATATCATAAACCAAGAATTAAGTTTGCTAACTACAATGGGATGACTCATGTGAGTATTTGCAGGATTATGCTATTGCCTTAGAACATGGTAAATTAACCAGAACTACACATTCAAGTGTTCTAATAATTAATTTACTCTAAACATCATCCCCATTTTTTAAGTAGTAAAAAAATGTAGTAACAAAAAAGAACGTGTAAGCACTTGTTAAGGGCATAATGTCAAAGCACATCAACAAATTAGATCCTGGAAAGCATCAAGCAATTACAGGAAAATGCTGAGTGCCCTCATTATTACATAAGGAAACGGGAAGATAAAGTGTCCAATAATTGTTGTCCAAGCTCTTTATTTTGTAATCTTCACAGAGGAATCTTCCATTTTCTCCTTTGACGAGAGCATTATCTTTGCAACCAAATGTAAGACTTCACATACCAATTAACTTTCCTTGCTCAAAATTTTAAAAAACCTACAAGAATACCTGTACTTTCATATATATGTATTTATTTATACATACTTGTACTGATAACTGTACTGAAAAAGCCTAATCCCTGCTACATCCCCCCCAGCTTCACTGCAGTACTCTCTTTTCCAATAGAACATTTAAGTTGGATCCAACCTGGCAAGCATTTATCTTCACAAACACTCCTAAAAAGCCAATGAGACGCCCTCAGCAAACAAGGTCTGACTGGAGCTGGGTTTGCTGAAAAGGCTTTGTTGTGTATTTAAACACAAATACGCTTCAGTGCCCAAAACTCATTTTCTTCCTGAAATGCAATTATTTCATTACAGGCAGCTAAACCAGAGTGTCTATATAGTTACAGGCAAACTCTTAAAAAATACTTACTTCAAATTTAAACCACTCAGAATTCCACTGAGGATTAAGTGATTTGGGATACACATCTGTCTTAAATGTTGTATTTCCAAATTTCACCTAAAAATACAAACATTCAATTATCAATTACAAATAATAAATTTTGAAACTCATTAAAGTGACATATGTAAATAATCTCAAACACGTATTTCAACAAACCATTTTCTTTTCACGAAGAGTGGCTTTTAAAATCAATTTATATATATCAGTACCCATGCATCAATGACATTTCCAATCAATCTCTCTCTCATGCTCTCATACTACTAAAATTGTTTCTTTTCCTCCTCAATCATTTGAGAGGCAAAAATATCACTTATATTGGCTATTCAAAGTCACTTGGCATACTCTCCTTGCCTTCTATAAGGAAAAATATTAAAAATATTGATAGTTTATGTCCTACTCTCTCTAGGATTTCTTATTCAGCTTCATAGACAATTGATTAAATAAATATAAAAGATTGGATTTGAGAAATATAGAGAGAGGACTACTAAAAATTAAATATTTTCCACACTTTTATTGCTTATTGCACCTTCAACCACATAATAACCTATTTTGGCAGTACCCATATGGCCTCCATGGGCATCTACTTCAGGCTAAGCCCATTTGGGTTTTGGGGGGGGTTCTTGTTTGCTTTTTTAAAGTGAAACTGAATTTCTGTGATGCTCCATACATCAGGAAACCACACAGCACCATGTAAGAGCCTTTCTTTCGCTGCAGCTTTCATTCCAAACCATTCACAAACACTTGCAGTTCTCTGAATGCTGCCTCTCAAAAAAAATGAGCACTTTCCCTCATACCAAGTATCTGATGGTACTTACAAATACTCAAAGTTACATTTTTAAATTTATTCAAGATTCTTAAGGAAAATAATGAGAATGCTGATAGAAAAGAACTGCTGGAGTTAAGAGGTGTGTAGATTTTGACAGCTTTTATCTTTTAAAAGTCTAAAGGCATTTTGGAGACTAAATTTAGGCCTGGATTTGAAAACTGTGTAGTAATTCTTTTAACACTTTTGCTCAAGGCAGTATTAAGTAACCACTTTGTACATTTCAATAATATAGTGAATATTTCACACAGGTGCATATCCCAGCTCCGAAGAGATTTTGCACTTGTTTAAGTACAATAAAGTGATGTTAGCACTGGCTGTAAGGGAGCTACCAGTTAAATACCAGTTCTGACTCCAGAAGCTGCCAGGATGCAACAGTCCCGAGCTCCACCCAACCTATTTTAACGTGTTATCTTGGGAGTAAATCAGTTCCCTTAGAGCTCCAGGCAGTTATAACTGAATTTCCCCAGTACTCCAGCTGGTTCATTGAAGCTTGTAGAGATAACCACACTGCTGTCCACTGTGCAAAGTTAAAAGCACACTTATGGAAGAAATTGTAACAAAATATTCTGAGTTGGGACAAGGATCATTGTGCTCATGCTGGTGAAGTCCAAGTTTTGCATAACCTGAGCCAAGAGATCTCAAGTCTCTTCTCATTTTCTTTTCTAGTTGTAAGTTTATATTGCAATATTTAACAAGGAAATTTAAGGCTAGTAAACAACTAGAACTTTAACATGTGCTTTTTGTTTTTATTTAAGGAAAAACACATTGTAAAGTTTTTCAGCAATCTCACACAGAAAAATAAAACAATCGTTTCAACCTCCACTTATTTTGAAATAAATCTCACCTGCTGTATTGCCTGCTCCACACATGGAAAGGGTAGTTACTCCACACTGTTCCTAAGTAACAATCCTAAAAGCAAGGCCCCCATCTGTGTATTTCTTCAGCCTTATTTGTGCCAAGACACTCATGGAAGTGCATGTTAACCCAGCTAAGCAAACTGATCTTGATGAAAATTTTTATTTTCCTTTTTTGCTATGCTAGTATTTTACCATATGAATTTCAAAAATCTACTTTGCTACACGGACAGTACGGTTGGGAACAAGCAACCCACAGAAGAGGAGAGCTGTTTCTCCTAACACAGAGTAAAAACAGGCCACATGAAACTCAGTGAACTGTATTTCCTAGTCCTGTTTTCCCTGTCTCCTGGTAGCAAGCATCAGAGTTGCAATTTTAAACTGGATTAATAGGCAACCTACAAGAGAAGCTTTTATAAATCAAAACCTGACTGGTGAAACAGCTGACAAAAGAGTGAAATGCTATGTTTCGTGTAATAAAATAGAATGATGTACTATTTCAGCTCCACTGAAAAGCTGAAATACAACTTCACTTTATTACCAGCTTACTCTCCCATACAGCAATGCCCTTAGAGTCTAATGTCAACCAAATTTTTAAGCACCAAATGAAATCAGGACTTATATACCCCAAATTTATTTTTATATTAATATTATCATATTTTTCAGTAGGCACAGTTCTAGAAAGGCATTCTGTCTTCCTACCTTAATTCTAGTGTTGTGCCAATGGCAATCAGTATTTGTGGTACACCTCAATCACTATTTGTGGTGCAAGACACGCATTTTCATAGCACACCATTTTTAAATAGCTCTGATTTTTCTGAGAGTATGATTCCTGAATCTATGGAATGGTTCTGAAATGTTCTAAGTCATCCATATTGGAACTAATGAATCAAAAACCGTAAGGATCATGTAACAGAAATAACAGATGTCATAGAAAGGCTTGTGTTGGAAGGGACCTTAAAGTCCATCTCATTCAAACCCCTCTGCCATGGGCAGGGATGTTATCCATTGGATCACGTTGCTCAGAGTCCCCTCCAACCTGGGCCTTAAATAATTCCACTTATTTTGCACTTCAACTTATTTTACAATCCCTTCCTGAGAAACACCCTACATATTGCCTGTTAACTATATGACTGTAAAGAAGGTTGAAGTTAGATACTCTGGGTGCAATAAAGTGATTTAAACACGCAAATAATATCGAATATTTGTTGACCAAAAGCCCCTTTTGAAAATATTTTAGTATTTCAAACGTTTTAAATGGAAAGATGAATATTGGCCTTAAAAGTAAAGCCTGTACAACCACTCATATATTCAGCAATACAACTGATTTAAATATGATTTTATTACTTTTCCATCCTACTGACAACACGTCTGCCTAATCACAGAATCAATTAGGTCGGAAAAGACCTCTGACATCACCGAGTCCAAGCTACGACCGACCACCACCATAACAACCCCACCATGGCACTGAGCGCCACGTCCAGTCTTTCCTCCAGGGATGGCGACTCCACAGCCTCCCTGGGAGCCCTTTCCAATGCCCGTTTACCATTTCCATGAAGAAATTCCTGCTGATGTCCCGCTTAAACCCGGCCCGGTGCAGCTCAGGGCGCTGTCCCCTCGCCCTGCCGCTGGTTCCCGGGAGCACGGAGGCGCGGGACGGGCCCGGCAGGTGCCTCCGCCGCGAGGGCCCGGCGCGCCCATCCCGCTCTACCCGCCACCAACCTCCACGAAGGCGTCGGTCAGGTCGCTGGCGCGGTCCATCACCGGCAAATGGCGCCCCGCCACGATCTTGACCTTCAGCTTCCCCGGCATCTTCTTCCTCCCCTCCCCTCCCCTCCCCCTCCCGCGGGCTGTAGCGACAACGCGACCGCGCCTGTGCCATGGAGCGGCGGGCGCGGCGGCTGCGCATGCGCGGGGCTCCCACCGTCGCCCCGCCCTCGGCCGGCGGGGAGCGGGAAAGGAGTTGCGGGGTCAGGGGAGTGTTAGGGCTGGAAGGGACCTCTGGAGATCACCCAGTCCGACTCCCCTGCCAAGGCAGGGTCACCCAAAGCAGGTGACATAGAAACGTGTTCAGGTGGGTTTGGAATGTCTCCAGAGGGGAGACTCCACGCCCTCCCTGGGCAGCTGGTCCAGGGCTCTGCCACCTTCAGTGCAAAGAAATGCTTTCCTTGAGATTAAACTCCTTGTGTTTTACTTTATGGCCATTGCTCCTTGTTCTGTCGCTAGGCACCACTGAAGAGTCTGGCACCGTCCTCTTGGCACCCATTTGAGATACTTAAGGCATTAATGATATCCCCTTTCAGTCTCCTCCAGAATAAACAGGCCCAGCTCTCACGGTCCCTTCTCATTAGAAACGCTCCATACCTCTCATCATCCTTCTTACCCTCCGCAGCACCCTCTCCAGTACCTCCTTGTTTTTCTTGCCCTGAGGAGGCCGGAACTGGCTACAGCACTCCAGATGTGGCCTCATTGGGGCCAAGCAGAGGGGGAAGATCACTTCCCTTGACCTGCTGGCCACACTTCCCGATGTGCCCCAGGATACCACTGGTCTTCCTGGCTGCAAGGACACACTGCCGTCTCGTGGTCAACTTGTCACCCACCAGGACTCCCAGGCCCTTCCCCGCAGAGCTGCTCTCCAGCAGGTCACCCCAACCTGTGCTGGTATTTGGGGTTGTCCCTCCCCAGGTCCGGACCCTAAGCCTGGCCTTACGGAAGGCCCCCGGTATCGCCCCTGCCGCGCTCCAACATGGCGCCCGGGGCATAGGGACGCCGCTGGTAAAAGTCAAGCGCCGACTCTTCGATGGGTTCCGCGGTGGGGCGCTGCCCAGGGCAGCCTGAGCGCCGAGTCATCGATGGCCGGGACTGGCGGTCCAGGCTGCGGTGGGATGGCCCGGGACCGCGTCCCGCATCCGGACCTGTCCGCTCGAGTAGCCTCCAGATGCTCTGCCTTCCCGAGAAAGGAACTGGTGCACCCTCGGGATGCTCTGCCTTCCCAAGGAAGGAGTTGCTGCGATGAATACCAGTTAAAAGGGAGCATGGAGCACACGTGCATCCCCAGACACTCGGTGGGAGTGTCCTGTAAAGAGTTTAAATCCAACACCAGCACCCCCCCACCCCACCCCCCGTGGGTTTGGCTTTGTTTTCTCAATCGAAAGACAAACATTTACAGTATTTGAAGGATTATGGATAGATTAAATGGAATTTAGTTATCAGAAATAGGATTTGATACGGTTCTTGCAGCCAGGTTGTAACTTTCTGATGCCTGAAAAAGCTCTTTGTTTAGGCAATAGCACTGTGGGAGCTTGGCAAAAAGCAAAAGAGCAGGGCCAGGAGTTGGATCAGGCGTGGTCCTACAGGTGGTATTATGGAACTGGGTTGTGTGAGATCCTGTGGGATATGGATTGTGCTGCTGGTGTGGTCAGGAGCAGGAACATAAAAGAACCCTTGTGTTTTGGTTAAGCACTCACCAGGTGTTGAGCCAAATACTAGATCTGCTGGGATTATTTTCCCTTCTTTCTAATCTTACAAAAAGGCTAAATAATGTTATGGGCTAGAATGTGATACTCCAAACAAACCATACGACTGAAATGCAGTAGTGTGTGGTGTAGGGAATTAACATATAGAAGATCTTTGGCTGGCTGTCCTCAGGCTACCTGCAGTTAGTCCCACCAACACAGCACGTTGTCTCTTGGGCTTGTTTGGAAGTTACCCTTGGAACAATCCATATTGTTGCTAGTATTCATCATATCCAAGTAAATTATAAGCAGTCTAAATGCTTGTTTTTAACTCATCCATCCTTGTTTAAATGGAATACTGTGATGAGACTGGCCCAGCAGGAAGGAACCTGGGGGTGCTGGTTGACAGCAGCTGAACATGAGCCAGCTGTGCCCACGTGGGCAAGAGGCCAGTGGCATCCTGACCTGGATCAGGAATAGTGTGGCTAGCTGGACCACAGCCGTGATTGTCCCCCTGTACCTGGCACTGCTGAGGCCTCACCATAAACCTGGTGTTCAGTTTTGGGCCCCTCAGGACAAGGACATTGGGGCAGCCTGGAGTGTTTCCAGAGAGGGAAACCGCTTGGGAAGGGTCTGGAGCACAAGTCTGATGAAGAGCAGCTGAGGGAGCTGGGGATGTTTAACCTGGAGAAAAGGAGGCTCAGGGGGGACCTTCTCACTCTCCACAACTCCCTGACACGAGGGTGCAGCCAGGTGGGGGTCAGGCTCTGCTCCCGAGGGACAGGACAAGAGGAAACGGCCTCAAGCTATGCCCAGGGAGGTTCAGGTTGGGCATCAATAATTTCTTCATGGAAAGGGTTGTCAAGCGCTGGAATAGGTTGCCCAGGGAGCTCATGGAATCCCCATCCCTGGAGGTGTTCACAAAATGGCTGGATGTGGCACTCAGTACTCTGGTCTAGTTGATGAGGTGGTGATGGGTCAAAGATTTGACTCGATCTTGGAGGTCTTTTCCAACCTAAATGATTCTGTGATTCTGAGACTATTCCCAAGGCAAGTGTCTTGGTTTAAAAGACGGGTGTCTTCTAAGGAAAGCAGAAGCCTCCCTTGACATGGAAAATATGATCCCCTTCCCTCCACATTATTATAACTTTGAAATTAAGGGCTTTTCAGGATATGGGAAAAGGAATAATAGTTCCTTACTAGTATGTGTGTGTATAACAAGGCAAACAAACAACAACAATGTTAGCAACAACAAACGGAAAACCCAACAAAGTCCCTTCCCGCTCTTTAAGCGCTTTCCCCTCTGGCGCAGTTACGGGCACAGCCAGCAGGGCCGGGCAGGGCGGGTGCGATTATTCCCCCCCTGCTGCCGGGGGCGCTGTGGCGCGAGCTCGGCCGCATCTCCCTCACGTGGCAACGGCGGCCAGGCTGAATGGCGAAAATGGGCTGCAGCACGAGCCTTGGAGGAGCGGCCCGAACGGCAGGGCGGGCTCACCTGGGGTAGCAAGCAAGAGGTAGCAGAAACTCAGCAGCGGTGGCAGGAGCCGTGGGGTGTTCCAGCAGGCAGGGGGTGCGTGGCTACAGTGTAGTAAAAAACCCTGAGCAGTGGCAAAGAAATGGCGGGAGCTGGGCAGCGACAGCCCCACTCCCGAACACGGCCGGGAGAGGCTCCCTTGGAGGGGAAAGGGCTCGGGGTCTCGAGGTTTCCCCTGAGGCACCCGAGCAGATGGTGAAAGGGTCCTTTTTTAGTGAGGTAGGGTGTTAATAAGGTTCCAGTGCAATGGCCTCTCCCACAAGAAGAGCTTCACGCATGGTAGAAGAAGGCAGCAGGAGACGCAACCCAGCAGTGGTGGCGAATTCTCCCCACAGCGACCGCAGTCTGTTTCCCCTCCGAAGCCAAGAGAGCAGGAGAGTGGGGAGCTGCGCCCAGCCCCCTTTTCCCCAGCCCAAATCTCACAGTATCTCTGCTCCTCCAAGAGAAACGCCCCAGCTAAGAAAGTAGCCAGCCGCACCCTTCTCGTGGCAACTTCTTCTGTCTCTCTTATGGCTTCTTAGCGACAGATGGGACAAAATTCCATGAGAGAAAGAAACAAAAGGAAAAATCCTAAACCCCAACAGCGTGATAGGTGTGAATGGCAAAGACCCAGGAAGGAAATCCAAAAGCAGGAAACATGCTACTAATGTAAAGCATTTAATTTCGACCAGACCATTTTTTGAGCGGAATCTCCTGATCTCACCTGCTTAAATGTTTTGGCTCACATAATCAGGCAGTTATACAGCATATGAACTGAAAAGTGTAAGGTAGCAGTACATCAAATACATTGTAGGTGTTTTAGGGCATTTGGGCTGTGGCAGCAAATTAAGCTAGGATTAAATAACCCATCAGAACTGTGTGTGCTGTGGATGGTGGGTCCTCAGCACTGCTTCACCCTAAAAATGGGGGCATTGATCCACTACACTACTTGTGAACACAATCATTCTTACCTTCCTTGTTACAGTAAAAAACTACCAGCAGATGGGACTACAGAAAACCCCAAACATGCCCTGTTACCATGTTACAGCATTGTTTGGCATTTTTTCATTTCTGGTGCACTGCTTTAGAGCCCAAGATTGAGGGAATGTAAAATAAATTCTGGACTTCAAACAAGTAAAAACAACATAAAAGTAAATTTGTCATGTGTTCTTTATTTCTGACAAAACTTCTGTTTATTTGCTGCTTTTGCTAACTAGTTTTATGAATGTTGCCTAGTGAACATTTCCCTCTCTGTGAGATTATGAAATACAAGGGTTAATGCAATGCATATTTCTTTCTCGAAAGATTTCTGAGGATCTAGCTTTTTCAATGGAAGATTCTAGTAGTCAAAGGACTAGAAATCAGAAAACACCTGTTTTGGAGACACAGTTCCAATCTGGTTTTTAGATACTTGGAAAGATGAATTAGATATGATTTAATGCATTAAGAAACCTGCTTGGTGTATTAGACCTACCTTGGGGCTGAGGATTTTCTATACCGGCAGAATGAGACCTGTCTTTCCATAAATTAGCATTTACTTCACACATTTCCTGCCAATAGCATTCCAGTTCTCTAGGGCAGCAGGGACTTGTGAAAGGTAGCAGGGACCCAGCTGAAAGTATACTCAGACCCCTTAGAATTTATAAACTACTTGAGGCTTCCAAAATAGCATTAAATTTCCATCAGTTTTAGGCAAATATAATGGATATACTGGAAACTAAAGCTATAGTATGTACATGCGCAGTAATATGCATGCCAGAACTCCATAAAAAATACTAAAAGGTGTATTTTCATCATTAGGAAAAAAAAAGATGTGATATCTGACTTTGCATTTCACTTTGTTTCTTGCTGAGCTTTTTCCCTTCTGCTTAGTAGTGATGTTTTTGTAAGTCATGATGATAGAAGTCCTGTTTCAGCAAGATAACCACTGCAATATGCTTAAAGAACAGCATTATCTTACTTGAGCAGGTATTGTTATGTATTAAATGGCACTGGAACTCAACTAAACAACGAAGAATATTGCTAATTACAATACTAAAGGCATCTTGTGTGGAGCAGTGAGTGTCAGAAAAATAGGAGAGTTTTTTGTGGAAGAGTTTGCCACTTAAATGTAATGATCCACGTGTCCCTTCTTTTTCAGTTTTAAGTAAGATAGAGAGAGAGTTTGTGATAGATATGCATGTTGAACCTTAATTTGGAAATTGATACTTAAAAGATAAGGTTTTCCTTGTAACTTCAGTCTGCTGACCCATCACATCAGGGTAGGTTTCAATTATATTGGTTTACCAGCCTTCAAGATACGGATTAGAAGGTGGTGGTCTAGGTTTTCCTCAGGTTACAGCAGGACCTGGGATATGGTGAGCTGTCTCTTATCCACAGGGAAAAGTGCTTTTGGATTATATTGCCTTGACTTGATTTAAACAGAAATGAATGGAAAACTTTTTGGAGGGGTTTTAATTTGTTGAAACACAGAAAAATGCTTTTTGTTTCTGGTTCACGGAAGATACTGGCTCCATTTCTACTGCAGTTACTGTCATAAGTAGTCTTTGAAACAGGAATCTTTCAGCTATCATCGAGACAGGAAACTGCAGTGTCAGATTTTGATTCCTGGAAAAATTCCTGTATTTCTCTGTAAAACTAACCACACTTTTCAAATCAATCTGGCTTAAATCTGATGGACACCAGTCCAAAAATATTTTTAATAATGCTCATAGGAGTTCTGTGTCTAGAGTGATGGATCCTTAGTAAAGGACCCCTACATCCCAGAAAAAACCCCGAACTTCCTTCTGCTTCCTATGTGCTGTGCTGTGTGCCCACCGCAAGGATTTAGATAAGGGCCAAATCCCAGTCACTACTCTTTGTAATTGTCTGTATGCATCTGATTGACATTGCAACCCTAATCCCTCTCATTAGATTAAAAGATGGAGTGAAATCCTCTCTCAATAAAATCAGTAATGTGAAACTGTCTCCCTGAAATGAAGAGATGGGGTTTATTATGAACAAGTCTTCGTTACTGATTTACACTGGAGGAGCTCACTGTAGTTAGACTGCTTAAACACAAGATTAGAGCAATATTAATGTCTGTTACTATCTACTGGAACAAAATCCAGCTACCATAAGAATCTCTAATATAACAGGTGTGTGATAAGGGAAGGATGGAAGCCTGAGCAGGACCAATTCAAACTTGAAATACGTACTTCATTTTGACTCTCAATTACTGTTGTGGCGGGTGGAGATGGTGAGGGGTGCTGCAACCTTCCGAAAACGTCCCCAGCGCGGAGTCGCTCGGCTGGCCACTTCCCACACACACACTCAGTCACACTCACACCAGATGATACTTGCAACAGGTCGATGGCAAAGAGTTGGGAAGGGTCCTTTGTATGGGGTTCCACAGGAGAGGTTTATTTCAGCCCCACGGGTGAAGGGGACCAGTGATGAAGAACCAAGAACATGGGAGGGCCCACGGTTATATCTGGGGCTGAGGGGTTGGAGCGGGCATCAGGAGCCAATGGTTTGAGGGCCAGGGGGTGGTACAGAGGTGTGGCCAGGGTACCGGGGCCAATAGGGAAACATTGGGGGAGTGGCGAGGGAACAAAGGCCAATGGGAGAGTGGGGAAGGGAGAACTTTCTGGGGCTGAGACACATAAGGGGGAAAAGGGGCAGGGAGGCCAACAGGCCAACCAGGGGAACAGAACTGGGATACATTAACATAAATCATAAATCAGTATCTTGGTAGAAGCTGTTTCTGTCTCCCTAACTTAGGGGGCATCTTCTTTCTAAGGGGTGTAGGCTCACCGGCAACCTCAAATTACCATTACCCTAACACTGCCAGTTCTACCAGTAAATCATTACCCTAATTCCGCATCTATGTGTCTTTTAAATATCCCATAATATGTGTGAAAAAAGCTTATCCGATGAACTCTAATTCCAATAATATTGAAAGTAATATTCCCATGAAGATCTAGTGAATTGAATAAAACCTGCTTGTCCTTTAAGGTAAAAAATAAGCCAAGAATTATTCTCAAGGCTTACATTAAAGAGGGTAAAAATAAAGCCCATATGTCATAGTCCTAAAATTACTTTTATGATTTTTTTATGTACACTTGTTTCCTGTACATCAAGTAAAAGTATTTCCTTTAGAAATGAGATCTCAACACTTTGTATTCTTCTGAATGTGACACCTTTCCAACAGTCTACTCATGTCAATCTTCTGTGGACTTTGGTAATTTGGGGTTTGGTCCATATCAAGCAATTTGTGAAAATAGAGAGCCATCGAAATAATAATAATTCCATTTCGTTATGCTGTTGCTGTCTGAAGGTCTCGATTTCCATCTAGACTTGAAAGAAACTGGATAAAATAAATATTCACTAACACAGGAATGAATGCAATTGCCTACAGGGAGAATCAAACAACTGGATCTGATGCTACGTTCTCAGCCAGTAATTTGATATCATTTCTCTTTCTCACAGTTCTGTGAGGGAAATAACATTGCGTGTGATTTGGTGCTTTTTATGAGTGGCAGTGGCATAATTGGGATATCAGTTCACAGAGATTGAACCAGAACCCATGTGCACATGCTCTAGCAAAGATATTGAGTTACAAGCAGTGGAATAATAATAACTTCTCAGAGTCCTTCCTGTGTACAAAGCCCTAGTTAATTAGGCAATACCTAGTAAATAATTTAATTAAATGTGGTTGTCAGCAGCAGTGTTTATAGCATTAAAAAATAAATAGTCCTTCAGTGATACCTTCAGCATTTCTGCCTTTTTTGCTTTTGAGGGTTGAAACAAATGAGATATTTAACTGTGTCAGTAATATGTATTACCCTTCCACAGTTATTAAAACAGTTATATTTGCTGGTTATGTTATGTTACGTTATATTGGTATTTTCATTTTTCCTGTCTAAATGTAACAAATAGATCATTTATTCAGGTCCCACACCAAAAATGGACATATTAATGAGTGTATATATTTATATGTTGAAATTGCTGTCAGGATCAAAGGTGATGATCCTGCAATTTTGAACTAGGTTAATGCTTATTAAAGCCATTGTCCTTGTATGTCTTATGGACAATTATGGCACAGGCATCAAGAGCACATAAGTGCTTTTCCACAGGTCAGTTTGTGCTGCCAAGGAGATTATTTTAACCATAGTAACTGCATAAACTATCTTTAGAATAGTCTTCAAGATACTTCACGAGATATGCAAGTTATTTTCTGGTGCGTTGAAGACATTACATAGGATTATAATCAAAACAATAAATCTTTGTATTCTAAAACATGGAGTGAGTGCAGTTCTTAATAACCATGTGATGCTTTTGCTTCTTGTGTTCCATTTCAATTGGAGATGGTGATGTAAGTTATTAAATGTTAAAGTATTAAATGTATAAAAAATAAAGCTCATTAACAGAGCAAACTGCTGAGTTTTGGTTTTAGCAGCATGTAATTCCTCACATCCAGCTTCTTACAGAAGTGGAATTTAAGCTTGTGTCTACGCAGTGATACGTATTTGTTGTCAAAACATGATACAGAGGGGTTTGTGTTGTGCCAAGCCAAAGGAGACTGAAGAGGCTCAGGATCTGAATTCCGAGTCTTCTTATCCATGGCTGATGGGTTAATGGAACAAGATGGATAATTCTAACAAAGCAAATAATTATTTTACACTTCTCTTTATTTCTGAATGCATTCCCATCTGAGGTCAGAAGGAAATATCCATTCACAGAGAAAGCAGAAAAGTTCAAGAACTGCAGGATAACCCCACAAACCTTTTAAAAACTCTTAATTTATATATAGCTGTGGATTCATAAAACTGAATTATGTACAGTGGGAAGAAGATAGGTAGTATTGGTACTGATCATTCCTTATTACCCAACAGGAATTAATCCAGCTCACTTTCTTGATTATTAGCCACTTGAACAAACTGCTTATCATCTTAATTCTCAAGTCAAAACTGTTGTCCAGTAAAAGCTGGCTAAAGGAGAAGCCTATCATTGGTGCTTGTTCTTTGAGTACTGTCCTAATTCATTCCTGGCAGAGCTGTGTTCAATGCTGCATTTGGCCCTGTTAACAGCAATTTATGGGGCTTTTGAAATGCAAGGACAGTATCTTCAGACTGCCTTCAAAGCACAAAAATTCTCATTCATCAGGCCTGTGCTGTCTTTCTCTGCTTTTATGTATGGAAGAATTATGATCATCACCTTGGAATTTCTTCATAGCAGCTGAGAGAGATGCTGCTTTGATTTTCTTAGCCAAGATTATTATAAACAGCATGACTTGAGAAATACTTGCTAAATAAATTGCTTAATTATATAGAAGAATTCTGCAAAATGACTGTGTATCTTCCTAGCACCAAAGCACCTAGCAGCTGGGAAAATTTTACCAAAATTAAAAATAAACTAATATTTAACACAAAATAAGGAGACATGCAATGGTATTTTAAGAAGTAACAAAAAATCCCTCTCTACAGTAGCTGAGAGTTTTCATGTACACAAGTATATGATTGCCATCCTGTAAGAGCTGTATCCTACAGTTTAGGCTTTTGGAGTAAGAAAGATCTCTACTGTCTTGCCGTTATTAATGTAAGGACTAAGAACAGACCATCCTTTGCTAATTTTAGCAGTCTGAAAAAGGCAAGGAGAAATAAAAATATTCCAGTACATCCATCCTCATTTTTGAACATGTTTGCTAAATTTGTATCATAATTTTACATTCCCAGTCTTGAGATATCTCACAGATGACTTTTCAGTAGTATGAAAACCTACTGGGCTTCCTGATTTTATTGCTGTGAGTGCTTAACCTTTCAGTGAAGAAATTTATATAATCAGTTTGCAAAGGACAAGCATTCCAAGAACTTGTTGCAAAGCATAACTGTGATCTGTGTGAAGGTCTAATTCTAAATCCAAAGAGTAAACTGCCTTTACCTGGAGTTTCCTATTTTATCTGTGGCCTTCCTTTCCAGCGATTTTCCATTTATGCCAGAGGTTATCTCGAAGCACTATATTAAGTTTCAGTGCCTCAAATCAATAGGTTAATCACTTCATCAGCCTTCACTTCATTTTGGAGGATTGTTTTGAAATTAAAACAGATCTAATATTATTTTAACCTTGGTTTTGTTTGCATGTGTGGGGAAACAGCTTGATAGCATTGGTCTTCAAGTTTAAAAAAGCACAAACTGTCTCAGATAACATTTGAAACATTCCTCTTGTATATCTGCCATGTACAATCTTGCTTAATAAACGCATGTAAGGGCTTGGTTTTGGTTTTTAGGTGTCTCTGAGATAAGACAACATGTGAACTATCCCAATGGATGATTGTGCTGCAGATAGATTTGAATTTATGTGTAGCCACTGACGTGGGGTTGGTAGTTGGTGTCGTCAGTCTACTCATAGTCCATGAGCTGAGTTAAGGCCTAGGGGAAACTCTGCCAGAAGTGTCTGGCTTCTTATCCATGAGTAGGAATTCTCATTACCTTATGAAATGTTTGACATGCACACACACAATCTGTTTAACTGTCATGGACTCTGATACTCCTCTGAGCCAGGAATCCTTAGCGTGGTGCTTTAGACAGATGAGAACATGGGAGAGAACTAAGAGGCAAAATATCTTTGGGATTGATGCTGCCGAGGTGGGGTACCAGTAGAAAAGTGTGGAAAGGATGATGACTCCCCCTGCCATTTCAGATATTTGCCTGTACTTTGTAATTCACAGCTTCCAAGGTTTTTTTTGCTCATCAGGGATTGTTAGATAAGCATAAAAATGGTTTCCATGGACACTTTTTGTTATCTGCTTGCAGCAGAAAAGTAACAGCTCAGTCTTTCAGATGCAGGTTTTGCAGCTCTGATCATTCCCAGCCTCTAACTGTGGCTGTGTTATCAGAGCAGGCTGTTAGAGAAGTTGTACTTCAAATCTCTCTGTGATACTGAGTGGCTCTGAGAGAGAAAGGAACCTTCACCTCATAAACCAGGTATGTGTCACAGTTTAATTTTCTGTTTATGGTGGTAGACATTTTGTTCACACAGCCACTGAAAATGACTTTGTTATGTAGTAAAATGCAATCCTCACTCACAGCTTTGTTAACTGGCGGCATCTAAATTGTGATAAACAAAATCAGGCAGTTGCAAAGTGCAGCTAAAAAGTAACCTGGAAAAAGAATAGTTCTGCTGTAACCACATGGTCAGATACAGAGAAGTATCAAAACTCTTAACTAGGGGTGGGCTGGATGTACACGGGGTTATACTTCTCTGCATAACCCTCCTCATTCCAAATTGCAACAACTGAAAATAGTGGGATGCTGAATTTAAAGTACAGCTCTAGCATTCCTGGGAATGTCTGGTATTCCTTACAGGTATTACACTACCCAGCATTAAGAAGCCTGCTACTTTTATTTCAGTCTCTAAGAGGGCAGAGTGATTAGGGTTCTAGTGATTTAACTATGCTTGTTGGTTGGTTGGTTTGGCTTGTTTGCTTGTTTGGGTTTTTGTTGTTGTTTGTGGTTTTGTAGTGGTTTGTTGTTGTTGTGGTGTTGTTGTTGTTGTTGGGTTTTTTTAATTGAGACATTTCTTGTCCCCATTGCTCGTATTTGAAGACTGTTTTAGGACCTCTGTGCACAATTAGAAATTTCAAGCTAGAACTCCAGTATCGGTTTATGTCGGATTTATTTTTTGCACACTAATGTTGTTTTATAGTCTAAATGTATATTTTGCCTTCAGGATACATCTGTGCAGAAAGTTGTGATGAGTGGTTCCGTCCACACATGGCTCTTCTGGTACTAGGTGGAACTAGCCAAGTTACAGACTTCTCTTATGAGAGGACGGGAGTCTTCATTAACGTTATTATGTTATTATCCTTTATCCATACTTGTTTTGTTTTTCTGTTTTGTTTTTTAGTATATGAGACCAGAATTGGGCGTGGTGTTTCAGATGAAGTCTCAACAGTGTTTGTACTACAGTCCCCCTACTTCTTTACCATGTGTACCATTGGATTTCCAGGTAGTCCCTCCTGTGACTACATTTTCTAATACATCCTGGGATTCCTTCTGTCTTTTTGACAAGTGTATTATGTTAGTGAAACAGACAAGTTTATGAAAACAGAGTAATGCCCATTCACAGTGCAATTATGAAAACAGAGGTATAGAAACTAAAACCTAGTCTGTGTGTGTTCTACACATGCAGCACCAGTTGATGAACAGCTGGGCTTGTGCATGAAAAAACCACAGAGAATCATCCCTCTGGGGACATGGATTTCCTCAGCGACCCCTGAAGGGCTGGGGAGCTCATTAAGGCAGTAGAAAGGCTTGGTGACAGAGCTCCGTTTCCCTCAGATGTCAACCCCAAAGTGCAGCAGCACTTGTTCTGAATACTCAGTGTAGGAAAAGGTTCTAATTCTTACAGAAAACCAAACCAGGAAATTTAAAACATACTAAAGATGGCTAAATTAATATTTTAGCATCCTTTTGAATATATACACAATGCAATATATGGTTCTCATTGCGAATTTCTGCAGTGGTGTGTTTGCAGGCCCAGTGGCTTTCCACCACAGACACCAAAACCAATCTGATGCCAGATGATATCAGTGATCCACTCTTCTATTACCAGCTGTATTGAAGAAGCAGAGGCTTCCGAAAACAGGTGAACATATTTTAATATTCCCTAAAAATATACGGTGTGCAATAAAAAAGTTCAGAAGAAAAAATTCCCTCCTGACTTTTGGCAATTTAATTTATACTCTATGAGAATGAGATTCAATCCTTTTAATCTTAATTATCCTTAACTTGATATGTGCAATAACTGCATGTATTACTATCAGCTATGAAATTATTCAGCCGAAAAATTTACCTAAACTGCCAAAAGCACTATTTTCTACCTGCCTATCTCAGCTAAAAATGCCTTTCTTTAATTTATTCTAAATTCATTGGACATAAATTTTATTGCATGAATTCCTTGTTTTGCTGATAAGAGTCATAGAAGTAATGATTAGTTTTTAGAAAAGGTTTCCATAGGCTATACCTATGGAAACAGCTTATCTTATTTTTTAAATGCCTGTACTGCTTTCACTCACCTTGTGTTCACATGGAACACCTTTTCCTCATGTAAAACTGGAATTACCTTTGGGGTTTTGTAAAACAGGGTCATAGACATGAGAAGTGCTTCTCCATAGCTGCTTCTATGTCTGTTTCAGCTGCTTCTTGAACTTCAAGCTGAAGGTTCTCTATCATGCAGCTTTTCTATCATCCCTCCCCTCCCTATTAAGGTTGTGTTTCACAATACAGTATTCAAAAACTCCAAACCCTGTGCTAATCACATTCATTTTCTAACCTTTTTCTGATCTTGTTTATGCTTTCAGCAACTGCATCAAAAGTGTGCTATGTTCTTGTACTTACGTTCTACTCTGTCATCCTTCCCATATGAAATTCAGATTTTGACAGGCTCTTTTGACCAGGTGAAACTTCTTATTTGTGATCTTTTCTATCCAAGAGAAGCCTCACTTTTTTTTTTTTTTTAATGAAAACATCTAGTGAATTATGAAGATGAAATTTGAACATCTAACTGAGGAAAGAATGCTGAAAAACACCACAAAGATAAAAAGGGCAAGTTAAAATACGACAGTGAAGAGCAGAAGCCCAGAATATTTCTGGAAGTAATTAAGGAGTTTGCTTTATAGAAGAATAAGCAAGGGAGATGTTATCATAGGGAAAATAATCTTGGCCAGAGGTTTAGGTTTTGGTAGCAACTTTCTTGGTGGAAAAGTTTTCCTTCTTGATGGAGGAACTGTAAATTTCTGACCAGCAGAAAGTGAACTACCTATAAGCTGTGACCTTAAATTCATCAAGGGGATTTTGAAGGTGAATTTTTTTTTTTTCTTTCAGTAGATTCTGAAGGTTTGGATATCTGGATTTATTCTACTTCCTTCATCAGAGCGTGGTGCTGCCTTTTAAGAAAGGATCTGATTGAGGCTGTGGCAGAACTGGTTTGGGGACACTTTAGGAACCACACAGTTGACCTTGAGCCAACGACTTTATGCAACTTAGCAAAGCAAAGGAAGGCAATGATTTATTGAAGTAGAAGTGATTGTCCCAGAGCTGCTATCTCACGAGTTCCACTTGTCCACCACAGAGGGTCTATGAACAGCATTGCAGGTTTTTATATAAATACCTAAATCTGGCCAATTAATCCATGAGATGGTGGCATCAGTCAATCTACCCTTCTAACATTCCTTCAGTATTCCTGCTTTTATGTACTTGTGGGTTTTTTACCACTTGGAGCTTCCTGTTCCAAAGACAGTGGGAAACAAATACTTGTAAAGGTAAGCAGGGAGTTCAGTGTTCGCTGAATGGTTTGGAAGCATTTTTGTCATTTAGTCATCATAAAAAGACCAGTGAACAGCTTTTAGCCTTTCTCTTAGTGATACATTTTGATAACATGATCAATAACTATCTATTAATGGCTTCCCACTGTTGCTTTCAACTGTAAGTATTTGCTGGTGGGGCCAGAGAGATTATTTCCTGAAAAAAAAAAAAAAAAAAAGAGGAGGAAAGATGACTATCAGGAAAGCTATTAGAATGTAAAACACTTCTAGAGAAACTAAAACAAATCTCCCTACTTTTTTGCATTATAATGACTTGTAGCAGACATTCAAAAAAGCTACTGACTGGCTGCTTTGCTCCCTCTAAGCATTTCTTGGATGCTGAAGATTAAATAAATACATTGCTGCAAAGCATGAGCAAGTGATTTTTAAAAATTTTTATTGTTAAGAAGAGGGAGTTGGATTAGAAAAAGTCATTCTTTTGAGAAGTAATACGTCCAAAATAATCTTTCAATGAAAACCAAAAAAACAAAGCAACAAACGAAAACCAAACAATACAAAACCAGAAAGAGTCTTAATTAGCAGAGCTAGAGGACATACTGTTCTTTAAAAGTTAGAGATGTACATCAGTTGGAGATAGGATATAAAATATCAGTAGGGAGAGCAACAGGAAACTTTTTCCACTGGATGAAAGGGATAAAAAGAAGAAAAACAAGTCTCGGTTGCAGGAGCAGCTGACTAAGCTCCTGACATACTTGAAACGCAGCCGATTGTAACAAATACCAAAACAGTATCTTTAAACAAAAATTGTCCTCACTTAGAAACTTAAAATCGAGATAAAAATGTAACTATCAGAATAACATTGAAGTAAAAGACACACGGATCACAAAGAAACAAAATGCTGCAGCTGCGATTGCTTGAGCAAGATTTTCTCTGTACTCTGGGTGAACCTCAGCCTTCAAGGATTTCGGGCAGGGAGGCCCAGCTGACATAGAAATGCAAAATTCCAGTGAATGAGAAAGAATCTGAGGCATGGCTCCACACCTCTGGTGCTTGGGGGGGAAGGGGGGGAGGGGCGGGGAAGCCAGAACGAATATTCTTTGCTTTACACATGTTAAAAGCTTGGTGGATTCAAAAAACCACAAACCTTTACTGGTATGTCACATCTTCAAGTGCAAAGACTGCAGAGCTGGATCTGCTACACCCTCCAAAATATTTTAAGGGAAGAGGAGAAAGAAACAGAATCTAGGAAAGATTAAGAATATGTGTTTGCTTACACTGCAGTGAGACTTCCAGTTCTCTTTCAAGATGTTTTGATAAAATTTAAACTCTGAATTTCACTTGCAGTGGGAACTCCTAGTAAGACACGATGTTCTTGTAGCAACTCTTGATACCTTTCTCCTTGATTACCCTCCTGATTGCTTAATGCTGCTTGTCCAAGCTGCCGGAACGTGGGAAACAATTCTCCCCCCAGATACTCTGTGCTTCCTGTGGCTGTTGAACTCTATAACCCTATGGAAGGGAAGACAGAGAACTGAGCGAAGTTTGGCCCTTTACCCTTGGTATAGTTGCTATAATTTTATTATATTTTTAAATCATAATATTGTTTTTCTTTTCCAAGAGTAATACATAGCTTTATTATCCTTAAACCTGAAATGTAATTTAACTAAGGTTCCGAGATCTCCCTTAAGAAAAATATAAAAGAAGCTGACTAATTTAGTAATTTTCTATGCTTAGTGACAGTTGCAAACAGACAAGTCTGTAAAAAATATTTACAGCCTATGATTAAATATCAGGCTGTTCTGAGCTGTTCTTCTTTTGTGCCCACGATACTTCTTTTGCCAGCCCCCTGAGAATCAACGCCTTGGGAGTAAATAAAATCTCTAAGGTGAATAATGAAATCATCCTGAAAACAATAATAATAATCTGTAGGGCTTTCAAAAGCAGCCTGAGATGATGACCTACAGATTGTAGGCTCCACCTGTTCAGTAATTCCCAGTTATAGGATTTAAAACTATCTTTGGGATTTAAAGGCGTAGTGAAATTCTAAAGTTGCTCCTTCTTAAGTCATTAATGGAGGGCAGACACAAAATCTGGTCACATTAACCTTAATTCAGTAGGAAATGGGCTACGAACAAGACTGGAAGTAAGGCCTAGAGAAAAGGCACACACAGGGGCACAAAAAGAGCATCTGGCTTGGAGTCTACTAGACACACAGGCCTCAGCACACAAGCTGGAATGCTCATGAAAAGGATGTTGTGGTGTTGCCCCAGAGTCCTCCTGGTCATCTGTCAATTTAATGTAAAGGAACTGGCCATAGGCACAAGAGTGGAGTGCAACTTTTGTGTAATTTCTGGTTTTTTTGGTGCTTGACTTCTTGAAACTACTAAGAAAGTTCCTGGGAATGGTGTTTTGGTGAGGAAGACGCCTAAGCCAGTTTAGTAATTTCTTCTCTCATTGACACAGAATTGCAACAATTTCTTGCTCTGTCCTTTCCCTTCTGTCTCTCATCTCCCCTCTTTGACACCCTTTGCCTTTCACAGAATCACAAAATGGTTGGGGTCGGAAGGCACCTCTGGAGATCCTCTGGTCCAGCCTCTCTACTCACCTAGAGCAGGTTGTACAAGATCAAGTCCAGGTGAGTTTTGAATATCTCCAGATAAGGACACCCCGTGGCCTCTCTGGGCAGCCTGTCCAGTGCTCTGTCACCTTCAAAGTAAAATTTTCCCTTTTATTCAGATGGATCTTCCTGTGTTTGTTTGTGCCAATTACCCCTTTTCCTGTCACAGAGCACCAGTACTTTTTGACAACTCCCTTGCATCGATAAGGTCCCCTCTCAGTCATCTCTTCTCCAGGCTAAACAGGCCCAGCTCTCCCAGATTTTCTTTGTAACTCCAGACCCCTGATAGTCTCCACAGCCCTCCACTGGACTGTCTCAAGCATTTTCTTGCCTTTCTTGTCCTGAGGAGCCCAGAACTGGTCACAGCACTCCAGAGATGGCCTCACCAAGGCTGAGTAGAGGAGGAGGATAAAAGCCCCCTTGACCTCCTGGCAATGCTCTTCTCAATGCATCCCAGGACGCCACTGTCCTTCTTGGCCACAGGGACACAGTGCTGGCTCATGGACAGCCTTTTGTCCACCAGGACTCCCTGGTCCTTCTCTGCAGAGCTGCTTTCCAGCAGGTCACCCCCAGCCTGTGCTGGTGCTGGGGCTCTTCCTCCCCAGGTGCAGGGCCTGTATTTGCCCCTGAGGAACTTTGCTGGGCTTCTCTGTGCCCAACTGTCCAGCCTGCTCAGGTTTTACTGAATGGCAGCTCAGCCTTCTGGTGATCAGCCACTCCTCCCAGCTTTGTATCATCAACAAATGTGCTGATGGTCACCCAGGTCATTGATGAGTAAGTTGAAAAAGACTGATGCTTGGGGACACCACAGCTACAGGCTTCCAGCTGGGCTCTGATCACCACCCTCTCAGATCTGCCATTCAGCCAGTTCTCAATCTGAGATTTCTCTCTTCTTTCTCATTGATTCAGGTTGAATGTAAAGTGGCAGTCATGTATATGTGATAACCATGCTCTCAGTTCCTCAAGATAATTCCCTACACAATTTTTAATTGTTTTAATTTAGTTCATCTCCTCCCTGCCCTGCTTTATCCTGTAAAATCGGTTAGAGATTTCACTAGACAATACAGAATGACATTCTGATAGTACCTTTGAAAGAGGAAGAAGTATTCTAGGCTTCTTTTACAGCTTGCATGACATTTAAATGCATATTTGATATTGTCTTTTTCACAGACTGTGTTTTAAATTGCTGATGTTTATAACTTTCCCTTGTAGGAGGATATTTGATTAGTCAATAAAATGTTAAAAAAGCATAAATTTCTAGAAGGTACAAAAGCTGTTCAACTCCTCCTCCTGCATTGCTGCCGGTGAATTATTCTTGAATGCAAGGGATCTTAAATCTGCTGAAGTAGACTCTTTTGGGTCCTTACACAATATGTGTACTTGTTGCCCTTGAGAAAAACACCAGGATATGGTAAATCATTGGACACGTGTAGAGTTCAAGTTTAGTCAAGGATCAGTCAACTTGTAACTGCTCTTCAAATATTAAAATACAGCTTTGTCTATTAAAATGAGTGCAGGCACTGGCCTTAATTATGATTTTGTGCTGCTTTATTTAATCTCTATTTTTGTACAGGTATTTTTTGAGTAGTGTAACTAATATGAAGATTTTTTCTTCTTTCTTTTAACTCTGTGGCTATATTGTTTTATAAATAGCCCTAAACAAATACACAGCATGGAGAAAATGGAGAACCTGCAGAATTCCTTGCTAAGCTACCCATTTTGATTTAGTACCTGCTTAAATGTAAACATATCATTGGTCCTACTGACTTAGGCAGGTTTTATCAGGTTTTTCTCTTCCTGGTGTTGAGATTAATTAACAGGCCTGATTAAGGGGTTTGTTTAGTTTGCTAAGGTTTCCAGCAGGAAGTGTAACTGGGTAACCAAGCCCATTGGCAGAGATGTCTAGACTTCCACTAGAAACTTCTGAAGTTTCTATGTGAAACCCTGAACAGCTGAAGGAGCTGGAAACCTCTTATCTGTTTCCCATGTAATCACATCTCCTAACACATTACATTATGCACCACACCACTCCCATGTTGAAAAAGGACTTAAATAGTCAGGAACTAGGTTATCATGTGGAGTGTGTTAAATGAGTGTCAGTCATTGAGGGCCTACTGGAAAATTAAGCTATAAAACTGCAGTGAGCATTGAGGCTTTTTACTCTGTCTCATACAGCTTTCAAAATATACTTGAAAAAGCTATAACCTATTATTGTGTCAAGCAACTTGCTCAAGAGAGGAGTTTTTACCATTTCAACAACATACCAAGCAGTATCCATCTTCAAGAAATTTCTAAACTGTTAAGATTTTTATAAAATAAACTATTTCAAGCTCATCTTCCCCAAGATTAAAACGAAATTTGTTTACAGAATACAATAAACATGATGGAACAATCAACTTTGTGTGTCAAGAGCTGTTGCTGGTAAATCAATATGGATGCTAGGCCACCAGGCACTTCAAAAATCAATATAATAAATAAATATATAAAGCTGGCTTACAGTCTTATACCATGTGTACAGAGACATGATTCATAATGACACAAATAACACATGTGGGATAATGAACAGAAATGATATGCTTGAAAGCACTGAAGAAATCCTGTGATCAAAGGACAGGACTGGATGTCAAAAAATTATGTCCAAGCCCCCTGTCTGGTCTAATGGCAGATTTAACCATCTGATGACTTCGGGTTTTTTTATTTGTGAGATTAGTGCAATATAAAGGATTTTGAAATGCTACTATACAAAATGTTATTAAAATTAATTATGGCTAGAAGAGGTCCCATTTCTAGTCACGTTTATGCAATGGGTCCTTCTGAAGCAATTACTGGCTTTGGAAAGCAGCCAAGTGAACTGCACCTGGGAAGTTAAAACTGGTTCTGATCCTGATGTTGCTCTTTATGCCTTTTCTTTTCTTTTTTTTTTTTTTTTTAAGAGCTTATAAAGCATCCAGGACTGACCTAAAGGCAAGGTGAAAAGTGTAGGAATAATTTAAATAGCACAGCCTGGTTCCTGATCAGCAGAAAAGGAAAAGAGAATGGCAGAACAAGGAGGATATGCAGGTTAGACAGGCTGCCTGGTAGAGCACAGGCCTGGGGGAGAAGCAAAACCTCCTGTTTTCTTCAGTTCCTTGTTGTGAACATCTCTGACCAGCCTTGAAATGAGTTTAGTTTGGTGTGGTGTACCTGCAAACATACCAAGCATTAAGAGAAAACACATTTTTTGGGGTTTGATTTGGACACAGCAAATGTTTGTGGGAAATGAAAGGTAAAAAGGGAAGGAAAGGAAACCAGGTCAGTAGCTAACTGCAACTTTTATTGATTAAAAGAACAGGAATTTGGAAAACCAGGAATTTTTGTAATTTTTTTAATAAAAAACCCAGGAATTAAGAATTCCCAATGTACCATGAGGACAAGCCAAAAGGATGTGTCTTTATACCATGACCAGAAAGATGAGAATGCTACTGCCTAAGTGCTTAAGGTTCTTTCATCTACTTTGTAAATATTTAATATACAGAAGTTCAGCTCTCATCATTCCCAAACAATCTAAGCACCATGACTGCTCCGTCTTCCCCCCTTTATGTTAAAAATACACTAACAAACAATGTATGGAAATCTAATCAGACTTGGGTAAGTTCACAAGGCTTCTTAGAGTTAACAACTGAAACCTTCTGGTAGATATATTTATTATTCTCAGCATTAGCAAGACTGTGTCTCTGTTTAGACCAGTTTATGTTAAAATTAACATTTGGAAGCTGGAACATTCAACCTTTGTTATTTTATTTCAACAAAATATCACTTTGGCCTTAATCTATAAATAAATCTTAGTTTATCATCTACCAAAATGCCTAAGCAGAAGCAGAGGCCACCACGAATTACGTGCTTGATCTGGTAGAGTGATATCATGCCTCTATGGTAATATTGACTTATTGGGCTAAAGTGTATGAAGGTGAATGTCTTAAAAGAAATCTATTTTTCAAGGCATTTAAATTTCAAAATATCCTTACTTTCAAAGAAGAAAAAGTGAAGTGGGCTAATGGAAGAAATGGGTGAAATTTTATGGCATTTGAAATTTGATTCAGAGCCTGATATTCTTTCCCTTTTAATGCTTGATAGAAAAATCCTATTAATGTAGAATAACATACTTACACTAATAACACCAACCCATAAACATTAAATTTTACTTTAAAATACAGCAGAAGGAAAATTTATTTATTGAGCTCTCACAAACAGATTCCTGGCTCTGAAGATTTTAAATACTTGGTCTGAATCAAAGTTTAGATGGAAAAGAATACTAAGATTAAAGATCCCCTGACCTGGGCCTGTTTTTGAGTAACAGCTCTTCAGGGGAGAGCCCGAGTATTACTCTGTTTACATAGTTCTTGTGTCTTCATCTAACTCAATTCAGTTGTTTTTACAGAAGAACTTCTTGTTCAGGGTTTCCTGTGTGGGAAGATCATAGAATGTCAAAGGAGGCAGATACTCGTAGGACTATTAGGGGGGAGAATCAAAATATTTCTAAAAAAGATGGGATTTTTTTTCTCCTGGTTGGTACAAACTGTCGTACAGTCTGGGCTCTTTCTTTTCTTTTTTTCTTTTTTTTTTTTTTCCGCCGAAAATAACTTCTAGGCAACAACATTTCCAGCATAAAATAAGTGAGGGAAAAAAAAATGAAAGAATGTAACTATTCTGTATAAAGAACGGATCAAGGTGATGAGCAGGTGCGCGCCCTGCAGGGGCACGGCAAACAAAAGGGGAAAGGCGCTGAAGGGTTCCGAAAGCTGGGACGCAAATTAAAGACAAAAAATCAACCGCAGCAGATAACTCCAAGCCCGATTAGGATGAGCCGCTCTCCCGCAGCAGCCCCGAGCACATCTGGTTGATGCTGCCCCTGGCCGCGCGGTCCAGCGGCGCGCAGGGGGATGCCGAGGGGGCCAGCGGGGCGCTGAAGGGGGACAGGCAGGTGAGGGGAACGGGCGGGGGGGCGGAGGGCAGGGCTCTGCCCGGCTCCGCCCGCTCTCCCAGGCTGCTCCGCGGCGCAGCCTGGGGAGGTGGAGCCGCTTTATCAGCAGCCGAAGTGGAAATTTCCTCCTCAGTTGCCGGCTCCGCCGCGAAGGAAGCGCCAGCGTGAGCCGCTCGCCCTCGTCGCCCCGTGTAGCGCCGCGTCCTGCCCGCCGTCATGTCCAACTACATCCACGTCCCGCCCGGCTCGCCGGAGGTGCCCAAACTGGACATTACCGTAAGCGAGCGGGAGGGGTCCGGGTATCGCCAGGGCGCCCTGCAGCTCCTGCGCCGGCTGCGCCCGCACTGGAGACCCGAGGAGGTGACACTGCAGGTACGGCGGGGTCCGCGCCCCAGTTCCCGCCGGGGATGCGGCAGCTCGGGCGCGGGGAGGGAGGGGAAAAGCAGGCAAGGAAGGGGGGAGGGCGAGCGGCCATTGTGCGGGGGAACTGCTACCTCGCTTCCTCCCCCTCCCTCCTTCCCCCGCTCTCCGCCGCAGCCCCCTGCGCGGAGCCCCATTTGCTGGGCGGCCCGGCGGCGGGGCGGGGCGGCGCGGCAGCATCCCCGGCTCCCGCCTTCCCTCCTTCCTTCCCGGCGCTCCTCCTTCCCCACCGCCCGCTTCCCTCTTCCTCCTCCCATGCCCTCCCCGCTGGAGCTCGGCTGCCCGCGTTAGCGGCAGGGGGAGCTCTAGTGCCGGGGCTGAGGGAAGGAAGAGGAGGTGTTCCTGAGAGTCACCCTCGTCGTGTCTCTGCTGGGTAGGGCGTGCTTGTAAACCGGGGGCAGAGCAGGGGACAGGCCGCCGGAGGAGGGGATGCCGCCGCCGAGGTCGCGGCTGCCGGTCTGGGGCGCTCCCACGGGCGGTGGAGCCCTTGTCGGGTGTTTCCTGTAATCAGAAATATAATAAATATCTGTCTTGTATTCGCAGCCGGGCTGGGGTTTAGGCTGGCGGTATCGGCACACACCCGCCCCGCTAACGCCCTTGCTCGCTGCTCTTGGCAGAAGTACCGCTGCTCTCTCTGGTGTTTTCTAGGTGAGCAGTCATTCGTATTTATGACGAGTCATCTGCTGGAGGATTGGCTGCTTTTGTGCTTCTAGAATATACTTAACATGGCCCCCTGGACTTAAAAGGTCTTTAGCCAATTTGCCTGGCTAAAAGAGTAGTTCAGCCTGTGGTTAGTTGAGCATTTTACTATATGCTGAACTGTGTTATTCAGCAGTTGCTATTACGTGGAGGTGTCTTATTTCAATGAAGTTCCTCTTCAGAGAGCTGCTGAACTAATTTCTACCGGAAAGCTGAGCACATTGAAGTAATGGCACATAATTTGACAGAAATATTCTGAAGTGTCTTGAAAGGAAAATGGAACTTGGCACATGCCAGTCCAGTTAGCATGAAAGTAAAGCTAATGAGCTTTTTCTAAATAATCTGTTTGAAGCAGTGGCCATAAGTTATGCACAGACCCAACATCTCGAGGTGCAATGAAAATAGCTTTACAACATGTAAAAAGCAAGGTTGTTAGAGTTCATAGAACATCTTGAGTTGGAAGGGGTCCATAAACATAATCCAACTCCCTGCTCCTTGCAGGGCTACATGAAGTTATACATGGTTTTATTTTTTTGGCTCGTCAGTGAGTGCAGTTCTCAGCAGAATATTTTTCTTTCTTTCATTCAGGAATGTTGAAAAATGAACCCAAAACATTTTCCTGTTAAGGAGGGATGACTCTATCCTTTGGGTAAAGTTCTAGTAGGTTTAAGGAAAAAAAAAAGTTGCTTCTTTTTGCCACTCCCTTTGCAAGAAGCAATTAACAGAATAAAAAATCGGTACCATTGGCGTGGAACGGGGATTCTTTTACTGATTCTTTTACTGATCACGCAGAAGTGAAGTAGGAGATTACTGTCTGTGGTTAGAGGTTTCTGTCTAAAAAATGTCTTGAATTTAGTTTTAACCAAGTTACTTTAAGAACAAAACTTTTCAGCTTGGTGTTTTCATTTTGAACAGTGGGAGAACATTCTATTCACAAAGCCCTTCAACGGCCTTTTATTTTTAACTCTTTAGCCTGTGTTTAAGCTGCTGTGAGTGTGGAACAAGCAGGAATGCCTGTGGTTTGAAACAGGTTCCAGGAGCAATGATGGGAATACAACCAGTTACAGATTAGTGTTGCACGTGCTTCAAATACAGAAAGGTGTTGAAATGAAAAGTGGATCTTTTTGTGAAGGTGATGGAGTGAACAGGAGGATGTCCTGGAGTCACCCCTTTAGAGGGGCATGCGTTTAGGAGGGAGATGAGGATGGGACTCCTGTATTGTATTGAAAATATGCCTGACTAATCTGAAACAGCAAAGTGGGCAAAGAACGGTGATAGGTTTAATGAACTACTGCTTCCTCTGGTGAGCTCTGCTGTTACCTACCTTAGCTCTTAGTAATTCTTGGGTCAGAACAATTAGGAAGAAGTTGAAGAGTCCAGAGTTTGATTTGAAAAAGTTAATTAACTTCTCTTGCAAAAATTTGCTGTTGTGGGTTAATTTGTTTAGTCAGCTAAACAATTTTGAAACTGTAGTTATGTTACATAGAATGTGTTAGTGCTTAATCCTCACTTTCCCTAAGATTTCTAAGTACCTTAAATCAGGAATATATTTTAACATTTAATTTTTTTTTTTTTTTACACCATAGCAAAAACCACAAATGTGGGACGGAAGATGAAAATAATTAAAATCTTCAGTGCTTAAATTATTCTTCTATTGCATTATTTATCAGAAAGCCTATAACATCAGAAGCATTGCCCATTATTTTTTGAAATGGAAGCAGCTATACTGTAATGTATCTCCTTTATATCAAGTTATATGTGAATTTTATCTCTACAGGGCAGTACAAATATTCAAGTTACTCTACATTGCTAGGGAGAAACAGAATTTTTCTGTCTAAACACTCACCTTCATGTAGGTACGTTGTGCAGTTGGCAACTGAAAATGTCCTAGGAACTGTATGGCACTGGGTGCTTGATTTTCTAACTCCTGAATTTTTGAGGTTTGCTTTCTCTGCTTTTTGTGGCAGTCACTTTTGGTCCTGAAATGGCTGTTTTTTAGTAATAGAAATGTTGAGTAATTGGAAGGAATCTTTGGAGGCCTCTCTCCCAACCTTCTGCTGAAAAACTCACTGCTTGCTAAATTCAGAAATTAGCTGTAGTGAACATGAGAAAGAGGTTTTTAAAATTTCATTTAAAAATGCTCTACTAACTCAAAACAGGGCCTCTGAGTTTTGTAAGCAGCTTGAATTTTGACAGTGGGCATTCCAATTTTTATATTCTGCATGGTTCTCAATGAAATATAAAAACTTTTTTTTTTTTAAACTCTTTACTGTTTTAAAGAGGCTGTATTTTTTTTCCTAATGTAGAAATACACTCACAGATTGGATTTTGTTGCCCACTTTGTGAATTCCTCATTTTTTTCTGTTTTATGGAGATTCAAGGAAGATCAGTGTTTGCTTACAGTATGGGAAAATTAGTTACCACTTCAGTAGTGCCCATTCAGGGTTCTTTTACCCCATGACTGTCTACCTCTTGTAAGTCTGGTGGCAAAGAAGGATTCAGTAGGATAATACACAATTTCTTCTCTGCAGTGTAATATTATAGTGCAGGAAAAATCATCAGTATTTCTTACCATTCTGAAGTAATATTTAATATTGAGAATAAAGGCTGCCTGTTTTTATTGGTGAAAAGACTTAATACTAATAGTGTTAATTTATACCATTATTTGGGTAGACCAGAATGATATATGTGGGAAAAAACTTGCTGAAGAATCATTCAAAGATCTAAAATTAAAATGTTAGGCTAGCAAACAGTGCTCCTGTCCTGGATGAAATCTGAGGAAAGGTGAAAAGAATCTGTTTTGGAAAGGGGATCGAATTTTTCATAAAAACACCCCATAACCCCCCCTGCAAATCCTGCAAGCAACTATCATCTCCAAATAAGCTGGATTAGTTTGTTTTTTTCATTCTCTGAAATAATTGGGCCTTGCTTGTTTTCTGGTACTGTGGGTTTTTTTGTTTGTTTTTTTTTTTTTTTCCTGAGATTTACTAGTCTTTGCACTTATCAACACTTTGCATGATTTTACTACTGCAATGCTTTGTAATTTGAAAAGATTTGTTGTGCAGCTGTGAAATGTGAACATGGGATGTTCATGAACATGGACCCATGCTTATAAAAAATTGTACTTTCACCAGTGAAACATCCACCGACCTATTTTTATGTTTGCCAGATTAGCTTTTATCCTTGTTTCTTTGCTTTTTCATCCTGACTTGCACTCAATAGCTTTTCCTCAGGCAATATTTTCTGGCTGCTGATCTAATTTATTTGCTTGTGTTGATCTTGATAGTCTTTTTATAACAAACTATTATTTGGTTCAGAGTTCTGAACTTGTTGGAATATTTTGTAGTTTATTTAAACAGACGGAGCGTGGGCTTAAAAGCATTGAAATAATTGAAAACGTTAGTCTCTGGGAAACAAAGTAAACTAACTTTATTTTGTGTCTCAGTGCTGTTACATTTTTCAAGTGCGATGTTTATTGCCCAGCTGGTTTTGGCGCATCACCCACTTCAGCAGTTGGGAAAGTAGCTGCTGCATAAAGAAGAAGGACTGAATTCACAGAGCAGTGCTGATACCTCCAAATGGAGAAGTGATGAGTGAGGGAAAGAATAATAAAAGTTAGAGGTGCAGAATGGGCTGCATTACTGATGTTGTGGAAAAACTGTGACTTGAAATGTGCCTTGAATGCAATGTCACAGTAAGTGGGGAATGCTGGCAATATCGAATGTCCTTGGAGGCTGGGTTGGTTTCTCCAGTCTTTTTAAGCTTCTGATGAAGCTTGATAATCTCAGTCCTCTGTTTTTAAAGGTTTTTGTGGTGTCTGTGTGGGGCAGAAACTGTAGTGGCATTTTATGGAAGTGATATGCCATATGTGCCTGATGTAATTCAGCTGTGCATGATAGAGGTGTGTTTATTGATGACTGGGGTTCTAATTACAGAGAATCAATATTTGTTTAGGCACAGCTTGGATGAGCCTATGTAAAGGCATGTAACTTGTGCTATAGGCTTGTAACATTGGAAAGGAAGAATCCAAGACAGTTTAGTTCCTGTCCCTCCTCCTTTCTCCCCCCCATGATTTCATGTCAAAATATTCCAGAGGGAGGAACAGCAAATGAATTCTTTGATTTAGAATAAAGTTTTAGGCTCCTTTCCTATTAGCTTTGCTTTTTTTTTTAAATCTGTATCTCTTTTAATCAGTATCACAAAATTTGTAAAGCAAATTCATCACTTTAAAAGTATTAACTAGTTACCTGATGTTGACTCTCTTCAAGTAGAAGAATATCCTTCAGAAACAAGGTGAAAAAAAAGTAACTTATTTGTTCTTTTTTTTTCCCCTCTGGCATTTAAAAAAAAGGCTTTCACATCTTAACATGCATTTCAATCAGAACCAGCCCTCCACCAAAAAACGCCCAAAACAACCCCCACGTGCACCTTGAAGCTGAAGTGTTGATGGTTTGGTAGCCCAAAAAAACCATGTGAAAATGGTAGCAGCACTCTAAGCATTGCTTTCTCCATGCTGCTGTCATGCAGAGTACCTCAAAAGTTCAGCAGAAACTGCTAGTTCAGCCTCTGGCCAAACTCAGCAGAGAATAGTGCTGTAAACTTGCTTGCTTCCTGCTTGTCTTGGTATTTTTAACACCAAATGATCTTGCTCCTGATCATCTGACCACCTAAATCATGCAGACAGTGGCTTTCTCCTGCTGAGTGTAATGAACTAGAGGATATGGCTCCAGAGCCTGGAGACCTTTGAATGAAGTTTCTTGTAAACCCTGCTGAGCATATCAGAATTTACCCAAGGCATTTTACAGTAGTTGTACTTTGTCCTTCTTTTATGAACAGCTACAGAAGGAGAGCTACAATAGCTACAGAGAGAGAAATAACTAGCCTTGTTTCAAGAAATTAAGTTCTTGATCTGTATACCTGTCGATGTGGCTGTGTAGACTATACTTTTCCAGAAAAAAGATCAACTTGGATTTACAATACAAACTTGAATTTTTGTGAGCATTAAAGAAGCATGTTATTAAAGTCTGTTCCTTTCCGGAGATCTCAAAGTCAGTCTGGGGTTCAGCAGCAGAATCTGGGGAATCCCTACTTATTTATGCTGCAGCTTCACATCACTGTTCTGTTTTTATGGCACTACAGTACTGTTTCCTGTGTTCTCTGCCTACAGATGTAATAACTCAGTCTAGAAGGGAAAAATCTGCTTGGTTTTACAGCTCTTCTGAGTCAAAAGTACTTTCTACTTTGCCCCGTGACACTTTTATGTCTGTCTATTCATTCTTGTTACATGTGATTGCAATTTGTTCTCATTCTTCTCACTCTTTTGAACACGTGGAATGATGGGATTTGATAGAAGCTTTTCATGAAACACCCACTTATTAGATGGGAACGTATGCATCACATACCCTTTCCAGGAATCTAATAACCTAATAACAGTGCTTTTAGGGTGAACTGTCTCAAAGATGCTTCATGTCTTGGTTGAATTTGCTCTTCCTGGGCTCTCTTGGCCTATCTTGTTTGTACCATGTGCTGCTCTCTGAGACTTGAGGAACTTAAGCTTATTTGTAGCTTTCTCACCTTTAGTCTGCTAAACTGTTACTTTTTAGTAAACAGTTTATTTTTTTCTAGAAAGCCTTGGATTCGAGCTACATCTGATTGTGGGCAGTATAAATATAATTTCCAGAAAAGTTTCAGAATTTAGTTTTGCCTTTGTATCACCTCATCTGAAAGTATGTATTAAACTGTGATAAGTGCATACCGCAGTAATTAATTTTTTGTGGATTACAGGAGTGTCAGAATCTTGCTGCTGGAGGTTTTTTTCTGTATTGCGTTGTGTTCTTAACCTCTGTTGTCTCTGGTTTTTTTGTTTTTTTGTTTTTTTTTTTTAATTTATTCCCAGAATTTTCTACTTTCATTGTATTCTGTAGATTCTTCCATCTTCTTCCACGTGGCCATGATAGTTTACTGATTATCTTATCCACATCATCAGAGTCTGTTTTCTGCTTATGATGCTCAACTCATGCTTTTGCTATAGAACTCCTGTTTTGCTCTGCTTCATTTCAGTTTATGTTTTGGGCAAGGCCTTCTAAGCTAATTCTTTAAATGCTAGAGTAAAGGCATTCTGATTAAAAGAATAAAGTGACTACTATGTTTTTTTAGTGGCACTAAACAGTAGATGTTTTCTTACGATGGAATATGGAAATTGTCTCCTTTGAATAATGTTATTAGAAAAGTAAGTGAACCCTTCTGCCTTTTTAAGAAGCAATAGCTAATATGCTCCTGGGTGTAAATAATTATTTGTAGCAGCATGTTACAAATAGATGCTAATAAGTAGAGTTCCTAAATTAACAGTTGAGGGAGTCCAATTTCCTTGTTGCAGATTTCTTTTTTATTAGTGCTAATGAGACTTGTTTTGAAGGGATAATAGACCAATAGACCTGTGACAGAAGGTGTACTGTGCCCAGCAGTTTCTGTTCAACAGCATAACTACTCAGATTCAGACTGTTTCTTTGCATCAGCACTATTAACATCTGGGATTTTTTTGTTTGGGGCTGGGGTTTTTTTTTGTTTGTTTGTTTGGTTTTTGGTTTGTTTTTTTTTTTGCTAGTATCACTGTTTCTGATGACCTCTTTGCTGTGTCTTTCTCATAGTACATTTTTTTTTCTTTAAACTACATTTTGGGAGTTTTTATCTAAGTACAGCAGACAAGATACTTTTTAACTGAAACAGCTCAACATGAATCACTTCTGCAAAGCGCTCTTCATACTTTTTAAACTAATTAATTCTGGGTTTATGTTAAAAGTTATAAGAACCAGTACTTGTATGTTGATTTGCCATCTTTAAGTGCTTGTGTCCTTTTCTTGGCTCTCCAGTAGAAGCAAGGCACGTGCTCATTGGAGAAAGTCAAGCAAAGGTTCATGAAGATGACAGAGGGACCTGGAGAATCTTTCATATGAAGAGAGGCTGGGTCTGTTTGGCCTGGAAGAAAGGAGGCTTGCTGGGATCTTAGATGTATAAATACCTGATGGGGGGGGAATTGAAGAGGCATCCAGACTCCTCTCAGTGCCCAGTGGCAGACAAGGCAATGGGCACAAAATAAAACGCGTGAAGTTTCATCTCAACAAAAGAAAACACTTTTTTACCATGAGGGTGGTGAAACACTGGAACATGCTGCCAGACAGGTTGCAAAGTCTCCAGAATTCCTGGAGATTTCCCTGGGCACAGTCCTGGGCAGCTGGCTCTAGTTGGCCCTGCTTGAACAGGGAGATTTAACTAGATGCCCACAGGAGGTCTCTTCCTCATCTGAATAGTTCTGTGACCATGCACTTATGACTGGGAAGAGTATGAATGGGTGTTTATAGTATAAAGGTGTAATTTGTGATTTACAAGCATTTTGAAATGCATTAAAGTACTGCCTGTTCAAATCAGTGAAAACACTGCTCAAGCCCAGTATCTATGGTGCTAAATGGAAGTTTTCTTAGTTGCAGTGCTTAATATTGTAGCAGTTACTATGAAGACTGTTTAAGATTCTTTGTTATTCCTCTTGAGTTATTAAAATTATAGCTAATAATATGTCCCCATAAATTGTAAAGTCTTAATTTTGAGTCAGTCAAAGAGGCTTTGTAAACAGCTTTATTTGAATTTATGGTTACCCTGTCTAGGTGAAAGTTATATAATTTGCTATACCTACTTATGCAAGATTGAGTGTTTGTAACTGTTAAAGAAAATAGAGTATCTTCTTTGTATCTTTGTATCTTCTGCATCTTTCCTCAGGAGCTTGAGCTATTTCTTCTAATTTTTGATGACAACTAAAACTTCCCCACTTGTTTTCTGCATATATTGATCAATGTGTTGACCTCCTCAGATGAGGGGTGTTGGGAAGAGCAAGGCATACAAGCTAAAACACATCTACTGTAAAAGTCTTGTCCTTTCCTAAACAGGGAGACTTGACCCAAGTTCAGAATTTTTTTTTTCTTTAGTAATTAAAAAAAATTGTTCCTAATTCTCAACTTGTCAAAACCCGCGAGATTTGGAAATAATCTGTCACTTGTGTTTGAGTGCTATTACTTTTCAAAATAAAGGCTATGTCTTGAAGGGGTTGGGGGAATAGAAGTCACACTTTCTGAATTTTGTTTTGCTGTTTTAAAAAAACAAACAAAAAACCCCCTAAACACCCCCCTACCCCAATCCATAACAAAACCCTACCCAAACTGTCCAAGATTCTAAAGAATTATGATGCCTGTAGATATGTTGCCTGTTGTTGGCATGTGTTTTTAGCAAAAGTACTTTTTCATTAAATATTATGGCTCAGAATTAGGTCTGACACACAACAGATCACTGCATTTGTCAGTATTTTTTTTTCTGGGCCTGACTTAGAGCTTGAGGGAGAAGTCATATGGTACATGACTGGACATGAGCAAACAAGGAATTCAAACTGTTGTACTTAGTATTCTGATCCTGATAAATAGGTTTCTTTTTCAGTTGACTTTCTGACCTCACTGCTATTAAGAATTAAAAAATGTTTGTGTTATCCAACTTGGAGTTTCTTTTTGCTGCTTGCTTGTTTTACTGTGAGGGTGTTTTGTGGGAGGGTTTATTCTTTTTGAATTAGGGTTTTGAGGGCAACAAAGTGGAAGAAGAGACATGACTGTAAATACTAAAAAAATTTATATTCAAATATTTTCTTCATGATATTCCTCTGTCTTAAAGATTTCTGTTCTTAATGCTCAATCTAGTAAACATTTATGTTTTGGGAACTAAAGGATAACCCAGCGTTGTCTCCCTGCTTGTTGAAGATGCAGAGTTGAGTTGCTTATGCATTATTTTTGCTTTTCAGCTTTTCACTGATGGAATCACCAATAAATTAATTGGCTGCTACGTGGGTGACATAACAGATGATGTTGTTCTAGTTCGGATCTATGGGAACAAGACTGAGCTCCTGGTGGATCGGGATGAGGAGGTGAAGAGTTTCCGCGTGTTGCAGGCCCATGGCTGTGCACCTCAGCTCTACTGTACCTTTAACAATGGCCTGTGCTACGAGTTCATGCAAGGAGAAGCCCTGGATCCAGAGCATGTGTGCAATCCAGATATTTTCAGGTAAGCTTTTTAATTTTTTTTTAAAAAATTCATCATTTCATTGTGCATTTATGAAGCTCTGCCTGGCCTGAAGGACTTTGAGCAGAGTTTGAGCAGGCAGAAAATAAGTGTTTCTATAAGCCTGTGCTAAGCTGGTGTTTGCACTGTCTTAGTTATGGTATTTCAGTGCTGAACAAATGATCCTTGCTACCTCCACAGACGACTGTACTCATTAAAGGTCTGCTTGTTGTGAGTATTTAACACTTGCACATCACCATTACAGAGGTCATTGAATATGGTGGAGCTGTAGGGAGTTGGACTTGGTTAAAGTACTTCTAACTGTTTCCATGACATTCCTTTTGTGAATAGATCCCAGAAAGTTCCATTGAGAAATTATTTTTTAAACTATTAGCAGTGAACATAAAGTGCAGATGTCTTAAGATTTTAGTTTTTCATGTGTGCACTGAAATGTATTTGTCTAAAAATAGCAGCTAATTTAAATCAATACTTCAAAACATAAGCAAGAGTAGACTGGAAATGCAGGTGAAGTTTGTGTGCTGTAGCTGAGCTCCAATCCTTCCCCCTTCCCTTCCCACAGGTAATGATCCTAATGACCTTTTGAGTCTTGAAAGATGCTACCCTATGACTGTGCTGCTCTTGTTTAAACCCTCTTTGAATTCCCGTGCTGCATTTTTTTAGACTTTTCCAGTTAAATACAATATTAATTTAATTTTAATTTTTTTTAGACTCATTGCTAGACAGCTTGCTAAAATCCATACTATTCATGCACACAATGGATGGATTCCTAAATCAAATTTGTGGCTGAAAATGGGGAAATACTTCTCTCTCATACCCACAGAATTTGCAGATGAGGGAGTAAATAAAAGGTGGGTATGTCATCATGTTCTTTCCAGGCTTCACATTCCTCCTGCTGGAATTTGTTTTTGTACAATATCATCAGACTTCATATCGCTCAGGAAGCAGACTCCAGCTTAAAAATATTCTTCATGTGACTTTGAAATCATGGATGCCCCTCTTGCTGCATTGTAATTAAAGAATGCTCTGGTGAAGTGATTTTTCTTTTACAACATCAAATTATTAAGAGAACTGAGAAAACATGAGTAGGTAACTGAAAATGTAGAGGGTAAAATGGCTATTTAAGTGTATACTGTGACTAGACTAAAAATAGATGTTAATTTCCTCAGTATAGATACGTATAGTACCTGACACTGTTGCGTATTCTTCTTGGAGGAAGTAATGTAATGTGAACAAAAATTGAATGAAATTAATGCAATAATTCTTTTCATCTTTGCACCTTTAAAATCTGCAGGAGTGTATTCGTGTTCTGCTCCTGATTTTTGGACTATTGTTGTGTTTACAGCACAGATAATCTTCAGAAAATTGTTTTCTGGAGAGGACAGAGAAAAATTATTGTCGTAATTTGACTGCTATTGTGCCTTGGGAAAGAATGCCCTGATTTGGGAGAGGGTCTGTTGGGCTATTTGCAGGAAGAATGTAGAGAAAAAGACTTGATTACAAATGCTTGATATGGAACACAAGGTATTAAATGTTAACTCTCAGTTTCCTTATATCTGAAAAGGTTTTTAAGTGACATTCCGAGTCCTCAAGTTCTTCAGGAAGAGATGGCCTGGATGAAGGAAAGGCTGTCAAATTTAGGATCACCAGTGGTGCTATGCCACAACGACCTGTTGTGTAAGAATATTATTTACAACAAGAAACGAGGTGGGTATTGAACTAAACAGTGAGTAGTGAGTGGCTTTGTCTGTGCTATAATTGCATGTGCTGCATCAGTGTTGTTTTACTCACTTGTTGAGGTGAACTCAGTTTGAGCTTTTAGGACCCAGTGTAATGGTAGTGATACCTGTGCAAATACTAAGTTGCTTAATTAGCTAATTTTCATCTGTATGTTACTGTATAGAGGAAGAAAATCAGTGTACCTTGCTTTTCTTTAATGAACTCATGAATTTGTTAATCCCCAGCTTGCCTGTATACCTGGGCTTGAAAGTATGTAACTGGATGTTAATTCTATTCTGGTTGTATAAAGCTTTTAGGAAGAAAAAAAAAATCATGCAAGGATAGAAAATAACATGAAAATTGTCTCCTGCAATGTGTTTTGTTCTGGTTTGTGATCATGGGGAATACCCTTTCATAATGAAGTATCTTAGTGGTATTAACTACTACATTCATTAGGTCAATTTGTTTTTCGCATGAGGTACACAGACATCTTAAAAGATTTCTTTTGTAAATACATGCTTTGTTTAAACAGTTGTAGGCAGCACACATCTTGGCAAAGATGAATTACTTTTTTGTTTCTATTCCAATACATTTAATTCGTTCATGTTATTAAGATCTGTTAAAGCTTCCATATAAACCAACAGCTTATTGATTTTAGTGGTTTGGGGTTCGGTTACTAAGTGAATCAATCAGGTACTAAAACAAACCAAGCAAGCTTTTGACACTAAAACGGCTGCTGTGCAGTAAAAATACACAATTTTCCTCCCATTTCAAATACCTGAGCTCAGCTAAATGCGACAAATCAGATTACAAGGTTTTCTTTTGAAATAAGGGTGATGCATTCCTTCTAGTAGCTGCATATTTTTGTGCCAGTTGGGTAAGATTGTTGGTATGTAAGCCCAAAATGAGTGAAGTAAATAACTGAATGGAGCTGAAGCTATCAGTTAATATTGGTCTTTGACCTATTAAAGTTATGTGCCTTAACTACTAAAGAAAAAAAATTACAAAACCAAGTTGGAGCGGGTTCTAATATGAAAATTGGCTGTATATGATAACACATTTCTGCATCATATGTGAATTCTGCATCATTTCTGCATCACCATGTGAATTGAGGAGATAAACTCCTTTGGTGATTTGTATACAAGTTTCCCTATGAGTAATACCACCTTTGAAGGGAATCGCTAGTACTTTTAGTTATATATATACCTATATGTCTATGTGCACCCTAACAATGCTATTAACATAAATTTTGAATTCTATGACTTTAGTACCAAGCTTGAGTGGTTTTACTGAGTTTCAATGATGGACTATAGTTCTGCTTAAAAGGAGAAAGGGAGGAAAGCTTGAAAGGTGTACATGAGACCAGACTTGTGGTGTTACACACCTGGAGTTGTGATACTGTAACACCAAAATTAAATCTCTTTTTACCATGTGGGTTTTTTTTAGTGCTGAAATTACCTTGAGTTTTAGCATTCCAGAGCAGACCCACTGAGGTAAAAGTAATTTTTATAGTCACTTTTCATAGTAGAACCATGCAAAAAAAAGACAAAAATCTGAGGAATTCCTTTAAAAGGTTCACTATCATGATCAATAGGCTTAAAGCTCCTAATTGAAAAACAAATGCTGTGTACTTTTCTTCCTGTAAACAGAATGGAGGGAAAAACAATACCAGTAGTGCATCACTTGTGAGCAATCCTAAAATAACAAGTGTGTGAGTGATTAGAATTTGGGGACAGAGTGGGGAGGAGGGAGGTGTGTAAAGTACTTAGGCTTCAAGCAAGCTGTACGTAGCTGGGGAATATGAACACTTGGAAATATGAAGTAAATATCTGAATATTGTACATGCACTGTGTTACAAAACTTGTGCAGTCTGGGTACAGCAGGGACCATTTTCATAGTAACCAAACCTCAACGCCATCTGTAGAAAGGATTATTGTCATTTGAAAGCTGTTTTTTATAGCACACTTTTTACAGAGCATAAACAGGAAGCTCAGCTTTAACTGTAAAGAAACATGTGTAACTGGAATTGTGTTTAGCAGAGCAAAAGCTTTTATTGGTATACAAATAATTTCGCAAGAGCACAAAATACAATATTTTTAAAGATGAGCTTCACTAGGAATGGCATCAAATTTTCTGAAGGTATTAAAGAGCTTTGGTGAATGCAATACTTTGACTAAATTCAGTCTTCCATCTAGAAAGGCTTCTGTATATCTAAAAGACCTTGGTGACCCTAAACTGAAAACAAGAGAGAATTGATTTTCTACATTAACTACCTTATTTTTTCTTTCCTCCTCAGTAAAATTTGTGCAAAGTGGTAGTGTTGTCTGGCTTTTCAGAAGCTGGCACAAAGAAAACCTAATTTATTTGTTTCAATAATACTGTATTTATAATTTTGCTTTTGAATGCTTAATTTGCACGTTTACTAGTTGGGGAGGATGTGTGGGTGTGTGTTTAAGCTACAGACTATCAGGACATATTAGGACTTGTGTCCAATACAGTACAAATAATTATGGCTTGTTCCTGAGCTTTGCCTTAGACTTGTCCTCTGCATTAAACTCACATTAAGTTTTCAGACTTGGAAAAAAAAAAATCATAGTCATGCCACATACTGCTTTTAAGAAAAATCAGTCTCCTGTCCTTAACTTTTATTTATGAGACTGGAAGAGCATGTTGAGTGTTAACTCCATTTAATGGAGTTTCACTCATCTGATTTGAATTTGTTCCTGCTGTGGCTGAGAGAACTCTGCCTCTTGCTGTTTTGTTAATGTCCATTCTCAGTCACTCAGGATATGAAAATCTGCAAGTGTTACTTTACATAACTTATAATTATCACTGTCATCTACCCTTTGAAGGATATAGCTTGGTGCTTCACATTGCTTTTTATTGTAGTTTTGCATCATACTCAAAATATGCTTGGAGCTTGGTACTGCGTATTTATAGACCTTGTGTCCTGGTGCTCCTAAATTTGTTTAGTTTTTGGTTTTGTTTTGTTTGTTTGCTTTTTTCCCAGTGTGACCTGGGAATTTCCAAAAATACCTGGTGTTTTAAGAGTATTCAAATACTTGCTATTCAACAAGATCAAGCATCAGAGTTCTTTTTTCTATGTGTACTCTTCTTGAATATATGAAAATCAGTTGGCAGGGAGTTGTGTGTAGGTAGATGGATAGTTTTGTTCTGTTTATTCCCTCTGCCTACCCAATGTTTTCTATGATCTTTGGTAGGAGTCTGTGGGTGCTCAGTGCTTCTGAAGACTGAGGTATGTTTAAGGCTTCTGGTTTTGATCTAAAAAGCTGTTTTGTTTTGCAGAGCTCTTTTGGGTATTTATAGCTAAAATTATCCTTTGGGTGGGTGACCTGTTTGTGAATTTTCAGGTATGTTCCTAGCACAGATCCTTGTCTTTGAAGCTGTTTTCTAGGGGCTCAGTGGCTGTCCTGATGAGCAGGATGGGACAGAATTCAGGATACATCATTCAGCTGTGGTAACTACAGCCAGGACTTGGACAGGGGAAGTGCTTTGCCTGTTAAACCATTAAAAAGGAAAAGCAGGTAGAAAGAGAGGTGTCTTCGCCCTCCTACCTGTCAGATCCCTGAGGAGATCTAGCAGATGCTTTGTTGATTACTACTTGATCTATTTAAAACTGGATTTCTGGTATATGGAACACAACATGAATTCCATTCTGTATCTTTCTGTGGTTTTTGTGGAGTATGTTGCATGTTGTCTGCACTAGGAAATGCCTGGAAAAAAAGGAATGTGTTTCAACTTGAAATATTGCACACTCTTGATGTGTCTATTCCTGTCAATAGCAGTAGCTTCTCCAGAGAGATGGCAGAGCTTGTTTTCAAATTGTTTCTCATTTCAATAAAGCACAAATGTGCTCTTGTTGGTCTGCCTGCTCCCAGGGATATTGATGGGATGTACAAATTGTGGATACCTTTTAGAAACCTTGAAACAACAGCTACCTGCTAAAACAGTAATGTAAGCCATAGCTTTTAGAAGTGGCTTTCTCATATGAACTGCAGTAAATCTTAAAAGTAGCTTCTAATACAATGACTATTTAAACAATTACTGCAAACTTTGTTCTGCTTTTTCTAAAGCAGGATAGATGTATGTATGTGTACATATAAGTACATGTATGTTGCACATTTTTGAAGCAGCAAACTTAAAAGTTTTTGCTTTCTTTCAGTTCCACAGAAAGAACCATGCATCTTTATTTTGAGCCTTCATGCAAAAATTAACTTAAAGGTTGAGTTTCACAGTAGTATGAGTCTGAAATGGATCAGTATAAATGCAAGGCTTTTTCACGTTAAACTTTTGTCAAATGGGAGTTTGCCAAGTTTTCTCCACCTGCTACAGGCTGGGTATGCCCTTGTTCCTGCTTTGTGAGGACAGGGCCTAGTAACAGCCCCACTCATATCTTGTTAGCTTCAATTTCTGCTTGTATGTAATATTCTTTATATCTGGAGGTAAGTTTTTTTAAAATGTGAGCTATAATTAAAAATTCATAATGGCACATAGGGGTGTTCTAGGTGAAATCTGCACATGAAAAATTTAAAGTATTTATGTCCATATTTTACTAGCAGACTTTTACCTGCTGTTTGTGAGGAAGGAAGGAAAAAACTTGTCTTAATACAAGCAATATTAAATGTTTGGGGGGCAAAAAGGGTTCAGGAGATCAGTTGTGTAGTAGAATGTTGCCCAGGGTTGGGGTTTTAACTGGCTTGTAACTTTAGAGGTGCCTGTTTTGAAAAGCAGCACTGGAGAACTAGTGGGAAGAGCAAGCCTGTGAATCTGCCAGTCAGGCAGTGGCAGAAAGTTCATCTGTGACAATAAGATCTTGCCTGCAGCTGCTGTAAGATTTGCCCCTTCAAAGCTCTAGAGAACTTCAATTTTTCCATTGCCAACAGAATTTCCTTGAGGGAGCTTGCCACTTTGCAGGGCTGTTGGTTTGTTAGAACCTAAAAGATTTAACATCACAACCTTGGTAAGCAAGCTTCTCTTTCAGTGGAAGTAAGGGTGAACTCAGACTTGGAGGATTTGTGACTCTGTGATTATATTTGTGTTGTAGAGTTTAATTTCCATTTTAAGTGCTTAGACAAAAAGATTTGTCCATAATTGTGTTAGTAGCTCAAGTATGGCGAAGATGAACTGCATAGAAAAGAACATTTTAACAAACTTCTTCTGAGCTAACTTGGTCAGGACATTGGTGAAACTGTTTTATTTGAGATGCACAATATTCCTAAATCTTAAGGAGGCAGTGTAGTAGGCACTTAAAATCCTTAGTCTAGGAAATACATATATAATGTACTTAATTTTAACATTGTTCTTGATTTTCTTTTTAGACTAGAGTTTTAAGTCACATTAAAAGATTGTTCATTATAATAGAGTGAATGTTTTTGTTGATTAAATATACAGCTAGTAATAAAAGAGTATGGAGGGAGAAGGGTGCAATGGTGAAAATTACTCATTTCAGTATAGCAGAGAGAAATGTAAGGCTTTACTTTTTAATGTTCTAGTGCAAACAGATCTTATGTTAACCCATTGCTTCCTTTTCTGATGTTTTTAGTCATTTTGCTGGTTTCCCTTAAAATACAAGAGCTCTAGTTTTATGTAATCCATCTCGCTTCCATTTTGGCTGTTTTGTGTGCTGTAAACATTCTTGAGCAGCTCCAATGCATTTTCCATAGCTTCACTGCAGGTAAACATAATTTAGAAACATTTGGGGCTGTGTTTTGCCTCTTTATCAGCCGTTGTTTACACAATGCTACATGGTTTGATAGCTTTGGGGACCTTATGATTATCTCATGGTTTCTTGAGACTAGTTGAATCCAGCTTAAAAAAAAAGCAACAATTAAGAATAATCTTGCTTTGTAAGAGTGGTTGAGGAAGCAGGAAGTATCAGCATGTTGCAATGTGTTAGTCCACTGTGGCTGCACACTTGTATGAGAATAACCAGGACTTATTTTTTAAGTCAGGGAAAAATTGGTCTGCTATTTCTACCTAAATTTTAAATGAAGAATATGCCACTGTACTTCTCCTTTTGAGGGTAAGGGAGGCCCTCATGTGGTAGAAGTTAAAATTTAAATTCTCCTACTCAGACTTCAAGCGGGGAGAATTGTAAGCTCTAAATTTAAAGAGCTTTCCTGAATGAATATTTACCCTTAAATATCTCATATTGTAGAAGTCATAGCCTTACCCTGGAACGTCTGAGTGCACAGAGCTGGGTACAAGATGGGTGTGTGATTTGTTTTCCCCAAAAAATCTCAAAGGACACTAAAGGATTAGGGCTGTGACTTGATTTGATCTGGACTCTGATGTTGCTGCTGTTGTCTCTCGCATAGGTGATGTGCAGTTCATAGACTATGAGTACTCTGGGTACAACTATCTGGCTTATGACATTGGAAATCACTTCAATGAATTTGCAGGTAAGAATTGGGTTTCTGAGATAAAAGTTGACTGGTTTTATTGAAAACCCCAACAGACTAATTCTTGCGCGTTCTCTTTGTCTGTATATCTAGTTACATGTTCACAGCTGTCAGCTCGTGGTGTCAGAATGTGTTGATGTCTCATTTTGCAGGCTGGTTATGCCCTTCCTTTGCAGGTCTTCTAACCCAGAAATGGAAACATCATGTCCTAAGTTCTGGTAGAATTAGACAGGTACAGAGCACACAGCTTTCACCCTGTCCTTCTGTGAAGTGGCACAGCAGAGACAGCCCACTGTAGTGAAATACTGTGGCTGTCACACTAGAGGTGTATATATTGACTATATTCAGTGTGATTCCACAGTGCCAAAAGGCAGGATTGTATATTTTTTGGTGGTTTGAAGGTGTACTAAGTACTGCACTAAGTACTTGGCCTGTCCTAAAATGAGAAGTAAAGACTAAAACTATCTCATAGGAAAAAGGTGGGATTTTAGGAATAAGGTGTTTTTAGATTAATTTATTAACTGGTTCAAATTTTTTACAGTAAATGCCCATTCCTCTTATTCCATAAGGAAGAAATGACCTCAAGTGTATGCTGTATTATTTCAGAGCATGGGCCAGCAGGGAAAACCTAATGATGATTAGTGCAGATGGAAAGCACACTGTGGTGAAATGAAGAGCCTTAATCTACCAGTTGCTTCACAAACAATGTTAAGTTTAGATAACTTAAAAAAAAAAAAATCGGAGTGTGTACTTGGTAATTTAAGTTGTATAATTGGTAATTTAAACATTTGGAAAGCAAGTTAAATTCTTTTGCAAAATTATATTTGAAAGCTTTTGAATTTTCATGTTATACTTCTGAAATCTGACTACATCAGTAAGAAGAATAAATGCAGAAATACATTTTTTTTTCACCTATGAAGAACAGTTGTGTTTCACTTTTATTCTCCATCTACCCAGTAAAAATCTGAAAAATTTTTTTCAGCTAAATTTATGTGGTTCTAACACATGAAAGGGTTTAAGTGCCAGGGGATTGCAATGTTCATAATGTAAGAATTAATGAGAATTCCCAAATTCCCTGGGAGTGGTAATAGGAGTGAACTGTCACCCTGGTTTGGGACTCCTCGCAGACTCCCTGTAGCCTGTGACTAAGCACCCCCAGTATAGGAAGAAAAATAGGATAAAAATGGATTATGGGCTCCTGATTCTACCAATGTCCTGTGGAGGAGAGAGGCAGATTCATAGTAAGTTTTCTTCAACCATGAGCTTAGTGATAACTGGATATGCATCTGGATTTGGCTTGGGATATTGTGGCATACAAGTCTCTTTTCCTACAAAATAGGTAATTGATCTGTTTCTGAGGGTTTTTGTTTCATAATGCAAATACTTTTTCTTAGAGCTTTTCTCAAAGCCCAAGGTGTTGAATCCCAACATACAAGCAGACTCTACCTGGCTGAAAACATAAATTTGTAATGTGGAACGCTGATTTGTGTGTGGGAAATTCTTGGCAACATGTAATTTGTAAGGTCAGGTCAAAGTAAAATGTGGATATTTGTCCACAACAATCTGTTCCTGTGTATTGGGGTGGGAAGGGGTACAGTAATGGACTACTACTAGTAGTACTAAAGGGTTTCTGAAGGCCTTTTTATGCACCATAAGGTTCTAATAGTATTCTTTTCCTAGGAGTAAATGAGGTAGACTACAGCCTTTATCCTAACAGAAAATTACAGGAGCAATGGCTGAGATCTTACCTTGAGGCCTACAAAGAATATAAAGGATTTGGCACAGAAGTCAGTGAAAAAGAAGTTGAAGTTCTGTATGTCCAAGTCAATCAGTTTGCACTGGTAAGCAACAAGCACTTGATTGGAATATGTTAAATGATGCAGAGAAACCTGATAGTTTTTGAACTAATGTACTTGCTATTTTCTTGAATTTGAGTGTTGTGGCATGTAGAGAAAACTTCCATAAGAAATAAAACCTTGCTGTTCTATGGAAACTTGCTTCTCTGTTGCATATTAAAAATTCTCTGTGGAATATTCCTAGTGAAGGAGGCACTGTGCATTCAGAAAACGAGGAGATGAGCTTTGAGTGAGGGTTTCTGTTGGCTGTTTATTGGTCTGGCAAGTTTAAGTTGGCCGTAGCTCATGTTGGGTCTTTGTAGAACTTCTGCTTGTGATGGCAAGAAGACAGAAGAGCAAGGTAGTACTTCATGAAGACTTACAAACTTTAAAAGGCTTTTTTGAAATAAGATTATAACATTCTGTCAAACTAGAATATTTTGATTTTATTTATTTTTTCTTTTGCAGATAAATAGGTCACTCTAGAGTCTCTTGCTGATCTTGTTTTGTCTAGATGATGTGATGGGAAATGTTATAGCAAAAGTGCTTGTATTTTTTTTCCCCTGAAGGTTAACTTTCCCAGCTATTTGTAGGAGGAGTAAGGCTAAAGTAGCCACTTTGGCCTTACTTTAGTCATCTTACCTACTAATTCAAGCACACCTCTGTTACTGTAATACCCTTAGTTTTCTGGCAAAAGCTACTGGTTATGGTGAGGAAGTATAGTTAACAGGAAGATGATTATTAAACAAGCTTTAAAAACAGCAGCTTGTGTGCTGCTATTCTTTTAAAATGTTAGTTGTTACTGTTAAATTCAGATGTCCTATTCATTTAGAAAAGTTAGAGCTGCAATTAAGCAAGCTGGTGGTCTGTTTGAAAATATATAGTACTGTTCTGTCAGTTTTAAACAATGGTCATAGTAATGTTTAAGAGGATAGAGCTGTGTTTAGAGAACAGGTCAAGACTTGCCTATAGACCACCCATGATGCACAAACACCATGTGATACTTGTGTCAGTTCACGTGGGAAGCTTTGTTAAGGGAAAACTTGACATAAAGTTAATGGATGTTGATGTAAAACGATGAACTGCAACTGTCTGGCAAAGTTATCTGAACTAGAGGTACAAGATTCACATGGACATAGATTAATTGATATTTTGAGGCATTTTCAGGTGTGTCCATGGATGTCTTCTAAATTCTTGGTCAAGTGTTACATGCAAGCTTCAGGAAGCCATTTAGGTAATTAATATGAGCAGTCATTTACTGAAATTCAAAGTCTGTCACTTGTAACCTGGGTGTCCAGAAATGTTTTCCACAAGGATACTGTCAAGCTTATGGCCATTGCATGTTGGTTTTGAGGTATATTAACAGTCATATCATTAATATAACCCATATTTTCAATCTGAAAGTGAACAGAGGCCTCCAGACTACTTTTCTGGACTCCTAATGGAAGTTAGTTTGGAACAAATGAGAAATTTGTGCAAATGCTGATGAATTAGAGCTTTTCTTAAAGCATTACATATCTCTTTGTCCAAGTCAGCAGCCAAAGTTAGTGTAATTATAGAGGTCTAAGGGTGTTATCGAAGATTCAAAAGGAATTTGCTGTTTGCAGTGGAGTTCAATACATGTGGAATAATACAAATTTAGTTAGCAGCAGTAGAGGTGGTAGTTACATTTCTGTGTATTTTTTTAGCATGGTGTATATAGTTATACAACAATCTACTTAATAGGTGACAATAGTTTATAAATGCAACATTGTTTCTCTTGAAAGTGACACATAGGGAGTTAGAGTCCAATGGATTTCCTTTTCTGCTTGCCAGGAATTTATTCTATAATACTGCTTATAAATCTCTTTGATAAGAGAGATCAAATAACCCAAAAAGATGGAGTTTTGAGTGTTCTCTTATAGATAAAGTTTTGTCTATATGTGAGGATATGTTTACCTGTTAGATTTAAGATAAGGTTAATTTTTTTGTGCTAAATTTTTTTCTTCCAGGCTTCCCACTTCTTTTGGGGATTGTGGGCTCTAATCCAAGCCAAATATTCCACCATTGACTTTGATTTTCTAGGGTAAGTGTGCTTGCTATGTACAATCATGGAATACTAGAGGGTGGGAGGGACTTGTGGGGCCTCTTAGTCGAACACCCCAGTGATCAGAAACTGAGATCTGAGCAACACACCTGACCTATGTGATCATACAATAAAACTCTTCATTTTTAAGGGAAAATAAGGCAGTAAAAGCTGTCTGTCAGTCGTTTTTTGTTGCTGAAAGTTATCTAAATTATGTGCCCCTCGCATAAAACACATGGTTTAAAAGGCAAGGAACATAATGTTTTTGGGCATTAAGTGTTTTTTGTTGGGGAGACAAAGGCATAAAAGCCAAGTTGGTTAGTGAGGTGTACTTTGCACACCTCTTTCAGATGCAAGACCTACATTTCCAACAGTGAGAATCAACGATAAAGTACAAAAGCGCTTGATTACTTATTGCATGGAGTTTTGATCCTGGAAGTTGCTATTCTTGTTTTAAAGAGTCTTTGTACCACCAATGAATGCTAAGTTCTGTTTCAGGCAGATAACTGTGTCTTTGGCCTTTTTAAAATGGTCTTTCATGGAAACAAGCAGAGGAATTAATTTCTCCACTGGGGACTGAGTGAGGTGATAAAATTCATCATTCTACCGGGTAAAAGGTCCCACTGTAGAATTTTTTGCACTGACTGAGCCAGTTTACTGGGCTCAATTACGTCATTTTCGTAAATAACACCGATGTGGATTCCCCGTTATCTCAGGCCGCAGTACCTGGTACACACCACTAGATGGAGGGAAAACACCGGCAATAAACCCCAAAAGCTTCTCTGTCGGATGTGTTTGCTTTAATCGTCGCGATCAAATTTCGGTGGCATTGTGGTTGTCGGACAGTCCATTAAGAACAATTAAACACTGAACCACTACCTTTGGTAATCCTGGAGCAGCATCTGTTTTGCAAGCTGAGAGTGGGGGGTGGCGGAGAAGTAGTACCATAATATCATTGCTCGGTTCTTAATTTCTTCCTTTGGCAGCTGCTAAGAGTCAGTTTTGGAAACAGGGTTGCTGGGGTCAGTGGAATTTTGACTAGTCCTACTTAACCTGGCTGTTGTCACATGAAGAGTTAGCTGTTCCTAACTTGGAATGTCTCTCTCTCTTTGACCAGGTATGCAATTGTTCGGTTTAACCAGTATTTCAAAATGAAACTGGAGGTCATGACGTTAACTCTTCCTGAGTAATGACAAGGAGGACTCTTACCAAGTGGATAGACAACCCCTGAATCTTTTCTGAGAACAGATACTGGAAAAAAAGCTAAACATTTGTTGAAGTGCTGTAATGCTCACTTGGTGGTTCTTGCTTTATAAATAATGCCTCTAGACAGTCCTTCAATGTTAAATTTATTATGAAGAACATACATACTGCTGTTGATATAAAACAGATTAGAAACTTGCTAAATCTATAAAAAGTTGTAGAAATGGCAATTTAATCCTTCTTTGTAATTTAACATATGTTGTATGTGAATTATTTATTATAAGTTTAACATGATTCCATTGCTGCTTTCATCAGTTTTTGTTAAAGTTGGGTGCAGACAGTGAAGTTGTTCCAAAGGATTCATTTAACAACTTATTTTATTGAAGTTGCATTAACTTATGCTAAAGAAGACATGTCAGAGACAATTATTCTTTTAGAGGCCTATGAGCAAAAGGAGTGACAACAGATCTGTGAGATCTCTAGTGTGTTATAACTAGGGAGAAGGGTTAGGATGATCTTTATTTTTCCCTTTTTTTTTTTTTATGGTAGCTTTCCATGAGATGGTACTTTTCTTTTGCACAAGAATCAAGCAGATTGCTGAAATGATAAATAACATTTTGATTTTTTTTCTTCTTGATTAAACTGTAGAAATGTTCAAGTTCTGTGACCACAAGATTCTCTGAGGGTATTCCACCAATTGCGGGTGTTAGGTGGACAGCCTGCCATCCCTAACTTCTGTGGGAAAGCTGCTTGTTTATTAAGTGTACTTTTAAAGTCAGAAGACCACTATTCCAAATCTCTCTTCCTTTTTGAAACTTGATTCTAGATTTGAACCTATTTTGGTGTGTGTATCTGTTGTGCTCCAGTGGCAGAATGGACTGTTGGACTGGAGATAGGAGAGCAGAGATCCTGTTGCACGGGGGAGCAAGACACAGGTTTACAATTCCTGTATTGATGACAACTTTCTGCTTTGTCATCTTCTGACCTTAGACTCTTGAGTCTTAAATGCCTGGTCCTGTAGTTGTGCAGATTCTGGTATGTCTGGTGGTTCTTTTTTTTTTTTCTGTCAGCAGATTGCTTTTCAAAGCCTCCAGTTTGAAAGACAGTTTGGAAAAGTGAATGACTTGGGCTTTGATCATCACACACACTTTATTTCTTAAAGCTATTATACCAAGAATGGTCTGGATTACAAAATGTGAACTGAAAAGAAAATGTTTACTTAATGGAACAATGCATAAGTTTGTGTGGAAAAGAGGCTTTAACTCTGAAAGGGGAGGGTGGGATTGGGGGGCAGGAGATGGGAAGGAACCCACAGTGGAAAACTCAAGCCCAACGAGGCAGTTTGAGGCTAGGCAGGCATGAACTCGACTCTGATGATACTCTGAAAAACTTTGCACTTTGGTCACATAAGTGCCCACATGTACAAAGTCTGTGTGTGTGCGTGAACACATGCAAACACAAACTTACCTGAGGAGTAAATATTGTGGGGAGTCTGTTGTACAGACTCCAGCAAAGATATTTATTCAAAATTGCTTTATGGCACATGGCAGTGTGTGTATGTGTGTATAGTATGCACACACATACATACATATGTGCTTCACAAAAGCTTGGAGTGATTCAGGACAAAGAAAATTCATGTGAATGAAAAATCTTCACCATTAAAGACCATTTCTAATGGCATTCTGTTGTTTTACAAAAGCATGGTTTAGAAATTGTTTTTCCTCTTGTTTATATTAATCTCTGAATGTTTCAATTTTATTTTTATTCAGTCAAAACCTTAATCTTTATACAAATGGTAGGACTGGGATTTTTTTTTTGTAACTTGAAATGCGGTAACCATTTTCATTAGCTGGAGGCTACTGTATTGGACAAACTCTCTTTGATTTGAAACAAATAGCTAAAATAGACATTTATAATTTACTTTGTAGCAGTTACCAAGGATGTTGCTAGAGCTCATGAAGGCACTGAAGACCTTAATCTTCTGTACTTTCTCCCTATGGACTTTATTGACATTTGATGAATAATACCCTGCTGTCTTGTATTTCCTTTAAGTTCAGCAAGATGTGCTTGGAACTAAGACTGCTAAAGATTTTTGAACTCTTTGTTACTATTTTCTTCCAAGCAGTGGCTTTATTTCTGACAGTGTTGCTTTGTGTTTGTGAAATATTTTGAAAGAAGGCTGTGAAGTTCATTTGATCTTGGGAAATCCAACACTTGACAGATCCTAAGTTTCCCAATGGCTGGCAAAACACATTCCCTTTTCAGATACCAGTACTACTTAGGTTTGGAGTTACTGTAATTTTTGTCAGTAGTATTTTTGTTTGTATAGCTCAAGTAGCAATAACTGCAGGAGAGGAAGTTTGCTTCCGCAGAACCAAAGCCATTCCTGAGTGCAGCTCAATCTCATCCTTGTGGAGTGAATCCCTTAAAAGCACTTTGAAGCAGGTAGCAAATACTCCAAGCTTTTCCTGAGCCACTTTGAAGGAGCACAAGGACTGTCACAGGTTGCAGTGGTTGACTTTGCAGTACTGGTCAAGGCTTTAAGTTTGCACGTTGGAATTCACTTCAGACAATTCAACACTGCTCTGCATCAGCTTTCTCTCAAGAGAAGTGCAGGTTAAATCCATTTGTGATCAGCTCTGAGGAAATACTGTAAAACATCTCCCAGTTACCTTGAGCCTTGTTCCACATCCGTTTGAGCCAGTAGCACTAGGATATCCTTGTTTCCTGAGGAATATCTACAGATGCATTAAGTTGGAAGTAGTAGTTTGCATTGCAGATGATAAGGTAGCTTGAAACTGTGAATACAGGACATTCTGAATGTAAGTTAGGTACTAGAGAACATATACTTTTTTCATTTAATTTATCTCAGTCTCTTTAATAGCAACATGAAGATATTTGAAGGAGGACAAAAAAAAATGACTGAGCTCTAGAAACATCCTGTAGTAGTTTTGACTGTGACTTGCCAAGAAGATACTCCGTTGCCTTTGTTGAACTAAGGGTATGAATGCCAAAATTAATAATTCTTGCTGTAGTTAAAGCTATATTGTAAATATAAAGAGGATTATTAATCTGGGCATTCTTGCAGAAATAGCATCAAGTCAATAGACTGTAGTGGCCTGGTTGCTTTTGTAAAGCAGAATAGTGTGATTTTTTTTTTTTCGTTCTCATTTCTGCAGTCAGATCTGGCTAATCCAGGCCTAATTTCTTAGGTCACCCAAGCACTAAAGATTTCTGAATGGTCAGTAGTCTCCTGTCACATAATTTTGAATACCTTCATTGACACTTGTTGATTTGCTTTTTAAAAGGACATACCAAATTTGCATTAACCAGGTCTGACTGTCCATGTATATACAACAGTGTAAATAACCATTTGTAAATTAGTGTGAATTGTACTGTATCTTGCATTTATGGACTTGTGTATTGCATTGTATTCTCTCCTATTTTGTAGAAATTTTGATGTAAAGAAGAAATCTAACTCTGTGTGCGGACTTCTTTTGCTAAACTGACTTATAATGGAGCATAATCCTTTCATGTTAAGATATCCATTTATAGCCTTGGACACCCAGTGTCTTTTCCCCCCCATTATCTTTTTTGAAATCTTGCTCTTGGGAATGATTCTGGGAATAAAGAGATTTATACAGTACTTAGATTAAGAGAAAATCTGTTCTAATAATAGGGCAAACCATGTGTGAGAGGTACATGCAGTACTGGTGGGATAGGGAAAGCTGTTAAAATTGTTTATTTAAACTTCCAAAAATTTCCTATACATTCTTCAATGCTGTTGACTTCTAAACTAAGGATGTTGGATTGAAGCACTCCTGAAGTATGTGGTCCCATGGGGACACTGATTGAGGTAGCTGTGGTAGGAGCCCCTCAACTTAAATGCTTTTGGTGGATATAGCCTTCTAATAGGATTAGTTGCTAACTTGTAAATGCTTATACTGAATGTCCAAATCACTCAAATAGTTCTGTCAATTAATTTACCTCAGCACCAGAACTGTTGGTACCCCTTTAGAGTATTTAAAACTTATAGCTGGGGTATTTTCCTTGTGTGTGATTCCCTCCCCCTCCTCCTTGTGCCCACAATTCTACTTCTTTTAGCGTAAACATGAATATAAAATCTTCCTTTCCATACTTGGCTATCGCTGTTTCCTTTCGGACTAAAATTACATTCTGCTTTGTCAGTACATGACTTCTTATCAGAATTTTTTTTGTGTAAAAAGTCCCTTTCTGAAGAGGCCTTTAACCTTGGAAACACAGACATAACGAAGGATAGTTTTTTCCCTATGTTTCCTCACTGTTGCTTTTCATTGTCTGTTTTGAGCTCCATAGTGTCCTTCAAGCTGTTAGTTTACTCTTCTCACTGGTGTGTTTAATAACTCTGCTGTAAAATTCTGGTTTGCAAATTGTGCCACAAATCTTGTTCTCCATCTGACAAATTGATCTTGATGTCGTATATACAACCTCTCAGTCTTACCTGTGGTGACACTTTAAGTTACAAAGGTCCTAGGAAGTGAATTTATCCAAGAAGTACTAGTCAAGAGGAGGGAGGGGCTTGGTAAATATAAGTAAAAGGAAATCATTCACTTGGAAACTCAAGTTTTTGCTATAGCAAGGTATTGAATATGCTTGTTTACTCTCATGGTTTAAGGACAAGAGCAAATTATAAAGGGTAAAGTTTGTTTCAGAATTAAGTTCAGATTTTTTAAAAGCCTTTGGTAGGTAACGAAAGCTTACAAATACTCTTTTGTTACTCATACCAAAGTAGATCTTAAAATTGGGTAACTTTTTGATTAAATAAAACTTTGTTCTAAATCCCAGTGGCACTGTAATCTCTTGTTTGGGGCAGTCCTTCCTGTAGTTAGCAGAGGAGGTTGATCATGTCTTACTTGTCTGTGTTTTAGGTGGCTCTGTGTTCCTTGTTCTCATGTTTTGTGTTATTTGTTGTGTTCTAAGATTGCTAAACTGCTGAAATTAGCAACTATCTGCTGTCATCTTCCATACCAAGCTGGTTGTAATTATGGTAGTGGATCAGAAAGCATTTTTTCAGACCTTAAGGGAATGCAAGGCTGATGTGGAACAGTCTTGCAGATGGTTTTCCTCTTTTTTTCTTTTTATGACTGTGAGTGGCAAACTGATTATTTCAATAGTTGTGAAAGATAGGAAGAGCCAAGACCTTTGACCTTGTGCAAGGCAGGTGTTCTCTTAGCCAAATGCAGGATTTTTAGGAAAGGGGCTCTCAGCAGTGAGAAACCACACCATTCTGGATGGAATGTGTTGGATTAAACCAGACTTTGTGGCTTAGAGACCTTCAGTGGGAAAGAAAATATGTGAAATATTTGCACAGGCTGGTTATGAGGAGGTGCTCCATCCGAGTGAAGTGCTGAGACACTGGAAAAGGCATTGTTTGGTTTTTTTAAATTATTTTTTCATTTTAAGTGACTTTTACAGTTGGTCTGATCTGTAGAGATTGTATAATTAGGAAACCAGTCAACCTGAGGAGAGAGGGAAGAGAGTGTTCAAAAAATCATTTATAAAAAAAAGCACCTTTGTAGCTGATTAGTTTGCAGTACATTGTGTTTCGGGCTTTTCTGTGTATTAATAGTGTGGATGGTGCTCTGCACTGAATTCTTTGATAAAGAGTTTTATTACTATTGGGAAGTGTCAGAAAACTGATTGGGATGGCCCTGAACACCACTGGGATCATAGATGGCCAGACTTCAGCAGATGACCAAATTTTTGGTTCAAGATCTCACGCTCTGTTTCTGCAGCCTTCTAAAGCTGTCAAGCTGCTATCACAGTTTCCCCGTCGTGTGGAATTTAGTTCATGGACTTCCCAAATATCTTTGATTTGATGTTTATAGGGAGATGACGCAGAGGGAAACTTGATGGAAATGAAAAGGAAAGAAAAACAAGTTACTTGAAATCTAGCAAGCAGACTTGGACACTAAATGGTGAAATAACTTCAGGTCCTGCACCAGCCTATTTTTTGGCATTGCAACTGTGTCTTTCCTGTTAACTGATTTTGGGGTTTTTTCCCACGTAGGGAGCCATACAAAATGCAAGATGAAAGAGAAGAGTTGGAAGAGAAACGTGAAAAATATTGTATAAAATGCCATAAAATACAGTGTGAACTGGAGAAAAAGCATATGTTTCTAAGTTTTTGGTAGTAGTAATCCTTAAGTGTTATCAGAAAATAAGTGTCCAGTCTTCAGTGTGTGAAAGATTTTTTTTTTTTTTTTTTGTAGCAAGTTTCCATTTGCCATTTTGTATTGCAGTGTGGTAGTTAATGCTGCTGCTTTGTATACAAGTGCTTTGAATAGCACGGAGAATGTATCCAATCTTTTTCTAAGGTGTGGCTTCAAGTTAGAGCCATTGGTTCTAAGCCTCTTCATCCAAAACCCTTTGAACACTTGCAGGGCCACAGCATATTAGGAATATATTCCATTTTGTGTCATTTTCTTTGTTACTGCAGATTTTTCAGTGTTCTTTTAAACACGAGTCCACTTGCGTCCTGTGAGTAAACTAAGCTCAATTTATAAAAGAGCCTTTGTCATATTCTAGCACTGTCATCCCCCAAAGGAGTCCCCATGCCCCTTGTACGTTGTGGTGTTTAGGTGCATCATTTATTCATTGGAGTGAATTGTATTTCTTTTGAGCTAAATGTGATTGAAAGTATTCTAAGGCCTTCTACCACTGATTAAATGAAGTAATGTACCTTTCAAAGAGATTTATATTGTGTAAATAATTTCAAACTGCAACAATAAAGTTGGTTTCTAATGGCGCTGTTAGCATCTGTTGTGCTGATTTTGTTTTTCCCCAGGTTTGAAAACTCTTGATACAAAATAGTTAAGAGTTCTTAAAGGGTTTTGACTTGTGTCCAGTTGCATACCTGTCTATGCAATTGACAATGCAGCTAAAAATAGATACTTTGAGCCAGAATTTGGCTTGCACAAAGTTAACTGTTAACAGTTTTGTGTATTAAATAGGCTTGGTCATTTTCTGCTGAAATTTAACGTGAGAGACCGGAATTAGATGGAACATGGCTGTCAGGAGAGCTCCCTGCCATTGAGGGAAAAGGAGGAAAGCATGCACAGTTAGGGCTGCTCTGAAGTTTAATTTATGCCCCATAAGGGTTGTTTTAACTCTGGGGGATCATTTTGTAGGCTGACCCACGATGCTGAAAATAGGCTCTGTATCCAGTTGGAGTGGCACAGGGCTGGACACTTGCTTGTGGATCAGCTGGAATGTGTTCAAGGCCAGATTGGATTGGGCTCTGAGCAACCTGGAATAGTAGAAGGAATCCCTGCCCATGGCAGGGAGTTGGAACTGGATGATCTTGTAAGGTTCCTTCCAACCCAAACCATTCTATGATTTCAATTTAATAGAAAATACTCAAGACTATGACTGGATTTCTGGGGTTACTCTCCCTACTGATTTGCTGCTTAGAGCCAAGAGATGGTGTTTCTCTGGCATCCACTGCACAAATCCTCAAAGTTCCACAAGGAGAGCTAAGCTGTGGCTAATTATTGTTCACTGTTGTAGTTGCAGTGGAAAGGAGATCTGTGTTGATGAATTAATCCAAGGTAACCTGGAATCTTTCTTTTCTTCCCGGAGTAAAAAATCCTTCATTCACAGCTTGGCTAGAAAATTCAGAGTAAGCTCTGAGTGAGATAGAAGTTGTCCATGGGAAGTAATTTAAGAAGTTTTCTTGAGGCCACCCCAGAAAATATGGTCCTGAAGTTATTAATTCTTCTTTAGATAAAGAGCAAAGTATAGACATAAAATAGGAGGGAAAACAATGGCATCTGTAGTGGACTCCAATGCCTATCATAGTTAAGTATCAGCTATGTCAAGTATGCACTCCCAGGACTCTTCCTGGGTGAATTCAAAATAGCACATTTAACCTTAATAACAATACAAAGCTGGTTTGGGTTATTTAGGATGTATATAGGATTACAGGTTAATATATTTAACATGCATACATTGTTAATAGATACAATAATTATATCTATGTATGTTTCCTTCCCATTCCTTGCTAATATTCCCTACAACCAACCTGCAGTTTACCCTCATCCTGGTCTCTTGTTGTGCTATTTAGAATAAAGATGCTCATCTGGTTTTTAAATTTTTAGGAGTGTGAAAGGATCAATATATAAAATTGTTGAAGTAATAGTACTCACCTGAGAGGCCAAAGGTGGGGTCTACTTGAAACTACTTTCTGGCTGACCAGGTGTTCTGCCAGCTGGCAGGGGCAATTTAAAGGACACAGAATATGACCAGTGGAAAGAATGGTCATATTTTACTATGAATATAAAGACAACACAAAAGTAAAATGATACATCCAACAAAATTGCACGCTTGGCTTTAGCAACAAGCAAAAGTGAGCAAGGTAATGCACCTAATCATTATGAGAGAAAGGATAGTGATCAAGAAAGATCCATCATCAATTGCCTAAATGCTTTACCATCATCCAGAGCCCGCAGTCGCTGGCGAGCCCCGTTTCGCAGCGAGGACCTGGAGAACCCTTCCCTGCAATTGGGAAAATCCTACACAGCGTGTCCACCCATAAGTGAAGTCTCCAAAGTCACCCCGAAAGTGGGTCCAGCTTTTAGAGGCCCAGATCAGCAAGTCAAAGTGACTTGATTATATTTTTAGCAGAGAGACTCCTGGATCTGATGGCACACTTCCCGACCAGCAGGGGCCAGGGCTTGGCCAGAGCCCAGGCCTTGGCTGGGAGGGTTTTCCCCTAAAATACCCTACAAACAAGCTTCTATTCATGTACGCTGGGAAAGTTTCTCAAAATGATAAATTTCTTGCAGATAACTACACAAGGTTATACAGAGCTAGCATAAGCATCTTTCTCATCTATTTTTAGCTAAATAATACCGACAGTGTTAGTCACACAGTACCCAGGATTCATCTTGTGAGTCAGCTCAGGCCTCAGCACATCACCAGGGCAAGTTAGAAGCATGGCTTTCACTTTTCATCCTTCTTTTCTGGGGATACTTTTTCTTTCCCTGTGCACTGGGAAATAAAACCACTTACCCGCAGGTGGCAATGGAGCTGCAGGCTCTGTCTCATTGTTGGAGAAGCTTTTTCAAGACAGCTCCTTTCTGTAGTGCAGCATGTCATACATTGAGTTAAACAGGAAAAAGGGCATTCTTTTATCTCTCAACGAGTTGCAGCCAAGATCTATAATTGCCTTGCTCTTAATGTTGCATAACTGTTAGCAAGATTCAAGCCAAGCATTAATGAATTTCATCAGAACTTCATTTTTTAATGAGCATCATTAATCATTAGTCATGCATGCTACAACCTACACTTCTCTAAAGTGGGGCTTTGCCAATCCTGTTGCACTATAAGAATAGCAGCATGTCCTCCCCAGATTTTATCAGTGAAATAACAAGAAAAGACTGTGGAGAGAAGGAGACACAAAAAAATTTTATTGGACCTTTTAAATACCTAAGATGCTCTCTGAAAGTTGGGCTGAAGCTTCAGCTTGTGCGCAGCTGCTACTCTGCTTTTCTCTGGGCTGTGGTGACAATGTGAGAACGCCCAAGTTGCTCTAAGCTGCAATATTGATCTAGCCTCTGCACATGGATTCACTGGGCTCCCTTGGCTCTTGTTACAAAATTCAGTGAAGCTTTGAAGGTAAAGCTTATTTTCAAGTTCGGAAAAATGATGTCCAGAGGTCTACTGGCCAGTGATTACTTCTTCGGGTTGTGCAACAGGTTGTGTTTAAAAGCTACAGAAGGAGCAGTGGGTTCCTGGCTGTCCCAGCATACTTGTCCAGATTTAGCAATTCCGATAACGAGCAAGTGGCAGTGTTTTATCTGCACCAAACTGTCTCCTTCGTGCTTCTTCTACATAAAGCAGAGCTAACTTAATTCACCCTCCTCTGCAAGTTAAGTTGTCATGCAGCTGCCAGACTGGTAGAGCTGTACAGGAAACAAAAGCTTTTCCTTGGTGCGTGTCCTAGGGATGCACAATGACTCAAAACTCCTCCCAGGCAGCCAGTGACAGGACAAGAGCAAATGGCCTCAAGGTGGACCAGGACAGGTTCAGGTTGGACATCAGGAAGAATTTCTTCACCAAAAGGGTTGTCAAGCACTGGCATGGGCTGCCAAGGGAAGTGGTGGAGTCATCATGCCTGGAAGTGCTCAAGGAACGACTCTGCGTGGCACTTATGGTTTAGTTGAGAAGGTGATGCTCAGTTGAAAGTTGGACTCCATGATCTTGGAGGTCTTTTCCCACCTTAATGGTTCTGTGGTTCTAAGTCTGACCCAAAAGGTACAGTCTCTCACTGCAGCTGCTGACTAGAAGCAGGATTTCAGAAACAGATTAAACCAAAGAAAACTAATCAAATTGTGTCCAATAACTGCACAAGGAAAAACTCTTTTCTGTATCTTAGGCACTAGACCAAGAAAATGTTTTACTCTGATCTTGACCTACACGAATACTAATGTCTGTGGTTAAATCAGAGGAGTTGTATAGGGGGAAGAGTAAAATCATGGAATCACAGAATCATTAAGGTTGGAAAAGACCTCCAAGATCATTGAGCCCAAACTTTAACCAAACACCATCTTGTCAACTAAACCAGAGCACTAGTGCCACATCCAGTCATTTCTTAATATATCACAGATAATAATAATAGTATCAAGGGATATTCATATATTGAAATATGGGATCTTCTTTTGAAGAGATCAGAAAGAAGAATGTGTCTCCCTAATGGGAAGAAGAGCTAGCACCGTGGAGGAGAAACACAAGGAAACAATTATGAGACAGGTAATGGAAAAAAGAGATTAATGGAAAGGTGCACTGACATGGGAGACAGTGGAGGGCTTAAAAACAGGGACATGAAATAAAAGGGAGCACCCAACATTAGGGGGAGGAGATATTGAATAGAGTGGCAAGATTAAATCAGAGGTTTGCTGCAAACAATCAATTTGCCTTTGAGAAAAAAATGGGAGATACAATTCTGTATAACAACTCTAACACAAAAAATAAATACAATGTAAACTTATCTATAAATATAGGCTGAAAATACCTGAAGATGATACAAAATTTTCTATCATTGTATCAGTTATTAGACTTAGTTGTTGATAATGTTCTAGTGAAAACATCAGTTCTAACCAGTATCCATCATGTGTACATTAAATGAAGTAAAAGAAACCATCTGGCTGTCAAGTATAATTTCCTTGCCATGGGAAATGATCTGAAATTGCAAAATGTTATCTCACTGTCACATTGTTCTTCAAAGAAACACATGGCATACAATAAATTCATTCCTTCAAATAATTCAATATTTTATTTAAACATATAGTATTAAAGTAATGGATGGCAGATAAAATCTCTGACTTGCACTTCCTAACTGTTGGCTGTATTTTTTTTAAGTAGAGCAGTAGAAGGACAAGCATTATCTATGTTACAAACAAGCTGATATGCTTCTTACTTTGTAAGTATACACACACAGGGAAAGAGAAAGTCTTCTGCCCAAGGACCTTACAGTGGATATAAAGGTAGAAGAAGATCAGATTCCCATTTTACATGTAGAGAAGAACATAATAGAAATATAAATTGCAAACCTAGTTCTGCACAATGAGTTTTGTAGCATGAGCAGTAACTAAACGCTGACATTACATCGATCAAGCTTTTAATTTCTTTCCTGATGAAATGGTGCTTGCTGAGAGTGAAATGTCTCTACAGAAATGTTCTGTTTGCTGAAAAATATCCTGAGGTCTTGGGCAATGGATGAGGCACCATGGAAGCTTTGAATCAGGAAGGAAAGCAGGTATCCCTCTTGCATCTGTGTGAGTCTCCTTGCCACCAGGGCGGTGATTCTAGATCAGCTCTCTTATTCTACTCCTAAAATGAAGGCTTCATTAAAAGCTCAGTCTCATTAGATTTAGTACCAACATTTTGAGCTAGAAATAATTTTGTGAAACCGTGTCCAGGACAGGGTTCTGAATCCAAATATCTGTCGCTGTTGCACGGAGAAATGGGTAGAGAAAACAACAAAGAGTCTAAGGCTCAGGGATAGAAGGAAGCACTTTAATAATTTTCCAAAGGCTTTTATATGTTAGTTCACAAAAGCGTGTTAAATGGCATAAGGTAACTGGTCCTTTGGCCATCCACCCCTTGAGGGGATTGGCCAAATTCTAAGACACCCATTTCTAAATATTTTCTAGTTAGAACCATAACAATACTGCTAAACAACCTGCAAGATAAAGGGATTAGTTTACAGGAACTTCTAACTGTTTTCAGCCAGTGTCCGTGAGAAAGCAAAGACTTTCTCACAGACAGAGGCAGAAAGCTGGAAAATCTTTCTGCTACCCAGGTTTCAGCATCCACAAACATCCACCTTCAACAACTGTTGACAGTGTTGATGATAAATTCCTGATTTTTTGCATAATTTGATTCAGTTAAAAAATCTTGGCTATCTTCAGATTACTCACCATGTGCAAATAATTGATATGTAGACTCCCACAGATTATAAATGTAGTGGATATTTTAAAAAATACTTATTCTGTTCTTTTCTGTAACTCAGGTCAGATATTTTCTCCCCTTCTTCTCCTGGGCTGAACCAAAATAAATTGTGTCTTCAGTAAAATTTTGAGTTAAAGACATCCTGAAATGATGAGTTCACCATGTTGATAAGTACCATATTTCGATGATTAGTCAGACTCACCAGTAAAAGAAGTTGCTTCATTTTTCCTCTGAACTTGTCTGCATTAAACTCCTTTTTAAAATTCTGTCCTTAAAAAAACCCCAGTAACCATTTTTCCTCACCTTCCCTCATCACTTTTCAGTCTTTGATGGGCAAAATAACAAAGGGCACTAACTTATCCTTTCCTCAGTGTATTTTTCCAGCCTCACAGTTTAATGTTGTTGATACCAGAGCAGAACACCACCTTCCTCCGTTGGTCTCCTCTCAGTATCCTGCTTGTTTCTCCCCTGCTTTCATTTACTGTTCAGTTATTTATCCATTAAAACCCCCTGATCCTGTCCTGACAAGGCAGACTTGTTTGTGGGGGCAATGTCTGGATTTTCCAGGCTTGAAACAGCTGATATTTGAGTCACAGGTCTCCCAAACTGATCCCCATCACAGCGTGATGGCCTTGGTCACTCTGCTAAACTCCTTAGTGCCTAGAAATTTTTCAGAAGTGTTTTTATTTCAGGATCACAGGTCAGAATATTAAATAGCACTGGCCCATGAACTAATCCCTTTTATCATATAGTTGACGCACAGTAATAATTTGCCACTGACAACTAACTGTGAGTTAGCCAGTTTTTAATTAGAGCTCAGCAAAACAATTCTTCTGTAAAAAAGAATTCTTGTTTGTCAAAATCCAAATGTTTTGCAAGAATGTGTCAATTTCAACAAATATTTTTAACAAGGAAAAGTCAAAACATTTCATTTTTACTTTCTTGATTTATTTTAATAATATCAAAACATTTTGTTTTGATATAAGATAAAATTGTTTTGACTTTTTCATGTTTTCACTTCATTTTCTTTCTATATTAAAGTATCTTTAACATGTTCCATATTAAATATACCAGCTAACGCATCATATATAACATAAGAGAAGCTCAAATGAGATGGATAAACATTATCCAAATGAATTATTGGAAATATGTTCATTGTTCTAAATTAAATTGAAAGCAAATTTTAATGCATTACTGATTTTTGAAGTCACAAAATTTTTCGCTGATTTGGAAACCTTTTCAGCTCCTCTCCAGAGCCCTGAATTTTCCGCAAGGTAAGTTTGCAATCTTGATCTATTTAACACCCACTCTGTAAATTATAAGCAGTAAGAGTGGCTTAGTTACAATAATAACATTGCTCCACCTACTAAACTGAGCTCATTTTGTCACTTTATAATTGGAATAATATATATTTTAAAGGTGTTTTTTTTTTTTTTAATGTAAGTTTTAGCAATTCGAGTTGTGATCTTACAGTTCTTCATCTTGAAGGGTCATGGTTTAAGAGGTTGAAGCTGTAGTCTCACACATTACAGACACTACACAGGCTACTACACACCAGGTGTTGCAAAATTAGGGCCATTCCAGTGAAACACAGCAGTAAAACTGTGGAGTTCTCTCCCAGATTTCCTGGCGTACGTATGAACAATGTGCAGCAAAGGCTTGAGCTGTGCCACTCACCACTTCCCATCAACAGGAACCTACCAGCCAAAGGTTGTTTGGAGACTCCCAGTCTTGATGCAGTCCCGGGCAGGAGCAGCCTGACCCCCTGAAAAGTCAACTTTTCAGAGCACTTCATTTTCAGCTAGGGCATTTCTTGACCCAGCTTATGGTGTGACCATGGGACCCAACAAGCTGGAAGGCCACGGTGGGAGGCTGGGATCCAAAATGAGACCAAGGCTGGGCTTTTGGGCAGCAGTGTCTGCCACACTACAGTGGTTCATATTTTGGTGGCCAGGAAGCAGAACAGCAGCCACCACCAACTCTTTCAGCCCAACCCAGCCAAAGTCAGGTATCCTCTGATGGGTACCTGGGCAATAAGAGAATGACTTGTCCAAGAATGATTTTTCCAAGTTGTCCATGGCTGGAGTGGAAGAGGAAAAGAAAAAAGAGATAATAAATTGAATGGCGGAGGAATGGAGTTTAAAATAGTCTTGTAAATGGAAGGTATAACAGTAAAGAAGTGAAAGATGGAGGAACCAAGAAAAATAGATGGAAAAAAAGTCATACATGAAGCAAAAGATAAAGTTCCAATATTTTCCTTTGCAGGTAAATAATTAATTTGAGACTTATCCTCAAAGGAGAAATCTGCAGTATACCTGATTATCAGGTATGTTTATGTGAGCACAGGTACAGCCTTGTGCTCCTGGGAAGGTTCTTGTATGTCAAGGACCATGATAAAGTTGTGTGTCGTGTTCCCCTTCTGTCCATCTGTCAGCTCTTCCAAGGTGTATCTCCGCTTTGGGCATAACAAAACGGACCTGATCTGAATAAAACTGGTAGAAATGTTCCAAAGAGAAAGATGTTAAACATCTTTCATTTTCACAGGTTTCAACAATAGATGGTGATTTCTGAGTAGGACTTGAGTAGTGACATGAGCCAAAGGCATCCCTGGCAGAAATTCCTGCTGAGATTCACCTCAGTTGCTCGGGTCAGGAAGGGTGATCTCATTTTCAGTGAAAGTCTCATGGGAAGGAGTGGAGATACTCGTTTATATAAGATGACAATATTCTTGGGAACTGCTGAGGCTTATTTTGTAAAGTATCGAAATATTCCAAGCACAGCCTCTGTTGGCAAGTAAACAGCAATAGCCAGAACCAGGCTGATTCTGCCTCTGAGTTCATATTCCCAGGTGTAGCTATGGCTGCATACCCATCACATGCAGGACACAGGAATGCTGAAGTGCCATTGACACCTCAAAGTACCTCAGCTCTCTTAATCTCTGTGTGTGTGGCAAAGAAACAAGTGAAAGACTTTCAAATCAAGAGGGATGCTAAAAGCTGCGGCTTCCCTTGACCCAGACGTTAAATAGTGTTTATCATTTTGCAGTTCACATGTGGGTAAAGAGAGGCACAAAAGGATGGTGATTTGCCAAAGCCTGCTCCACGGAGGATTACAAATTAAAAGACATTCTGGCACAATGGGGAGCCTGCGTCAAAGCTCCAGATGACGTTAGGCAGCCTGGCTCGCTTTACATCCCCCCTCAGCCCTCCCTCTTCTTTGGATGTCTTCCCTCCCCTTATTGCTAACAGAGCACAATAATTTTTATAATGAAGGGCCAGGTCTTCAGCTTGTGTTCAGCCACTAAAAATCCCTGGATACTGGCAGGTTCAGACCAGCTGAAGCTCCAGTACCTGACACTTCAGGCCCAGTGCAGCAGCTGGAGACCAGTGTTGCTGCTTGGGAGTCTGAGCAGAAGAGAGGAGTGGAAGCAAAAACTGGTGATTTGCACTGTTCTCCCCTCCCACGACTGGCTCCGCTTATAAGCAGGCACAGTATCCTTACCCAAACAACACATTGGATTTTTGTCAGCCAATTTAAAAATAGACTGCCAGGCACAATCCTGCCTTTTCCTGCAGTTTCTGGCTATCACATAGGTTCTTAATGTCAACTTCTGTGTTCCCTTGTCTTTTCTCTTTTGCTCCCCTCCTCCTGTCCCTGCTGCAGCCTGGCTGAGCTTCTGCCCATGACAAAGGAATAATCCCATTGTTGAGTCCTCATAGGACTGAGACATCACAATCTGAACCAGGTGTAATTGGTGCCCAAGGATCCCAAGTCACCTCTTCTACTGCTACACAACACTGCAAGGAATGGTGGGAAAAAATCAGATTAAGCTCCTCATAGAATAGCTTTCTTTCCACATAAGACCCTGTTGGCAGTGGAAAAGCACAGTGAAGGGAGGAGATGCAATCTAGAACCTACCTCTCAGGAGTAGTTAGCATTTTAAATGACCAAATGGAGTTAAGAGTTGACTGAAGATTTTACACTTGCAGAGGAGCTGAAGGCATCTGCTCACTAATAAATGTGTGAAAGAAACAATTGCTTACATCAAGCTGTGGTGGAAGAGAGCTGCTTTAAAACTAGTAAGTCATAAATAAGCTCCAAGGGAAGCCTTTTCATTATTAATCCAGACTGGGGAATGAGCAGATGGAGCAGCCCTGGGAGAAGGACCTGAGGGTGCTGGAGGTAAGGAGGTGGCCATGCCCCAGCCGTGTGCACTGGGACCCAGAAACCCCCTGTGCTGGGCTGAGCCCCCAGCACGGGCAGCAGGGGAGGAGGGGTTCTACCTCTCTGCCCTGCTCTGCTGACACCTCCCCCTGCAGAGCTGCCTCCAGCCCTGGGGTCCCAGCACAGGAAGGACATGGAGCTGCTGGAGTGAGTCCAGAGGAGGGACGCCAAGGTAATCAGAGGGATGGAGCAGCTCTGCTGTGAGGAAAGGCTGGGAGAATTGGGATTGTTCAGCCTGGAGAAGGGAAGGCTTTGGGGTGACCTCATTGTGGCCTTCCAGTACCTGAAGGGAACTGACAAAAAGACTAGGAGAAACTATTTACAAGGGCCTGGAGTGACAGGGTAGGAGGGAATGGTCTCAAACCGACAGAGTAGGTTTGGATTGGACATTGGGAAGAAATTCTTCCCTGTGAGGGTGGTGAGGCCCTGGCACAGGTCACCCAGAGAAGCTGTGGCTGCCCCATCCCTGGAAATGTTTAAGGACAGGCTGGATAGAGCTCTGCGCAGCCTGGTCTAGTGGAAGGTGTCCCTGCTCATGGCAGAGGGATGGAACAAGATGATCTTTAAGGTCTTTTCCAACACAAACTATTCTGTGATTCCCAGCAACAGGCAGGTGCCTAAACCTGACGGGGTGGGGGCAACTAGCAGCTCTGTAACCCAACTCAGAGGTGGGCATAATATGAAGAGTAGGAAATTATAATAGAGGTAATAGAAAAATGGTCATGAAACTCCTCCCCCACCTTGTGTGCAGAAAAACAACAGCTTGGTCAAAGTGGAAAATTTGATGAAATGGACATTCCTAGGGGAAATGTCTGTTTTCCATTCTGTATTATGCACCAAGAAATCTGTTACTGTTTTGGTTTTCTCAACAAAAAATATTTTCTTAGGCAAGTGTTTGGTTTGTTTTCTCTATAAAAAGAAACATTTTATTTCCAAAGTACAGTTACACTTTACAACTTTTTAATAATAGCCACTATGTATCCAGCCTGGTGAAATATTTGGCTAAAAAATTGCACATACTATTTTCAGTGTTTCAGCTTGTACATGTCCAAACCTTTATGGTTTGAAATTTTGGACAAAAGAATACTTAAGAAAAAAAATTTGGAACAAGGTTGCCTTCCCGGTCAACCTTTTTCATAAAAAATAACAAACTTTTACCTCAGCTGTAGAACTCCTCTCCCTGTGTGGCAGTAACATTATACCCAAAAATATACTTTCTTTACTGTATAGTGGTGATGTTACTGGCAGTGACTAATCTCTCTAGAACTCAAAGTCCTCTCTCCATCTGCAAAGCTGAGATGTCACCTCTTAAGGAGAAATAATCTTAACCCAAGCTGCTTTTGAAATACAAATGCTTACAGTGTCCCTAAACTTTTTGCAGGCTTAGATACTTACATCTAAAGTACCATTTTAATTAATTAAGTGACCCCTTAATTAAATTAACAACTCCCCCCCTTTCCTAATCAGTAGATCGTCTGTCTCTTATTCTGAGTCATATTCCAAGTGATAAAAATTTATTGCATTTTCTCTCATTAACACTGCAGAGCAACAGTAGCAATGACTGACCTAATGACTGAATGCTCTTTTGCTTCAGGAAGAGAATTTTACTAAACTTTATTTATATCCCCCATGCAAATTCAATAAATCAAGTTTTTAATGGAGAACCTAATTTTTTCTTGAAGGACCTTTAATGCCAGTGGTGCATAAGGAAGACACTTTGCTTACAGCACTCAAACAGTAAAGAACACTGATAGAACAGGAAAAGTGACTAGATTTTGATTCAGGTGCCTACAGATTTTGAGATAGGGGCCTAAATTCTAGACCCTCTGTGTTTGAGATAGCATATTTAGTGCTGGTAGCAGAATACATGAGCTTGGTGACAAACTGTGCAGTTTATAAATGCATAGTACCATTTCTCTGTCTCTTCTATCCTAAGAGGACACAAGCTCTGCTTTCCAAACTATATTTTACAGAAACAGATAAAAAGATGCCTCACAAGATTTCCTGCTTACTTTGTGTCCCAGAGCAATACCTAACAAATTTAAAGAAAGCAAAGAGTGAAAGAGAATTAGGAAAACGTTCAACCTAAACAAAACAAGCCATTCATGTAACAAGAGATACTGAAGAAATATAAGAAGAGAAGTGCAAGCAGGAAGACCACATCAACATCTGGACGCATTAAATGTATGAAACTCCTGTATTACTCAGTTTGTGCTTTATCCTCACTGTAACATGACCAGGTATATGCAATTTTCTTGTTTTATTCAGGAGACACTTATCAGGAGAATGCTGTTCTGTACCAAGGCTTTTACAGGTGACCACAACATCATTCAGTTCATTACTACATGAGAAGACCCAACAGGCAGCCTGTGGAAATCACAGTTATTGATCAGTTTTATTTTTAGAAACAGTGGTTCTGCTGCCTTTAAGCCTGTTGAATCTGTCCAAGGAGAGCAAAAAATGTGTGAAACAGTAATATAGAATTAATTCTAAATAGAAAGTCTGCCAGATGCTCCCTAATGTCTCTGGGCAGCATAAGACCAGAACGGATATTTTCAGACTGACACAGAAGAGAGGAGTTACAAATCATAGAATCACAGAATCACAGAATGGTTTGGGTTGGAAGAGACCTTTAAGGTCATCTCATTCCAACCCCCTGCCATGGGCAGGGACATCTTCCACTAGACCAGGTTGCTCAGAGCCCCATCCAGCCTGTCCTTGAACACCTCCAGGGATGGTGCATCCACAGCTTCTCTGGGTAATCTCTTTCAGTACCTCTCTATACCCTGAGTAAAGAATTTCTTCCTAACGTCTAATCTAAATCTCTCCTCTTTTCGTTTAAAACTGTTTCCCTTGTTCTATCACTATCTGCCCTTGTGAAAAGTTGCTGAGAGGACATTTTCAGTTCAATCCATCTGAAATGTTGATTACACCTGTATATGAGACCCTGCAATTGTGAAATGTGAGTATGTATGGAGGGCTGGGTGGGCACAGCAGTTTGTGTCAGGCAGGGTGCACTTGCATACCCTGGGCATTGTGCAGAAGAACAGGGGTTTTTCAGCTTGGGTGCACTGTGCTGTCTTCTCAGTAAATGGATTTCACACCCTTCAATGAGAAGACTGATTGCATCTGCCTGAGAAAGAGTTGAAAACCTGTTTTCCTCTATAGCTTCCTTGTTTCGTGTCTCTAACTTTATCAAACTTTCACCATTTGGACTAGAATTTTCCATGCCAGCTTTGCATCCAAAGGTGATTATATAAAGGTTGCTATGATCAAAGAAAAGAGGATGGTTTTATGTTTGCTTGTTTGTTTTTGAGAAAGACTAGAGTACTTTTACTTTTTCTCATGGATAGCTCTGCTCTCCGGAGAAGAACACTGCATTTTTCCTCCTTTCCATGCAGACTTCTCTGGATTTAGCTTATTTCACAGTTGCTCACTGCTAAAGCTTGTTCAATGAGATGATGAGTTCAGTGTGCTCTAGGAGAAAATAGGACTAAAACCTGAGGCAGACTGACTGCCACCCCCAAACGTCTGCAACATTTAGACAGGAATCTTCCCTTCTACTTAATTTAGGATGTGACTCCGATCAAGCTTTTCAAACTAATATTTTATTTCACTCCATAATATAATCTATATAATTTAATAATTGTTTATGTCCTGCAGGGGCTTGAACAGCAGGAAGGAGGGCTGTACTGGGCTAATACCCCACTGTATTCACTTGCTCATGTGAGTTATTCACATTTCTTACCTATCATCTGCATATCTGGAAGTCTCCAGGGCAGGCTGAGTTTATGTATGTACAGCAAGCTCCATAGCAAGGTCGCTCCCGAATTATTCCTTTGCATTGCAGCTGTTGCAGTTGAAAGTCATAGGCAAACACAACCAGAAATATAATTCTCTGTTGTCTCTCCATAGAAGCTTGTGCAAAGTGTTGACTAAATGCTGTTGTCACATAGGCTCTTTTGGTAAGTCCATTTCCTCCGTGAGTTTCAGTGTCACAACACTCATGGTAGATTTGCTCTCAACACAGACATCAAATGTGTAGCACCTCTTTAAAGTCCTTTAGATATATATGGCAAAAATCTATTTATTCAAACTGTCAAATTCAAAATTAACTACCTACATCTGATTATTAAAATTCATTGCAAGTTTTCTGAAAAAAACATTTGGTGATGCAAAATACTATCTGAAAAAATTTAAAAGATATTCACATTGCAAAAGAGATTGAAAAATTCAAAGTATGGTTTTAGCTGATTTGATCCATGTGGAAATAATGCATAACATTACAAAGAACTTTTAATTTTTCACCCTGCAATAAAAAACTACAATACATTTCTCTTTTAGAACATTGCTTTATTGAGATCTTTCTCTCCTGTCCTACGAGCAAGGCTCCCTAAAGGTTCACATCTCTGACAACACAATGGATACTTTCCTGTGACCAAGTGCAACTCAGTGTTATTCCATCAATCTCTCAAATTCCTTTGCTCTATCAGTCATGTTTCTGGTAGCCTTTACTGTTGAATTACTTCTATGGGTTTGATAAACTTGATTTTTCCTGTGTTTTCCCTTGTGTTGCTTCAGAACATGAGTCAGGTTTTTTAACAGGGATTTTAATTCGGTTTTATTGCAAGGCACCTCTTTTTCCCACCAAAATTTCTTGTTTTCTCTTCTCTATAACAGTGTGAGCAACCTTCCTCGTGGAATAGAAAAATCTTTGTGTAACTGAGATAAAAAAGGCACAGGACATACCCTAAATATGGGGAGGGTAGCTGCAAATAGGAGATATGAAGTTTTCCTGGTAGATCCTGCAGCCAGCCATCCAGCTGGGTCTCAGGACACTCCAGTGACAGCAGGCTGGGCAGCTAATTTGGGAACACTGGGGTAGCAGAAGTGTGTCAGACCAGACAACATTTTCTGCCTCCTATGGAAATTAAAAAAGGAGTGCAGGAAGGGGTCTAACGTGTCATGAAACTTTCCCTGCCCTGTTACTCAGGGACTTTCTGAGCTGGAGACTTGTGGCTTTGTGTTCCACAGCCCATGATAGATTTTCCTCCATGAATTTGTCAAATTATATTTTCAACCATATTATACTTTTGGCTCCCAGAGTTATCTGTATTTGAGCTTAATTACGTGCCACATGGAAAAGTGCTTCCTCTGCTCATTCCAGTTCTGTTGCAAGATAATTCATTTCATGTCCTTAGGTCTTAGATACTGAGAAGGAGCCACGAATCTCCCCATCCCGCCCTTCGCTGTAGCCACCAGCACAGGGAAGATCAAGTTCCCTCTTTCCCAGGCTGGAGAGTCCCAGGTGTCTCTGTTCCCCACATAAATATTGCTATGAACTGTGATCCAGCTGTTGCCCTATTATTTGTATATATGCTGTGTCATTTTTGAGAGTAACAACAGGGCCTTGAAGCAGACTCAAGCACAGGGATTCTCCTTTCTATTCTCTCTGCTCTTCCTTCCCCCATGGTTTTCCATGTCTTATTTGCCTTTTCAACCTTCCTGAAGCATGGGCTCAACATTCCTATGGCACTATGCACAGTGACGCCGAACTCTTTCCTGAATGATAACTAGTGACTCCATGCCCGAGTGTAGTTCTTTGCTTTTCTTGGTGTTTATGTGCTTTTCCTGGCTACCTTATCGCCTCCTCACCCAATAACTTTCTCCCACAAATGGACCTTTGGATTTCCGAGATGCTGCCTGTGCCAAATAGTTGTGCTGCTGGCTTGTGTCACAGTCCCAGCGTGGGAGCTGCACTTGAGATATTTGGGATCTCGACTTGGCTACTGCTGCCCTATGAGAGGTTTCCGCTCTGTTTTCACTCTCAAGTTTGAAATGTGTCTCAAATGTTTCATAAAGCCCCTCAGTACCAAATGAGTTCTCCCCGATGCTGCCTCCCTCCCAGCTCTCCTCCTGCTCTGCTGAGAAGCCTTTCACAGCTTTGTGTATTGTCCTCTCTGAAAAGCACGGCTGTTTACTTTGTATGTGGTTAGGCAGAAGCTTTTCAGTGGCACAAACCAGCAAGCTGACTTACATTCCTTGATTGGCTGGTTAAGCTTAGCCAAGATTCAAAACTCAGTCTTGAACAGAACTGAATGTGACATTTTCTTTTCCAGCTGCTTCCCTGAGTTTAAAATGCCACACACTTGTGAAGGAGAGTCCCAAAATAAAGCTGCTTATTCTAACCCTGGACAAGACACTTTACCAGCACACGAAAAAAATTCATTATTTATAAAATTCCCCTTTCCATCCTTCAGGGTAAACAGGGTGTGTGCCCTCAAGGCTGCTCGGGCAGAGGGAGCAAAAGTCCTTGTGCCATGTGTGAAATATTGTGTCTCAACTCTCCATTATTGTTAGTCTGCCCAAATAAAAAAAATCACTGGCACTGTAAATTCACAGCAGCATATAGTCCAGTTACCTTAGCCCATGGCACGATGGCTCAAAGGAAGGCACTGGGGAACTACTGGGGCAGGACTCAGTGGTGAAGATGTCTCTTCCAGGATGTTTGTTGTTACTACTGCCATCACATCTCATTGGGACGTACAGATAGGACAATGACAACGACTATTTTGTGCTATGGCCTCCTTTCAAAGCAAGAAAAAAATAGCACCCATAGAGTTATTTTTATTTTGGTCAACAAAAACTTAGACATAATGGTATTTTTGCTGAAGGCACAGCGTACAAGTTACTGAGCATCTTATAGTTTTTTAACCCACGTGCAAAACCCTACTCCCTGAAAAAACAAAAGATTGGTAACAGTTAATTCACTGCAGCTGGCAATGTTAAAAATCCTACTGTATGTATTAAGTTTATGGTGTGCCGGTGCTATTGCTGGTTTCCCACATTCCAAAACAATATAACAGTCTGTCTTCATGTTAAGCACAATAATGGTGTGAGGTTGCCATGACTAGGAGTGATTGTTAAACAGATCTCCTTACTGTATATAATTACCTCATTGTCTAAGCAAGCAGCCACCCAGAGCAGCTTAATTTTTGTTAAATTTAATTCAAATCTGACAGTATTACGAACTCTCAGAACACTGCAACAAAAGGAGTGGTATTCATAGAGTAATTTGTTGCTAATTTTGTCCAGTGCCTTAAAAGGTCGCTGGAAGTAGGGGACTACAAAAGAATATACCACTCCAAGCTGGGATTTTTATCCCTTTCTAAATGACACATTGAATGTCAGGGAAAAGCTGTGTGATAGTGGCTGAATGGGTATTGATGGCTGCTGTAGTGCTAAACGGTGCATTGGCACCAAAAGACAGCCAAAGTACAAATCATCAGTGACTTTTTCTATTTTACTCTTTCAGGGAGAAAAACTCACATCAAGACTTACAAAACCTGAATTAGATTTGTTAAAAACAATTAGCTGAAGGAAACCTGCAGCAGACAAGCCCAGTTGTGTGCCCACGTCCTCTCACCCATCGCTGCAGCAGCACAATAAGCAGGGGGCTCTAAAAAAGCACAAGAACAATTTTGTTCAGATCCAGGCTGTTGTTTTTACAAACCTGACAAGCTCTGAAGTATGGCTGGAAAACTGCTGGAGGGAGCAAAAAAAAACCCCAAACCAAACAAACCCACAAAAACCAGCCCAAAAAATGACATGGGAAGAGGGTGTTGTTCCTTGTGCCCACTTTCGTACACCCACCCCCCTTTTGTACACCTAGCTCTGCTGCCTATATTAAAAACCTGGTCTTCCTCATCTATGCATGGGGACAAAGCTCTTCCAGCTGCTTATGCAGGCAGGAAAAACAGCTCCCTCTGATCTCTGCTGTCCAAACCAGACTGAGTGCAATGTACAATGCATATTAATCATTGTATCTGATGCTTTGGCTGGTAGTAGGGAAGAGAACTGGGAGCCTCCCTGAAGACTGCGTTAAGTATTTTGCTATTTCAGGTTAATATCTTGGGGTCTGAGAAATGTGACTGATTTTTTTATTTGCCCTGTGGTTTAGGCAGCCACAGACACCTAACCCATGACAACCAGTTTTTACCAGTGCATGCACCAGGGTTTGTGGGACAGATTCCCAGGCTGGCCAAGTTCAGCTCTGTGATACATCAACAGCTCAGAAAGTCCAGAGAGTAGGTGGATCTAGATTTCTCTTTAAGCAGAGAGGGTCCAGGGACTTATAAACAACCTCAGCTGCGGGTGGGTGGACTGGACTGAGGAGCAGTCTGGAAATTCCTGACACTCTGCACCCCTTGGCTGGCAGGGTTGAGCTCAGTTCCTGCTAAAAACACAGTGGTTGTGCTCCAAAAATACGGAGAGTGTAGGATTAGAATGGAGATGAGCTCACTGATGGGATGTGGGCTCCACCCTCCTTTCTCCATGGCGGGTGATAACTGCTGTGTGCACGACTGCAGGTTCCCTGCCTCCTGACAATGAGCTGAACACAAGCAGTGACCTCATGGGCTTATTAATTCTTCTTACTTCACTTGTGTTTTTTCACTTGAGTTTTTCATTTAGCCATCCAAAATTTTAATTCTCTCAGTATTTCTTAAGCTACCCATGGGTCCTATTATCAGCAAAAAAAAGGGGAGCTAAGAATAATTTTGCTTACACTGCTAGGGTAGAGATCAGTCTTTGGCAGCAAAGATGTTTGTAGTTCTACTAATAAAAATTACTTTTAAAAAAAAACCAGCAACCAATCACATCTCACATAAAATGAGAGTTCATCCTCAACATCCCCTTTGTCCAGGTTTGTTTCCTGGCAGACTTTCGAGGGGACATCACACCTCACTGTGACAATGTTTGGATGGCATATAGGGAAGGGAAGAGCCAAAAAACGTCCAACAGTCCCTATATACTAGACTGTTTCTCAGGAAAAGCAGCAGCTCAGAGTGATGCATCTGGAGTCCAAGCAAAAACACTAATGCAATGCCTGCACTGTGGTAGCAGCAGGCTGGGAGATGGAAATGATTATGCTCAAGCAGCAGTAGAGCTGCTGCCCATGCTCTGTGCAAGAGGACCTTTTGGAGAACCCTGGAATAGATCCAGCAGGAATGTATGGAAATAATGTATGGAGAGAAAGGGAAACACCGTTGAGGCACAGCTGTGAACAGGGAAGGGGAATTTAGAAATCGCTTGCTTCTATGGGGTTACCTGTTTTAATTTGAGTCAGTTAACCAATGTTCTCAAAACAGGAACTAAGGGGATGTGTCAATAAAAGTGAATGAGCACCTACAGCTTGGGCAGGTCAGTAAAACTTTCATAAATAAATCCCTAGAGTTGCTTCAGTAGCATGTAGCAGCTCAGAAGTGACATGCTTCACTTTTAGGGGCTACACAGTTAATTGATAACCCAGGAACACACGAACCAACTGCATTAATAAAGAAATACTTAGTCTTGCTTAGTGAAGTCAGTATAGGTCAGAGCACAGTACCTAAAGTCTGTCCTTTCACACCTCTCCCTGGCTTGTGAGGAAGCCAGAGCATCCACACAATGAATCCTGTCTTTAGTTTTGGGTCCATCACTGCAAGGAAGACATTGAGGTGCTGGCGTGTGTCCAGAAAAGGGCAACAGAGATGGGGACAGATCTGGAGCACAAGTTTTATGACGTGTCTTGGTTTGAAAGACAGGTGTCCGCTAAGGAAAGCAGGAGCCTCCCTTGGAATGGAAAATGTAAGCCCCTTCCCTCCGAATTATTATAATTTTGGAATTAAGGGGCTTTCAGGCAAAGATATGAGGAATAGGAATAACAGTTCTTTACTAATATATATATATATATATGTATAACGAGGCAAACCAACAGCAGTGACTGCGGCAGGACCAGCAAACAGAACCAGGAACGCGGTGACGCCTTCGCGGCTGCCGGGCACCTTCCCCTTGGCTGCAGTGACGGGCACGGCCGGCAGGGGCGCTGGCGGCTCCCGGCGCGCAGGGNCAGCCCGGGGTTTTTCCCTGAGGCACCCCAGCAGATGGTGAGAAGGTCCCTTTTTAGTGAGGTAGGGTGTTAAATAGGGTCCCAATGAAACGGCCACTCCAGCAAGCAGAGCTCCACTCACGGTAGAAGGAAGGCAGCAGAAGGCAGAACCCCGCAGTGGGTATTAATTCTCCCCACAGCGACCGCAGCCTCTCTCCTCCCCGATGCCCAGTGCACAAGAGAGCCAGGGGCTCCACCCAACCCCCTTTTTCCCAGTCCAGATCTCGAGGTATCTCTGCCCTCCACGAGGAACACCAGGTAAAAGAGAGTAGCCAGCTGGACCCCTCCCCTGAGCTCTGACAACTTCTTTTGTCTCTCTTAAGTATCCAATCGTTATTGTCTCCGAGCAACATGTATGGGGGAAAAGTCCTTAAGAGGAGAAAAAAAACCAGAAGGAGAACTCCTAAAGCCCAAACATGAGGAGAATTTGAGGGAGCTGGGGGTGTTTGCTCTGGAGAAAAGGAGCCTCAGAGGGGGCCCTTATGGCTCTCTACAAATGCCTGAAAGGAGGATGTAAAACAAAGGTGGTGGGGGGGAATCAGTCTCTTCTTCCAAGTAACAGGTGATAGGATGAGAGGTGATGGCCTCAAATTGCACCAGGGGAGTTTTAGATTGGACATTAGGAAAAAATTCTACACTGAAATTTTGGTAAATCGTTGAAACCAGCTGCCCAGAGAAGTTTTCAAAAGACATTTGGATGTGGCACTTAGGGTTCTGGTGTAGTGGTGAACAACGGTGGTGCTGGATTAAAAGTTGGTTGATGATCTTAGAGGTCTTTCCAGCCTAAGTGATTCTATGATTTGTGAGATCAGCATGCCTGCCTGAGAAACGATGTATGCAGTACTGGAAATGTCTTTTACTGGTTTTGCATTTTTAAATAATTTTTTACACTGTATACTTTCTTGTTCAAGCACTGAAAGGAGGCAGAGTTGTAAGGCAGAGGGTGACCACGCAACATCCTGCCTACAGCCATGAAGGGGCACTGCAGGGATGGGAAATGGAGCTCTTAGGAACTCTGGGTGTTTCTCCTGGTTTCCTAGTGAGTTCGTCACTGCAGGAATCTTTAACCAGCAAGTTGATTCAATAAGTAAAACAAACATGAGTCAAAGCTGTTGAATGGCAGTGCCACCATCTTGGTGTCTACTCGAGCAGGCCTTGACTCTTAAAAAACCCACAACACTTTCCAGAAGAGAGAACAAAAAAAAAGAAGTAACACATAGATGAGAAGTGAAATGCCCCCACAGCACAGACATGTATTTTTGAGGCTCAGGGACACATAAGCAGCAGGACCAAGGCACTGCATCTCCTGAGGGGGCTTTAGGTACCCATGTAAGAGGGGCTGGAGGTGTAAGCTGAAGCAGGTGAAGGCAGGTAGAGGCCTCAGCAGGGAGCAGTGAGGAAGGAGAGGTTTTAATTAAGTTATAACCTGGTCTCCCAGACACCACCCCCCAAATTAGCTCTCAGGGTTTCTACCTGGACGCTCCCTCTAGAAAGCCCCTGTCCATGGCATCTTGGGGTGGTTGTTGGTACATGTTGCCCTGCTCCCAGGAGTGGCCATGTGTGAGATTGGCCCAGCCTGGTCCAGGCGAAGGGAAGGAGCAGCAGTGGGAGGCAGACATGCCTCAACCAGCAGCTGGCATTGCAGTATCACTAGGCAGAAGAGGTTAAAAATAGGATTTTGCAATCTAGTGAGTGGAAACATCAACCAGATGGCAGAGGAAGGAAAGAGGCGCTGTTCCTACTGTCTAGGTAAGGATTTTTGTTAAACTCTTCAGGGTCAGAAAGCTGGAGAGGAAGAAGATGCCATGCAGCCCTGCGCCAGCAGGGTGTGGGGTAGGCCCACAAGCCTGGGCTCTCAGGGACCTGCTGTCTGTCTGTCCATTATGGTGTGGCTCATGGGGGGCTACCCTGGTCCTACCAAGTGTTGTGATAAAGGTGTGAAAAGCTGCAAGCAACTTCTACCTGCTGGGGTAGGTGTTGTGTCTGCTGTGGGCAGTGACTGAGTGGAGCTTCACTGAGAGAAGAAAATGGCATCATCCTTTGTGCCTGTGTGTGTCGTGCTGAGGTGTGAAGCTTTGCCTTTCACCTGAGGCACATGAGGTTCTTAGCAAAGTGCTGGCAGGTCTGAGGTTGCTCAGGTCAGGTGCCTCCTGTTGTGTACTAGAATGTGATGGAGAAAGGCTTGACTGGGGAGCCTTGGCACCAGGTCTCATCCCACTGGCTGAGTGAGCCTGTGTCCAGTGGAACGTGTGCGACAGAAAGCTCAAGGAGGTCTTTGTGTTGCCACATTTATAGTGACTTACCACGTGGTAAGTGAGGAAACCTGCACCTGCTGCCATGGAACAGGCCAGGTCTCCTGTGCTACCATCCTCTCTCCCTCCCTCTGCCCCGTTGCTTGGTCCTGAGGCCCCCCTGCTGTGCTTCTTGCAAATAGCAAATACATCCAATAAGTTAGTGCAGGGTGAGGGTCACTTTCTTACCCAGTCTCATTTATGCTTTAAATTAAAATTCTTAGGTGAAAATTTGGACCCAGTGTTTACCTGAAATAAATCCTGATTACAAGGGAGTGCTTTATCTGCCAGTAAGAGGTAAAAAAGGAAACTACTATGTGTTAACTCCACTATAACATGTTGTATCTCTACATCATTCAGATGTCACTTTCTCAACCTCCTTCCCAGGTTGAAATTATGTAGTCATGATGGGAACTGCTGAGATGGTGGGATGCGAGGCTGTTCTGGGGCTTGGTAATTGTGGAAAAGGGTCACAGTCAGAAACAGCACAGTAAATTATCTGAATTGACTTCTTACAGCTTTCTTTCTCTTAACTTATAATGGATTCACTCTGTAAAAGTAAAGCTGTATAGTTGTGTGTGAAAAGGTGGTCTGATGAAATGAGCGTTGCCTAATGGAATCAATACAAAAATACCTGATACTAGTTTTCCAGCTACTATGACGGAAAACTGTGAAAGGAGGAGGGATCCTCTTGCAGATGGGCAAACCCTGACTCCTTCAGTTATACCCCACTTAAAAGCTATCAATTTAGAGCTGTCCTGTGTATTGCCCCGTGAATTGAACAAGGCTTTTCAGTCTTTAATTAAGGGTGACAAACTCTTTGAACATCACAGCATTCATCTGTTCATGTGTGGAAAGCTTGGTATAACAAAAGAATTTAATCAAACTACAAGCCTAATAAAGACTACATTGCCTGAACTAAGTGATGTTATTGCTGCTGCAGCTCATAGTTTTACATTTAAAAAAGCGGGTCAGAGTGTTCATTCATCTTGATTAGCAATGCCAACCTAATTACTTCTGGAGGAAACAGTAATTAGCTGGAGTCTCACCTCATTAATCATGACATTCTTCTAGCAGACTATTTTTATCTCATAAATGGCTTGGATTGGAACAAGGTGTATATTTGAATTCTAGTTAATTGTACACAGCTTGCTGCATAACATTTCACATTTTTATCATTTAACTGCTTCCTTCCTGTAAACCTCTCAGCTATTTTTGTAGGCTGCTCTTGTTAAATAAGAGGTGAATGGCCCACATAAGATAAGTCAGCTTTAATTACGGATGGAAGGGGATGAAGGTGTGTTCCAGCAGCAGGGAAATGGAGTCCCTGCCTGCACAGGAGACTAAAGCCATCTCTTCTCAGGCAGAAATCAGGACACAACTACTATTGCACTGACACTTAAGAGAAGTCTGGGCCAAGATTTTCAGTGGGGAAAAGTGATTAAATACATCCTTGTTATTAAAGCCTGGTTCCTGGGGATGTCTCCATGTACGTACCTTGAGTTGCCAGTCACTTCTGACAGTATTGATTATTACATGGTTTAAAAATGTGTGTTGTTAGAAACTTAGTTTTGCATTTATTAAAACCAATGAGGAAGCAAGTACTTTTTTTGGAAGGGAGAAGGTTGTTTTTTGAAAAGTTGCATTAAACAACTTCTTAATTTTACAAATCATGGTTGCCTTATTCATCTGAACTTTAAGAACTGGGAAGGAGAGAGAGCCTGGAAGCCAAGGTTCCAGATTCAGTGTACTAATAAAACTATGAGAGCCTAATTTTCTAAGGATGATGATTATGGGTGCATTAGTCTGGGAACATCAGATTTTTTAGAGGTCGTAAAATAAATGGATCTTTGTGTATATGCTTATAAAACATATGCCAAGTGTGTCCCTCTTACTCGTCTACTGTGAAGAAAGTTCTCCTGAGGCCATGTTTTATATATAATTTTTTAAGGTTGAAATAAAGGGGTTTTTTCCTTACCTACAATCTATCTTTTTAAACAAGCAGTGTGTTAACCTGAAACAATGACAGAAGATTCACAAAGAAACATAGGAAGAATAAAAGTTACTCTTTCATTTTTAACTAACAAATATTGTCAAGCTTATACTTGGCATTAGTTGTATGCAGCACACAAACGTTAGCATCAGCTTTTTATTTGCTTTCAGTAAGTAGAGAAATTAGCTCATGTTTTAGAAGTTGATCTGTGTTCTATGAGTAGCTTTCCTCTTCCATAGTCGGGTAAGTTTACATTACTGCAAATGGAAACTAGTAGCTAATTTTGAGTGCTTCCTGCAAGAATATTTACTTAAAACTGCCCCACTGGTTGAGCTGTAACCCAGCAGCCACTGGGGCACTTTTGGAACTTGCAAATAAGAGAGCAAGTATTCTTGTCAGTTTTTGAGAAAAAATTAAATTTTTTTCATTTTAATAATTAAAGAAAGTACTCTGCATTTTTATGCAGTTGTGTTTTAAAAAAGTTTTCTTGAAGTCCTTTTCCTATCTTTCAATCACAAAAAGAAAATGGAAAACAGACGAGGAGAAAATCAAGTGTCCCTAAAATTGAACAAACACCTCTCCCTCCATCTCTTGACCTTGAAAAAAACATTTTTTCCCAGGAGAGAATTTGATATCAGAGACAATTTTTATTCTAAAAAGATGTCAAATTACAATCAGGTCCCCACAGTGATAAAGCAAAAAGCTTCTTAACTTCTCTGGTAGAAGCGCCCCTGGTTTTTGGAGATGTGAAGTTGCTGCAGAAAAAGGGCATATTTGACACATGCATATGCCACATGTAAGTGACTTTTTGATATTCAAGTGATTAATTTAAAAGTCTGTTTCAATCACTGGTATTGTTTCTAATCGCTAACTTTATTATTAGGATCCAATATGTTTAAGGCAGATATCTTTGATCATAGGTCCCAGTTACAGTGTTATGCTAGAGGCAGTGGTTGTCAGATGTTAGAAATGTAGTTTTCCTAATGATTATGTACTTGTAAATTAATAAAACCTTAGTAAATATCTAATGAAAATTGTAGGCTTGTTTGCCTGCATATTACTTGTGTTGATATCACTGATGTATCATAATTTCGGTCATGGATCACTTCTAGAGGATTCCTCAAATCTAGAGAAAATTACTTTCCCACTTCTAATAGGCTAGAAGGAACTCATACTACGTTTTTGGTATTTAAGTAGTACTTCTGACATCTCAAATGAATTTGTAAAAAAATGAATTAAGTCACTCTTGCACTTCGGATAGAGGGTGGCATTACCTGCTCAGCTTTGAGGAGGAACTGAAAACAAAGTTGGTTAAGGACAACTCTCTTAAAAAAAGGATGTTAATGTGTGTGGGGCTCAGAATAACCAACCTTGTCTCTTGCTGCAGGTCAAAACATCAGTATATCTTAAACTTGAGCTTTGTGACTTTGTGAGCCAAGAGCAGACGACCTAAGTTCTTGTTATCAGGGCTGTTTTTCCAGCCATGAGATATGGACTCAAACTTTACTCTTGCCCTCTCCACAGTAGAAATTTAATCAAAGACCCCCAAAGAGATTCAGTCAAAGGGTCAGGCTCATGTGATATCCCAATAGAACACAGTTTCTCGTCCTGAAATGCACAATAAAGGGAACTGAGCCTCCTTTGTACAATTTCATTGATGAATGCTGCAGAGAAGTGGGGAACAATGGCCAGATGTTTGACTTCCCAGCCCTTGGGACTCGGGTGGTCTGTGGTTCAGGGAAAATGCCCTTTTGTCATCTAGAGCTTGCAAAGTTGAATTTCTGTACATTTGTGGGGACTGTGGGAAGGGGCCAAACAGCCACTGGAGGAGTGGGATAGACCAGGCTGCTGCTCTGGTGGATTTGACACCTCCTATTTCCCCCTGCCTGCTGCTGCAGAGTTGTAAGAAGCACTTGAGCAGGTCTCCAAATTCCTTATTTCAGTTTCTTGTAATTTATATCCAGACTCTCTTCTGCAAGGCCTGCAGTACAAAACACTCCCACCATCCCTGTAATATGCCAGTCACAGGGTGCAAGTGCTGTTTTTTGGGTATGTTTTATCAGACATTATAAGCTTTGTGTTTGTTACCTCATTTAAAACATGTGATTCTGGTCTCAGGTATTGCCAGGGTCTCATCCTGTGTTTGCTTTGAAAGGCTTTTAAGAATGTCCAGGGGAAAAATTTTAAACATTAAAATTCAATTACAAACTCCATAAAATTATTCAAAATTACTACTGCTTGGTAACCAAAAGACAAAAAACAGTTTCTGGACATTGAGAGAGACAGAATGAGTCTGCATTTTTAAATAAGAGTAAGGGACTTGAGCGGCATAACTTCTATCACTGTCTATACCCTTTGATAGCTCTATCCTCCAGATAATCCTAAAAGTGATTACATTGCCATTGAGATATTCCTGCAGGTCTTTACTCTCACCCATTGCCATAGTCGAACAGAAAGCCAACAGAAAATAGAGCAAACTTTTGAGCAATTATAAATATATATTTTGAATAACTATCATCATTTTGGTTTTTCTAGTAGTATGAAGTGGACACAAATGGTACTGTGGGCAACTGGTTTGTGGGAAAAATAAAAGAATAAACCACAATGGAGAGGCATGGTGACTGTGCATTACAAATATGGATGTCCTCCAGGGATAACCATGCATTGGCATGAGGATAATCAGACTTTCAGTATAAGGCACCCTTCTGGAAAAGGCAGGTTATATGGTATTTCTGCTTGCTGAAGACTAACTCATGTCTCCTAATTTTATATTTGTTTGAAGTCATCTAACACGTATCAGAAAATACATGTAGTAAAACAGATATTTAAGAGTTTCTAACACATTTAAAAATAAAATCTAAGGCATGACCTTATAATTGAAAGATTAAATCCTGCCCTATCCAGTGAAAATAGATTAAAAGCATGGAAAACTATTTTAAGCACAGTGTTGGCTGTACTCGACAATTTTAGTTAGGTCTGTGTCTCAGCCTTGTCAGGGATTAGCATAGTCCAGAAGGCTGCAGTCAGTATGCCAAAAAATGGTTATGGCAGGGGGGATAAAGTATTAAAAAAATTTATAGAAAGCCAATGTCTATAAATAAAATGGGACAGTAAACCTGTACCTGAAATCTAGAAATATGATAAAGATAAGCCTTGAAAACTGGTCACAGATGAAAAAATACAAGAGACTGTTAATGACAGCATCCAGTCCTGTTGTATGCAGTGGGAATTCTGCCACTTTCATCTTTTGGCCAGGATTTTTTTCATATGGAATGGGCCCCCAGCTGGCACATGCTGTTGCAGTTCCATGGTTTTCCATGGAATTATGACGTGTTTTTAACAATGTAGAATGGACTCAGTTTGAGGCTTTGCACCTTGTGCAGTCCTTCATATCAATGTGAGGAAGTTGGATCATTCAAACTTTACAAGACAAAGAAAAAAATTCAATCCCCTTGTTGCTATAATCACTTTTACTGGCAATGGAAAAAATACGAGGCTAAGCTTCAAATGCTTGTTAGTCTTATTTTTCCCTTTTAATTTTGTTTGATTGCTTATGTATGAGATTAAAATCCCTTAATTTGTGAGGAATTTGCTGGTGATCTCTGATCTATGTTGTTGTAAGAGCCTCATCTGTGAGTAGACCCTCACAGTGCACACATTTAGGAAACAGATGTTGTCCCATTCCCATGGTCTTTACACCATCCCAGAGAAGAGATGTAGATGCATTCAAAGACTTTGTAAGGGCAGAAAAACTCATGGATACTGAGTTTAGATTTATTCTGCTGAGACAACAGCCAGAAGTAGCTGAATTTTAACGTAATGGCTTCCAGAATACATAGCAGCTTGAAGAGAGAAATTTTTCAATTCAGATTTGTGAAGTCCCAAAGAACTATTACCATCCGTTTCTGGTGGTGCACCACTGTTCTGAGGACTGATGGAATTCTTTCATATCAGGCAGGATATGTGGAGGGCATGCTGTTATACCACAAACTGCCAGGGAAATTCCTGGTGACCTTTTCTCTTTCTAATAATATGTCTTGGCTCAGGCTTTTGCTCTGTGAAGTCATGAATATTTTCAGTTTTTCCAGGAAAGGCAAAGAGGTAGGGCTTCTGCTGTTCTTGATCTGTCTCATATGCAATATGTTTCTATATGTCTTCTCTCTTTCTGACTTAGGAGCACCTCAGAACCTCTGCCATACATTTGAATTTTGTCTTGATTTGGTTATTCTATTCATTTGTAGACAGCGTGCTGTAATTATTCTTTGCCCCAGGGGTTTGTTCATACTGAGTCACTGAAGCTGAATAGCCCTGCCTTATGCATCTTTTCTTTGCAGACATAATTTGCTCACTTAAATTATTAGTGTGTTTATGCTACTTATGTTTGATCTTGATTATAAAAAAGTGCTCGTTGTGGCCCTGAGTTGAAGATAACGTCTGGCATCCATTAACCAGCTTAATTTAAAGAGTAATTTTAGACTGATCTATTAAAGAGGTGTAAGAGGTGGTGTACGTCGAAGTGCTCTAAATGAACACCTTTTTCCTGAGATTTAGCATGCTAAGGGATGTGCAAAAGTTGGGCAGTCTCAAGCTGTTTGGTTTAGCTGTTGCCAACTTGGTTGCTGTTGACTGTGTGCCCATGTTTGCACCATGAAAGCACTTGGTGAGGAATGAGTGGGACAGAAGATCTGAAGGAAAACATACTTTTAATCAAGACACTGGGCAGCCCTAAAGGGCCTTGTTGTTCAAACTGTTTTGCAAATTTTGGTGTGACACCATGGTTTCATGTGCAACAGCTTTGCTTTCGTCTGCTGGAGGGAGGCCTGGGTGCACAGGGCTGTGTGGTCCTGCCCTCTCCCCCTGCTGCCTCTGAGGCTCATGAGAGCTTGCTACACTGCAAAAAAACCTTTTTCTTTCAGCTGAGTTCGTTTTGTGTCAGATCAGTGATTCGCACTCCTTGCAGGAGTTGGACAACCTACTGAGGGGAGGTGGATGACATCTGAGAGTGGGTGAGAGGGGCCAATAACACTTTTGGGTGGAACCTTATCCTCCCACATTGGCAGCACTGTGAGCTCCTAGATCAGCTCAATGTAACTTCATCCCAAGGGCTGGGCCAGGCCAGCAGGTGCTCACCTGGTCAAGGCTGGTGGTGCTTAGCTGCTTCAGATTCTGGCACTGTGAAATGCTGTCCAGGGAAAGGAGGATCAGGCTCAGATCACTGAAGTCCAGCATGAGAGTTTAAATTCACCTCAGACAACTCTTACAGAGTTCCAGAAACAAATGTGAACTTGTCTCTTCTGTGCAGTGATGCTGCCTCACACAGCCTGGCCTCTTGGCAGGACTGGCACAGCAGGAAACAGGAGGAGCGAAAATGAGGATGAGGCTTGGCATGTATGGATTTGTGCATCCTGATACATCTGATGTTACAAAATGTTTGTGTGCAAGGCACACATGATTTTGAAGTTTCAATTTGAGTTCGGATAGCATTCAACAATCTCATTTTATTCCCATTTAAAATCCAGCTTAATTAAAATGTACAGAGTATTGCCACAATGAGTATTGTTTCTAAGGTGTGTGTCTCTTTCAAATTCCCAGTATAAACAATCCTGTAAATAGGTAATTAAAGCCATCTACTTCTTGGTAGCCTAGTTACCCTTGCAGCATCATTTACATTTTTCTCCCCTTTAACTCAGGGAATTAAATTGCCATAAATTCTTACTTTAGTGGATAAACTACTACAAAATAACGCTTATGGCACATAATTGGTCAAGAAAAGGCATATTCTATTGAGTTTCTCTTCCAAATAAACTGTTCTTCATGGCTACAAAAAATTGTGCTGACATACCCATAAGCTGTAATCCAGCACAAGATACTTAAAATAATGTGGTTACTGTCTGTGACCTTGTATTCCTCTTTTTCTATGAAAATGGTGCTTTTTATCAATTCATCAAAGGTAGGTACTGATGTCTATGAACCTATCTTGAGCTAAGGATCTGGCTCTTGTTTTAGGCCAGTTTCACAGAAGAAAGTCACAGAAAGTCAAATTTTAGAATCAGTCTTGGAAGTGAATAAAAACAGAGCTCTGCCTTGTGGTCACCTCTTTTAAATGAGAGAAAAAGAACCACTCTTGTAGCAATCTCACTGAAAATGTTATGACTGTAGAGTGAATATTTAAATGCACTGAGGTAGCTGCAAAGGCCTAGATTGTAGTGCCCAAGGTACTTGCTGGGACTTGCATTCTAATGGAGTTGCAACTTATTTTTCCCCAATAGCAGAGGAGGAAAATTGTCTTCTGAGTCTTCTCCAAGTTATTCCAAGCTCTTGGGAACTTCTGCACATTATTTCTGTGAGAGGAGAAACACTCTCCCCCTCTATTTCCTCCCTCTTAAAAATAACAAGTTCACTGCTGCTTACTCACGCCTCACACTTGTAAGTTCTGGATTGACATTGTAAAATCTGAGGCAAAATATTGCAGTATTCCACCTGACTGGTAAGTTTTAAAAGCAGGATCTGCTTAAAAGGGAGTAGGAGGCCTCCTGCCATCCCAAATAATGCAAAAACCTGGTGCGTAGTTCTCATTGTATTGGTGGCACTTCCTGAAAGAACCCGTCACAACTTTCAAGCACAAAATAAAGGTATTTGAGCTCTTTAGCCCCTTAAATTCTTTTGGGCATCAAAGCAAGCAACATTGCTGCAAAATTTCCTATTAAGTGTTTACTCTGGATGTGGGAAAGAAAAAAACCAAACCAAAAAACCCACGTAAAAGTAGTCACGTTCTGTCTGTGACCTGGGGTTTTCTTTAAAACTCGAGTTGAAGCTTCCTGGTGAAGGGAGCTGGTTGTGCACAGATATAGCAAATAACTTACTGCCACTTTGGGTTTATTCAGTAACTACTTAAGGCATCTAAAATAGTGTGTGAACACTTCTAGGAAAAGAACTTAGTACTGCTGGTTATAGTTATTTTCTGAGGATGATGACATGAGCAGGCTGGCTAGATAGGTACAGTCTTAATCCCAAGTTATTAAAACATCCTCTTAAATGAACGGAAATTGGAAAAGTAAGCCTAATTATGGGATTGCTTATTTAATAGAAATAATGACCTTTTTATGGATTTACATAGTTGCATCATTGGGAGTTGAGACACATATAGAATATTACTGCATAACTGAGCCATTAATCCAACATTGTACAATAATAACCTACATTTGTCTTCTTCAGTTATGACCAGTTGAAGTTTGAATCACATTTTGTTTGCTCTGCTGGTAATACAAAAGTGGCTTTTGGATTTGCATTTAAAGAGCTCGTTCATAATTTCTGAGTCTGGTGGTGTTTCTGTTCCACACATAGTTTTCTGTAAGAATATCGTGTCTTGCGGGTACATGGCATTTGGTTTAAAGAAAACTGATCTTCAGTTCCAGTGGTTGTGGTTTAGCTTAGAAATCGGTGCAAAGGGAAAAGCCCACCGAGCTGAAAGAATGAAAATGCTTTTGACCTTGAACCATGACAGAGAAAGTGACTTGTAGAGGGTGGAGTGTCTTCCAGGAGGACAGGCACATTGTGTCTCTGCATGTGCAAGGATTGCTGGCAGCGGGGGACAGAGAGAGAGAGAGAGGAAAACGGAGTCATAGCGGAGCTGGCTCTGAGGAGGAGCCTCCTCTGTGAAGGAATGCTGCTATGGACAATTAGCAGTCATTGAAGTACAGGCAGGGGAAAGTGACGCTGGTTTTTTTTCTCTCCCTGCAATTTTTGGATCCATATCCTAGAAATAAAATCTGCATTAGGAGATAAAAGTTCTTACTGTCAGTACAGATGAAGTATTTGTGCTGAGGGAGTCAAGGGTGCTCTCCCAATGAAAGCCACCCCTTCCTTCCTATCTGAATGGGGCCAACAAGGAAGCCATAAAGGGATTCTTCATCAGGAACTGTAGTGACAGGGCAAGGAGTAATGGCTTCAAACTGAAAGAGGAAAAATTTAGGTTAGATATACATAAGGAATCCTTTGCTGTAAGTGTGGTGTGGCCCTGGCACAGACTGCCCTGAGAAGCTGTGGATGCCCCATCCCTGGAAGTGTTCAAGGCCAGGTTGGACGGGGCTCGGAGCAACGCGGGGTAGTGGAAGACGTCCCTGCCCATGGCAGGGGGTTGAAACTGGATGATCTTTTAAGGTCCCTTCCAACCCAAGCCATTCTGCAATTCTATGATTTTTGCCAGAGAAGATGGAACTCTAGGAAAGAGCAGGTAGTTTCAGTGGAGAACAAATGCTGGAGGTACATTCCAGGAAATACTGTTCCTGATGAATAGGGAGGAATTCATGTGCATTTATACACACATTTATATATTTAAATTTTTGTCAGGGCTGGTAGCAACTTCTTGTCATATTTGAAGCTGAGATACCACTGGAAATGCAACCAGGATTTTGGTTACCTTACGGGTATTGAGAAAAGAAATTAGTTACTAAAACATTTTGAAGATGAAAGTTCCTTTATAAATCCTATGTTTTCTCCCCAAGAACATTGCTGAGATGCCTATTCAGAACTTTAACTGCTATAAGTTAGCACAGCTACATGCTTTCCAGGGAAGCTACTTTTAATTTGCATCTGCAGAAGATCTGACTTCCTTGATTCAATGATGCTACAAACTTCATTTGTATGATGCCTGTTTAAAGATTCTCTGGTTTTTATAGCCTAGCCAAAGAATTTGTTTTCTTAATGATATCCACAAAAATACAAGAGCCAGATTCTTTGTTACCTCACTGCAAATCACAGTCCTTGCATTGCTGTCAATGAATTTTATCTGTTGTCCAGCTGTACAGCTGAAAAGAATTTGATTCTGTTTGTCTGTAGAGTTTCCAGGGTGAGCTTCTGCAAATATTTTTGCTTTCTATCCAGTGAGCATTTCCACATCAGTTTAGTAACCCTGACTACAGTGGAGCTGTGCCTGTTTACACTCATTTGCACCAGATTTGTGCAAAGATTCTTGATATTGTTTTATAAACATAAATTATTAGGTTTTTTTTTTTTAACTAGAAATGGGATAAATTAAGGTATTTTAAGTGGGAGCTCTGGCTTCTTTGGGGGAATTTTGTGATTAAACTCACTGGTATAAATTGTATTTTCTTCTGTATGTAAGAGAAAGAGACACTTTTTCCAACAGTTCATATTCAACATAATTTTCCACCAAGGAGACTGTAGCAGTTTGCCAGCGTTGTCACATGCCTTGATGTCTTTGAATTTCTTCCTTGGAAGCTGCTGAAATCCTTCATGCAACTGCTCCACTTGGGCATAATCCAGGAAGAGCTTTCTCCAGCTGCTTTGGTTTATTATGTATTGGCTCCCAGAATTTGAGATCACAAGTCGAGCAAAAAGGCTAAATGTAGATTCACACAGAACAGCCGGCTCTCTACAAGCCTGTGTTCCAGGAAGCCCCTCTGACCTGTTCTCAGTGCTAATATTCCTCAAGTTACTTCCAAGACCCCTGGGATCTGGGCTGTTGATGATAACAGGCCAACAAATGTCATGTTGCATTTATGGGACAAAGGAAAAGCAAGCAGTAAAAAACCCTTCTTTTCTTCTGTATTTGTTGTATGGGGAGAGGAGCCCATTCCACATATCCTCCCTCACAAGCTAGAAATTAGGTGCTAAAGCTAAAATCTTGGCACTTAGGAAAACAGGAAGGAAGGAGGCTGAGGTCCAACACACTGAGATATAAATCTTTGATGCTGCAAGACTCCCCTTGCTTTTGGTCATGTTTGTATGCTTTGGATATTTTTCTCTTGTGCAAATTCAGGGCATTCAAGCTTATCAATGTGTTCCTATGGCAGATAAGCTCATTCAATTTGATAAGAAAACCGGTGTCTTATTCCTAAGGCAGAACTGTCAGGTTAATTGAAAGAAATATAATTGAGGTAAATGAGGTTTATGCACCTTAGAGTGGGCTCCCTGCTGTGGGCTCCCAGCTCCACAGCTGTAGCTGTGGTAGGGTTGCAAAATGTCTCCAGCACCCTACTGGCAGTGTAGCAGGTGTTTACTGCCAGCTACAGCATCTTCCACCCTTCATGCTTCAGGTATCGCCATTCAGGTCTGTCTCAGCTTTGCAGCTGGATATTGAGGTCAGTCTGGATATTCTCCCTCGCTCCCTTTCCTCTCTGTCCTTCACCCTTCCCCTTCTTTGCAGTGCTGTGCAATCAGCTGGGTAAAAAACTAGTAGTTGTGAGGATGGCATTTGTTCTTCATTGCATCAGAAACCCAAGTCTGAGGTAGTGCAGAGAAATGGAAAGGCTCAGGTTGGGACAGCAATGTTTCCAGAAGGGAAACACACCAGGAAAGCCTCCACAAGCCCATGTGTTGGTGGCTTGCAGAGCAGCAGCCCATCGAGGCCCCAACCACATCTACCTGCAGTCTCACAGGGTATTCAGCTGGCACGATGAAGAACTGGGAACAAATCCTAATGACCTGCAGAGGTGGAGCAGGATGGAGATGCTAATCACTGTCAGCTCCAGAAAGGTACAAAAAGGCACAAGCCCTGCTAACAATTTGTTGCCCACCAAAGAAGAAACCTGGAGGCATGAGGAGGTCTTAGTGTCCCTTACCCTCCCTGACATCTCAATGGAATGGACTTAATAGCTGGACACAAGTGTTGCTTGGCCCAGTGGCTGGCCGGATTTCTTGGCACTACCCACACTGGTGTTTCTGTGTGTGAGAAAGTGAAAACGGTTTTATTTCAGTTTTTCTAATAGAAAAAATTCTGTCCATGCTGTGTTCCGATACAGTGTTGCAACAGCATTTCCTCCAAGATGTGGACATTCAGGAATGGAAGATGTCATGATTACAGAGTTCCAGGATTCCAGCCTAGTCCAGCTAAGTGTTTAGGCATTCCTTTTGCAGAAATGAATAATCCCTATTAATTAAGAGGATTCTTAAGTTCTTTCCTGAAATGTCTTGCAGGATCAAATACACTTTCTTCCTGGACCTCTGATTTTTTTTTTCCATTTTATTCTATCATTTATGATTTGAGAACAGTGCTTGAGAAACAGCTGCTGTGAAGACTTAAAGATCTCTATAATTCACATGTTCTAAACTCAGCAATCCTAGGGTACTTATGCTCTTTTACAAAGCAGGGGGAGGAAAGGACATGCAAAATCTTTAAGATGCTATTTTAAAAAAAGACTTCAAAGGAAGAGAGAAAGTTTATCCTTTCATAGCTCAAGAAAAGTATGCCAGAGTTATGCAGATAATCAAGCATCTTCTCCACACTTTAAGAGTGCAGAATGTGATTTGCCTCTTTCAGTTACATCTAAACACTTTATAACTTGAAAAGCTGTAGTTGTGTTTTTACATACATCATGGGGAAGCTTAGGAGAGCTAACCTTAATTAGTATATATACATTTTATGTGAGTTGTTGTGCTCTTTCCTTATGATAAAATGTTTTTTTCTGACTATATGCGGGAGTATTTTCTCTCTCTGGCTTAGTCTGACTTTCTCACTACTGCAGTTCTACTGCAAGGAAGGACCCACATACACATTCCATGACTATCATGTGTCCTGGTTTCCTTTGTGTCACCTGCAGTAGCTCAGGAAGGACTGGGCAGTTCTGGCTCAGAAAAAGGGTGTGATTGGAGGAGGAAGAGAGTGGGTGGGTGACTATGGCCACGGAAGAGCAGTAGGGTTGAAAAAGTCTTTTTTTTTAATCTTCATAAAACAGAGAGCTGCAAAATGTGCTATAATCCTAATCTTGACTGGTGAAGTCAATGGGAATTTTGCCCTTTTTTTTTTTAAGGACTAGTTTTTCCTCCTTTCTGTGTGCTTGTCAGACAATATTTTCTTTGAGACAAATATATCCACAGTTCCAAGTCTGAATATATATAACTTGTACAATGCTAAACACTTCAAATTTTCTCGATTTGTAGTCATTAAAGTACTGTCTAGATACTGGAAATTTGAACTTCTTTGCTGAAGGTATTCTTCCTCATTTATTATACCTTGGATGGGCTGCATTTTTCTCTGCTTGACTGTTGTGACCAAGAGCAGTAGTGGACATTTGAGCATAACAGGTGAAAAAACTCCAAAGCCATTTACCAGCTACGGCATCCCTACCTACCCTGTGAACTTGTCCCAGTGAGAGGCAACACAGGTAAGGCATCCAGGGACAATGAAAAAAGACTTCTTTTTGTACCTGAAACTGTTCCATCACTTTGGATTTTAGTATTTGCATTCTTTATCTAAAGAAAACATTTTACCCTTGGATAAAATCTCACTCCAAACTTATGATTCTAATTTGCAGCATCAATATTTCTTTTTTGTTCCTGACCGAAGCAGTTCAGCTCCTCTTGTCACAGTTATTTTTCTCTGTTTACAGGGTTGAATTCTTGTCTTGTAACTAATGCCTCCCAAGCCCATATGGTAATGAATATGTGCTAGCTCTTCCTTTTTTCTCTATTTTGCTTTACCAGATAAGGCCATCCCAGTCATCTTTTTGCAAACTATGCTCAAAGCACATTCTGTGCTCAAGTGTGATTATTTAAAAAAAAATTAAATTTATGAGAAACAACAGAATGTATAGAGGACAAGCACAGGTTCTGAACATGTGAATTGGCATCTTTTTTCCTGTTTCCATGCTGATGGACTATTGCATCTTAGACAGTTTTAGGGCTTTTATCATGACTTCACATTTGGTAGAAAGGCTTCAGACCTATGAACTGCCCAGGGTCCTATGAACACTGATTTGTATACTTATTTATACAAACATTTCAGTGTGTAGAGAGAGCATGCACCACTCATGAAGTTTTACCTTCTTACGTACTTTCTTTAAATTTAAAACCAGTGCATATTTTTACTGAACTTCATTGTTAGAGGATGAAAGCATTTTTTTCCTATGCTCTTTTAAGTAATTTTAAACCTAGATTTTTTGAATCGGAGACCTGTTTTTTTATTTACTCTGCACTTATTTACATAATCAGTACTCAGACATTTTCCTGTACAATTAAGCCCAGCCCATTGGGTGGTTAATTTTAGCTGTTAGCTTTTTTCCCCACTCACTTTTTGTTTTGTATGTTGCACCTTCAGACTTCAGCTAAAGGATTCCAATACAAAGCAAAAGCCATTTTTAAGATTGGATTGCTAATATTTCTCTGCACAGAGAGTCTTGGGAGCAGGCATTTTGGGCTTGTTTTTCTATATTTTCAAATAACTCAGGATGCATCTCAGAACACTTCTGTGTCAGTTGTGAAAAGAGGACTCTAAATTACAAGGCTAAAAATCTGACTGGATGCATCTCATTGGCTCTTTCTAGCTTTATTTGCTGAAGCTGGTCCATTTTTGCCTTCACATCAAGCACTGCTTTTCTTCCATGTGTTTTGCAGAATAGCTCTAAAAAGGGTATAAAGCTGTTGTGAACTAAAAGTTGTTTCCAGCGAGGTAATTTGCAGTAATCCCTTGTCATTGTCCTTGCTGACGAGACAATTTTGGGGCTAGAATTTCTCCCTCTCCTTAGTGAGACTGGTTGCCAGAAAATGAGCACCATAAGCTCTATTTAGTTTAGTGAAGTTATCGGTGTGTTATGTATGTCATTATTCCTTCAGTAACATATTACGTAAAATTATTGTAGGAAATCAGGAGAACAGGAAAGTCCATAAAGGTGGCAGAGCTGCTGCTCAAAAGCAACGAGCAAAGAAAGCCCCATGGGGGAGGTTTGCAAGCCCTGGCTTTTTGCCCTTCCAGCTTTCTTTAGGTGACAATAAAGTGCATTCTGACTACTTGGGGACCCAGGAAAAATAAAGTCCATTAACAAGGGATAATAGTAGAGTAGACTAAAAAAAATATTTTAGCTGAAACTAGGTGTAGTCAGTAGTGAACTTTTTTTTCTTGGCCTGACTCTAAAGGTAGAGTCCTGTACGTAACATTTGCTTGTCTTATAGGTAAAACCCCCTTGTTTCATGTTTGTCTTATTAATGGACAATGTTCAGCTCCCTGGCTTGCAAAAATGTTATGCAAAACGTTTCCTGTTTTCTAACTAGCTCTAGTTCTGAGCTGGAGAAGCTTTTGGCACTCCTCATCAGAGGAATTCAAACAGCTTCCCAGCATGTTTTTATGACCTGCTTAATACACAGGGACTTGGAAGCAAAAGTGGATGTAAATCAGGTTTTATGGAACAGGCTTTACATATTTTTTTTTTCTGCTTAGTTTTCCTGAATTTCAACAATTGATTTGCTTTCCAGAGTTTGTCATTTCCTAAGTCTTGCATTAACTACTGTTGGTGGTAGCAAACTCTCCATTTAATTTCAAGCAGTTCTTTTCAGGTGTCTTAAGTCTGCTTTCAAAAAATTAGAGACATCCACCTCCAAGACTTTTCAAAAACAAGGCACTGAAGGAATTGGAGCTCTGCAATGTGTATGTATGTGCAACCTCATGAGCTCATTACTTTGTTCTCTATCACAATACAGCTTTTTTTGTGATAGAGTAGTTCCAGTCCTGCTTGAACAAGAAGTACAGAAAATCTCAGTCTCATAAGGAACCAAGAGTATTTCTGTGTTGATTTTTTGAAGAGAGCACATGTTGGGAAACATGCTTTGTTAAGCTTTTAGATGCATATTTAGGAATTAAGAAACCTTCATGCTTGGTCCTGCCCAGCAGTCCATTCATCACTGGATCGTACCACACCAGGGTAGGAATTTAGGAATTTCAGTGGAATTTGCAGAAACTCCCAAAGAGACAACTGTTGGACAGTCCTGCCCGTTACAGACTACATTTCTTCTTGCTTGCTTGTGAGTGATGGATGGCAGAAACCACAAGACTTTGCTTGTTCATTCTGGTTTTAATATCTGTGTCTCTGTAACACTCATGGCAATGCACTCTGCAGAATAACAAGGTATTTTCTTTTTCTTGCTTTGCTGTCTGGATGCTTTGCCACAGCAACCCAAACATGTGGTCCATCCCATGTAAGACTTGTTGATGTGACTCACTGAGACGCCTCCAGCTGTGGTGAACCAGAGACAGGTTGTGAGGCTACACACGTCATTCACGAGGCCAGAGAAAATAAGCTATTAAAAGCTTTCTAGGATAAGTGTGAATCCCAGGCTGAAATTAAGATCTGGAAACAGCCAGATCATTCCAGGTTGAAAAAGAAGACAACGGTAGCATGAGACACAGCAATGAATACAGCACAGGTTCTGCAGCTGTGCTCCAGCTGATCACAGGTTATTCCCTTTGTGCCATTTCCTAAATTTATTACACAGCTGACCTATCAAGCCCAAGTGACCAGTTAGAATTGGTGAATGGATCCTGAAAGTGGTTTAAAAGAAGAGAAGCCTCCACAGTAGTTTAATTGTGATGGGCTAGTGTTGCTGTTGTACCAGGAACGGTGAGAAACGACACAGATTCCAGTCCAAGGAGAAAAAGAATCATTTATTAATTTACAAGCTGGTTTTTATATTTTAGTTCGCTTGAATGGCACAAGGCCATTGGTCTCTTACCATCCACCTCCTTAGAATGATTGGTTAGATCTTACAACACCCATTTCAAAATATTTCTCTGGTCAGTATCACAACAATACTGCAGCAATCTTGCACCTGCAAGATAAAGGGATTAGTTTGCAGAAACTTCTGACTGTTTTCAGCCAGTGTCTGCGAGAAAGCAAAGACTTTCTCACAGTCAGAGGCAGAAAGCTGGAAAATCTTTCTGTGACCAAGCTTTCAGCGTCCACAGGCCAGAGGAGAGGTGTGTAGGTGAATAGGGGAAGACTGACAGTGAAGGTGGTGTTGCAGTGTAGTCTCTTCTGGCTCCCTCCTGTGTCATCAGTTCTGCCACTGCAGAGACCCTGGTGTTAATTTGCATATCAGTCAGATGTTACAAACAGCTAAAAAGGGGCCTGGCATATTCCACTTTACCCATTGCTGCTGAATTTGGCCCCTTGAATCCTGTTGAAGTGCTTTGCTTTGTAGGGATGAGTACTGCAGAGGCCCTCTCTTCCTCCAGCAGCGATGGTCCCCTGCATGGCACACGCTGTGTGACGGAGCTCTGTGCCTTGTGGTGGATAAAACAGGGGAATGTCTTTCACCACATCTGCTGAATCAATTTCTAAAATATGCTGTGACAGCCCTTCTCAGACATATGTGCACACTGAGGACACAGGCTAATGTTGTGACCTCTTTGTGGCAGGTTATTGCCATTCTATCCCATCTTAATCTATATTATCTTTGTTTATGATTTTAGTTGTATGTGAGGACTGGGACTCTCATAAAACTGCAAGCACCCACATCAGCCTGTACTTTCACTCAGAAAGCCCAGCAAAGGCAGGCAATTGTCACAAGCTTTCTGAGCACATATGATTCCCCTCCACCTTGCCAGAGTAGTGGCAGAGGTTCTCATGGACATCCAGGGAGTGTCCTGGTGACTTGGGCATCAGGCTAAATACAGCTTTTAGGGGCTGGTGCTGAAGTGACAAACATGAATTATGAAGAATCAATGAAGTGAGCAGAGAGAACGAAATTTCTTTTTACTGGTATGGGCTTAAGTTTTGAAACAATTGCAAAAAAAATTCATGACAACATGGCAAAGAGGGGTTCATATTCTTGGGAATAACTTCCAGCACTGTGTGAGCAGCTGTAAACAAATCTTGGAAGCTAGAACAGACGAATGCTCTTTGAGAGCAATATAACCATGAATGATGCATTAGAAATCTTAATCCATGTCAGAAATTAGAATCCATTGCTTTGCCAGGTAAGGAATCTCTGGGACCTCTACGACTATTTTTTGAATGCTGTATGAGAAAAATCATAAATCAGCTGTGGTGGTGTAAAAACACTGCATTCCAAGTGATGAGATCCTTTAAAATACAGGGCATGGAGTTTTCCTTTCTTGCCCTTTGAACCTGAAACATTGGTATTCATACTGGATTTAGTGTCTTCCCATTGTAAAATGCTCATAGTGGAGTGGGAGGGGGGAGTGGGTTTTTTGTCTTTTTTTTTTTTCTCTACCATTACCCCCCCTATTCCCTCCCCAAACACTTTGCAGTGTTGAATGCTAAAAGAGCTGGGGTTTACAATGAACATTCCTGTGTAGGATTTGTTATAAAATTGCAGGAACAGGCAATATTTCAAAGTCCTCTGAGATTTAAATATTCAAAGCTCTTACCTTGTGTAGATTCCTGCTAAGAATATGCCTCTATACTGGGATATGTATTATGTTTTAATCTTCGATGGTGTATTTTTGGTTATTAAAATGCTGATATTTTTAGAGGTCATTGTAAGTCTGCTGTAAAAATGTTGTGCTGGAATTTAAATGAAAACTTGGGGACTGGCAGTCAAGTGACTGTCAGGCAGCTGCCTGATTTTCAGGCCCCACTCTTTTCACCTTTATTTTTCATACAACTCCCTGTCTATGGGTAAGATTTACTTAATTTCAGCTTTCTAGCATCCAGTTGAAGGAGTCATCTGTAGTTAATGAAAAGAGATATGCGCCTCCAGACAGTGCCTTATCTCAGAAAGGTGAGATAAATCTGCTTTTGCAGATGTGTGTCCATTCCTATTGACAGCAGAAGAATCCTGGTGAGGTAGTTCAGACTAGATACCTATCTTAGGTGGCTGAAGTTAGGTAGGATGTTTACTCCTTATCCTAGGTGGTTTTGAATCAAACTTTCTAGTTGTGGGCTGATAGCAAGAGAAGCAGTTCCTCTAACACAATACCTTGTCATGCCAGTGAAGCTTCAGGTATTTCTGCAAGTGGGCTGGGAGGCTGGCTAAGAACAGCAGCTCACAAGAGGAATGGGAAGATGTTCCCATGACTGTGGTGCTGGTTGATGGAAATGTCTCTTCTGTTCCACCATGCGATTCCAGGCTGACCTGGGGGTCGTCTCCCTGTCGCCCACATCATTGGCTGGCAGTCAAAACTTTGCCTCTCTGGAAGGAGTTTTTGAGGAGTTAAGATTGGGTTGTTAAATACCCACGGAACTGGGAACAGCACAAGTAACTGGAGAGGCAGAAGTAGGAGTACTGTGAGTGGGCAGGAGCTGCCTGTCTCTAACCCAGACTTTCAGATGCTTTTTAATTGCAGGGATCACATCCTTATTGGAATGAGAACCTCCCCAACCCATTTATAGCACACCCCTCTGGCAGCTAGAGGTTGCTTCCGAGGAAAGGTAGGAAAGATGACTTTGAAGATACTAGTGATGGGAGGCAGCTGCTGTTGACAGCAGGTTGCACGTGGCACTTTGCATCAGATCTCCTTGGGCACCTGGGCACGTCCACCCTACCCCTCAATGCCTCCCTGATCCAGTGCCCTGCTATGCTGTACATGCCATGGATGAGCCTGTTAGTCTAAAAATTGCTGCACAAACCATTCTTTTTCTCAGTGGAGAAATAAACACACACTTTTCTTCTTAAGAATATAATAAGATCAGAATACATAGGAAAATGAGTGTGTGGGTATGTAAAGACTACTGCTGTATATGCATCTGTTACCATTCACTCTTATGGCTGGGAGATTATCATCTCTATATCCCATGACACTATACAGCAGAAAGAACACTTGCACACATTATCTTTTCATGTATTCTTTTTATCTTCAGGACCTCTGTAAGTCAATGAAGCTGCTAGAAACAGATACAGTTTCTTTAGAACTTCCATATATCGTTTTGTAGTCACAGGAAATAGAGAGAAAAATAATTGAAAAACAGGAGTTTATAAAAGCCTGCTCCTTCATTTTTATTAACATGAAAGCAAGAGTAACTGCCTTGCAGAATATGGAAACAACAGAAACCTTCCATCCTGCAGTATCCAATAATGCTTTTTTACTGCTCTGTACATAATTTTAGTGAATTCTGAAAGGAGAAATTTCAGAGGTGTGGTTTTTTGTGGAGGCATCTGAAAAAGGTAAAAGAATACTTTAAAATGGAAGCATTTAGGAAGGCTTGATCTCAGACCTTTAAAAGGTGAGTTTCCCAAACCAATATAATGTTAAAGCCCATCTTCACACTAAGTAAATGTTGATTATAAGGAAACCAAAAGTGTGCATTCGGAAATTAGTAAATTTGTTAGTAACTGTAACATCAGACCAATAAACATCTAACATGACTGGCAGAAGGAGGATATAAAAATCTTTTATTCTATTCTAAATTTCAAGATTACATTACTAATAGCATACTTGCTAAGATCACAATTTTTTTTTTTGTAATTAAAATACCTTAATGATGTTGATGTCTGCACAATGTAATACATTTCTTTCCTTTACACACTTTCTGTGCTCTCAGGAGGTAACACAACATTTATAGGAAAGCTGAAACCAGTAGCAATGGGTAAAAATACCACAAGATGTCACTGCTAACCTGGCAAAACGGCTGCTGCTGCCAAGCTGCTAGACAACATGCTATTAATTCATAATAAAAGGTATCTGACAGCTTTATTCTGATGAATTATGTGAATCCAAAGCACAGTTCCAAATCTTTGGTTTATAAATTGTCATTGATTTTAATGTTCTTTGTAAAGTTGTGGCATGCAACAAATTTTCCTGCCAAAAGCTGTTAAATAAATAGTTGTCCTTTGCTCTGAATAGTACATTGAACTTGTTACAGTGATAAGCAGAATGAATTGATGGTTGTCCATAAACCATTTATGACAGAACGCACAGCAGCAATTCGAACAATTATTGAATGCATTTATTAGAGTTTGTTTTTTTTTTTTAAATACTCCCCTGAACCGAGAGGAACAGACACAGGTAATACAGGAGCAATTTGACACTGCTCTTTGCCTGATGCTTCCTCTTGAATAACACATGGATGTGGCTGCCACAGGATTTCTGAGCAGCACATTTGCCTCCCCCCTGAAATTATCTGATTTCCCAGCATAGGAGGTCTGTCACTATGAAAATATATTTCACACCCTCTGGAAATAGACAGTTATTGTAAAGACAAGCTAATCTTCCTTTCTAAAAATTAGCTACTAACTCTTGTTTTTCCTTGAAAAACTTACAAAATGGTTATAATAGTTGCAATTAATTTTAAACTTAAATTTATGTATTTTTGATAGCGTTATCTGTAGAGCCAAAGCTATGGAAAATTTAGTTTTTCTCATGTAACATCCTTTGTTAAACCCGACAACCACACATAATTACCTTTGAGAGGGAAAATAACCCAAACCAACAAATTGCCGACAAACACATCTTCCAAACCTTTGCCCTTTTTCTAGATCTGAAGTGAGATCAAATCCCTTTAGTGATTTAAACAGGTAGCAAAGGGTACAAGGAGTTTCGACATGGAAGGACTGAAAAACTGGTTTAAAAACAAAAATCAGGTTGCTTATATGATACTGCTAACCAAAAATAGAACCTAGAGGTGCTAGAAATCTTACAAGTGAGCTTAGTAAAGTTTGCAGCACCATTTTGTAGAGGCAGAGACAGATCTGCAGATTATATAAATCGATTTAGCTCAAAGTTTGTGGGGGAAAAAAGTGGTTTACAGCAGCTGAACACAGGGAGCTAAGTATGTTTTTTCAGTTCACTGAAACTGCATGTATGCACAAATGCTATGCTTGATTAAAGAAATTATATCCTTAAACTTTGGTATTTACAGATCCCTATTTTCTATAATCTTGGCAAGAGTTCAGTTTGTATGTGTAAAATCAGAAGCAAAGTTCTTGCCTGATATTTTTGCTTTTTGCAAAAGTATAACCAACCGAACAAGAAATTTTCTGGGTTCTACTTATTCGTGGAACTGTCATTTCCAGATATAGTACATCAGCCTTAAATTTGAACGTATTTTCTCCAAGGGGCTGCCACAATTTGAGTAATGTGTACTCTTTTTTTTTTAAAAGAAAGTATAATGAAAAGTTGGGAACAGAAATAAAGAAACAATTAGAAGGTTTTTGTAAAGCTGGCTCCTACCGATAGCTTGTCTGGAAACATTATGGTCTGACATATAAGCACTGTGTTTACTAACATTTCAAAATGCAGCCTATAATCTGTGTACACTTGTTATTTTATTAATGCTTTTTATTGCAAGTTACAGACAAATAGACAAATGTTTGAATACAGGCTCCACAGTGTGACTTGTAGGTATGGACAGATGTTGACACACTTAAAAAGCTTTTAGTTGTATGGATTCAAAATATATTTAGATTTTAGTTCTATGAAGCTGCAGCAGTGAGGGGAAAAGATTTTTCAGTATACATTCATGAACATTTTTACTGTATGGGAGGTTTTGGTAAATGGGTATTAAAACTGAAATTTGATGAATGTTTTGTTAAAATGTTGCTTGCCTTTTCCTGATGTGAATCCTGCTTCTAGCCCATGGCAGATACCTCTGGGCACTGGAAGGTGCTGCAATGCCAGGGAAAAGGAGATACTTTGCTGTTTTGGGGAAAGGGGGGAAGTTTGCACTAACACCGAGTACTTTGCCAGTAATTCCTCTCCACCTGGGTTTGCAACTGAGGGTAAGTTTGTGCAAATCCTCTTTAAAATCCCTGTAAGAAAATACAGCTGATTCTTCCCATTTAACATCTGAAAACTAAACAAACAGAACCTTCAAACCCTTAGACATCTCACCGACATTAGCAAAATAAACAAACCCCACAAAGCAGACAGGTTGAGTGAGACATGATTTCTAGAATCCGTGTCTCTGAGGAGTACTTGGAAGTATTAGATCTCATTTCAGCATGCAGCTTTTAAAGGAAACAGCCAGGGTGTAATCGGCTGCTGGTGTGTATCGTTCTTGTTTCTTGCAAAGGAGTGGAGCTGGGATCATTTACTCCAGCCGCTGCTCTGGTTCCCCTGAATGTAGTCAGATTTGTCTGTAAATCTCTCAAGCTCAGGAAAAAAAGAGAAAGAAATCTTTCTGTGCATGTTTTCCCCTTGCATTTGGAAAAAAAAAAAAAAAAAGGGAAAGAAAAAATATGAAAGGATCCCCTAGCCTCCCTAAAAACCCTGAAAAAAATGTTTCCCGCAGTTTTTATGGGACCTCTGAGGACCTTGAATTTTTAAGTAATCTTTTTTGATGATTTTAGACAGACCATTAAGCTGAGGATAAAAGTCCCTCTGTTCAATATCTGGATACATTAAGCATTAGGCTTAAAATTTACAGCTTTCATTTTGACAAGAAAAATGGCACGTTTGGTCTCAAGTGCTACCTTGAACTGTTTTTCAACATTAAGACAGGTTGTCAGTCTGAGGGGAGGAGGTCTGGGCACCAGTGGCAGCTGCTGCTGCTCTTGCTGTGTGCGCATGCAGGGATAGAGAGATGCAGCATTGCTGCCTGTCAAGAGCTGCAACTTGAGAGTGCTTTGGCTTTTTTAAAGCAAAAGGAAAATTATGCTGATCCAGGGGAAGGCAGAAAGCAAATGGGGTGTCATTTCTGACTGTAAAATATGTGGTTCATCCAAATATTTGAAAGAATCAAAAACAGGGGAAGAAGGAAAATCGAGATTCATATTTCCAAGAAAGCTTTGGGGATTAGAGTAATGAGGAGTTTGACTTCCAGATTCCCTGGTGCTGGTATTCCAGAATGACTTGCTCTTCCCAACATATGTGAGCATATTTTACCAAGTAGCAACCAGTTTCAATTTTGTCCTAGGTCTGAAAGAGACATAGAAAAGCAGACATATTTATTGGCAGTGTCCTCAGCTGGGAACATACAGCAAGATGTCATTAGGAATCTGATAGGGAGACTTTCACTGTGTTAATTCAAGGCACAACCAGTGTACAGCTGGTCTTAATAGTATTTTGTATGGGGAGAAAAGCAGCCCAGGCCACTCAGTAGGGGAGGATCACATTTGCTGTCCGTAGGCATTTCTTCTTTTGAGGTTTGCCAAGGCTAGCAGCTACTTTTGGTTTGGTGGATTATTAGGACCTTAAATAATTTATTAATTAGATTGAAGGGGCAGGGGGGCAGTGATTACCCCATGCAGGATCATGTACTTGTCTCTGGAAGGGTGTAGAACTGTCTCAGTTAAGGAAAGTGCCCATCTTGCTTGCAGGTGGCAAACCAGGTTTGCTGGACAACATCACAATACAATGACTTTGTGTTTTAGTGAGGCAAGTTTTGAAGAAAGTTTGTAAAATTTACTTGATGGTAGTGGGTGAAGAGACAACTCCAGGAAGAGATTAACCTTTCATTGCTTGGCTGAAGCCAGTGAGTTTAGGAGAACAAAAATTAATCCAATAATTGACCATCTTCCAAATTAAAGTAGAGCTGGAAAATAAAACTACTGTAGAAAAATGCCTCTGGGCTTTTCCCATGTGAGCAGAGTTAGCAACTGCTGCCAGCATATATATCCTGGTAATGGTCACAAGTCTTAGGGCAAAAAGCTTTGATAACCAGTCAAAGTATCTCAGAAAGATCTGAAGCACCTATAAAACTGCATCCTCTCTAGCTGCAGGAGGCAACACATGATCAGGCCATGCAAAAGCAAGAGGCGTATGACTGGTTTGCTGGCATTAGTCTGTATTTATTGTCCCCGTTATTATTAACTTCAAGCATCTTGTGATTTATCTGATACTTGAAAAGAAGGACAGCAAACAAAAGGAGTTGTTGTTTGTTTATTTGTTTTTAATTTTTTTCCTTGGAAGCAGTAAAATATTAACTCAGTGCAAGTACACTAGGCTGTTGTCTTCACACAGTCAAGAGAGAGATGACCTACCACCACAAATACCACTCACATGTTTTTCAGAGACATTAAATAGGAAAATATCATCTCTCAAGTCACAAGAGAGCTGAGAAAGTGAGCTGTAACAGGGTCAATTAAACAGGCTTAATTACGATGGATCTTGTGAGCACTTGCCACCCTTTGGGTTAAGGCTTACAGCCTGATCCAGAATCACACATTGGGTCAGACTTAGAAATACTTCCATGCAAAAACGGGAATTTGATGACAAATAATTCAAAGTGAAGAACACTCTTACTGTCTCTCTTATGACTGAAAAGAAATGTTTTAAATGTTTTAAAGTCAGTGGTCTTGATGAACTGCTGCTTGGGATGGATGAAGTACTCTCAGAGCTGTCACTGGCTTGTTTTTGAGACACAAAAGTCTCGGGAAAAGGAACTGGGGTATATCGGCCCTGCTGTCTTTCCTTTAAGTCCCAGAAAAATTCTAGGAGAAGTAACCAATAAAATTCTTTGTAAGCACAGAGAAGTTAACAAGATGAATAGCCACCAAATGGATTTTTCAAGAGAAAAATCATGTCAAACCAATCTAATTTTCTTTTGTGAGAGGCTATGAGATCCTGGGGATAAAGGAAAAGCAGCAGATGACATATTTTCACTTTCTTTTGGCTTTTGACAATGTCTTGTGACATTTTGATAAGTAACATAATATTGGTGAAATTACTGTAGATGGGGCCCAAAATCAATTAGGAAACTGAATGTAGAGAATTATCAGGCATTTGCTGTCAAAATAAAAGGGTGGATTTAAGGTGTTCTGCAGGAGTCTGTCCTGGGTTCAGAGCTATTCACTTATTTCAGTTGCAATTTGGGTGACAAAAGAGAGCACATTTATTGAATTCCCATGTGACATGGTGCTAGGAGAGACTGAGAGCACGTTGAAGACCTAGATTAGAGTAAAAAGTACCCCTCATTAAAATAGATTCAGAGTTTGGAAGAAATTAAATGCAATTTGATAGGAAGAGTTACGAGTGTCACACTCAGGCTCATATGACCAGAAGTTTAAGTTGGGAGGGGAAAGCCTTTGATAGAAGCTCTGTGGAGCAGGACCTGAGAGAGACAGTAGAGAATAAGCCAAATGTAAGTCAACACTGTCATGCTGTTGTGAAAAGGCAAACATCATTTTGGAAAGGATCAACAGCAGTATAACCTGCATGACCCATGAAAATTTTCTGCTCTTTTTAGCATCTGTCAGACCTCAGCTTTAAGGCTCTATCTTCTTTTGTGTAGTGCAGTTTAAGAAAGATGTGGACTGGCTGGAAAAAATAGAGGAGAAGAGTGATAGTGATCAGAGGTCCAGGAAATGTGACCTGTGAAGAGAGAGTAAATTAATTTCCTTCTAATACAAAAAAGCAAGGACTGGGGTGTGTGTGACAATGATATGCAGCTACATAAAAGCAGAGGGGCCATGCAGGACAGGTTGTGGAAACTCCATCATTGAGTCTCTTACAGAAAACATAAACATCAGGGATGATATAGGAAGAGTAGATTCTGCTTTCAGGCAGAAAAAGGATGCAAGGTGACCCTGCAAGATTCCTTATAGCACTGTTCATCCATGATTATTTGTGAGTGAGTATGGTGTATTCAGGAAATTCAAAATCAGGGTTAAATAAAACAGGAATCAAAGATAGGGAGAAAGAAGAAAGTGCTCTGAGCAAAATTGTGATGACTTAAGTGCTGGAAGAAAGGTGGGAATGGAAAGGGTAGTTTAATGGGTGCCATCATGGGTCTAACTTTGTTGTAGTTTTCCAAAGTCAACCAAGATTCTGCCCAGTGCCAATGATTTCTGTAACTCAGGAGACAAAGAGATTTTTTTCTTTTCTAAGAATTACACAGGTCTCATCATGCTACCACTGCTGAATTCGTTTTCTGTTAACACTATTTGAAATGTAAGTAAACTTTTCTCTCCTGGATGCCTTCATTCTTCAGACATATGCAGGTTCATACTCCTCTTTTCCAAGATACAAGATACTTGTCTGACTTCAAAATATTAGTGCTATTTGTAGGATGAAGCATGCTGGTTTTTCATAATGTTCTCCCACAAATAGTTGTTGTTAAATTCTTTTTAATACTCATGCTTCAGCTAGATCTAAAAGCTGTGTTGTACCAGCCTCTCATTTAGTTTTTTTCTTAGTCTATACATCTTCCTAAATTACACAGAAGCCAGCTTCTTATCACTATCTCACTCCAAACACCAAGATGAGTGTGGAATACCTGACATACCTGGCCAACAGGAAAAGACATGGGAATGGGGCAAACCTATGCCTTCTCCCACAGAATTACTTTCAGTGTACTTATCTTCAGACCTGAATGAGATGTTTTTCTTGATCTAGAGCTCTTTGGCAGGAACCCTCTCCTGCTGCTTGTTGGGACTGTGCCAGCCTTTTGTTTTAGCAGATTCATGAAGGGATTAGACAAATGCACAGGCACCAGGTCTGTAAATACATGCAGAAGGAAATGGCCTGGGAAGTTCCCTTTAATATTGTTAATAGAATAGTTGGTTGAGCTGTAGGAGTGCAAGGAGTGTGGTGGCAAAAGTGGCCTGGCTGATGTGGCTATTAAATAACTCCATACATTAAAAAATCAATGGCTATGGGACTATTTAATAGTGGCTTGATTTGGTGGTTTTGCTCTGAGGACAATTACAAACACAGGAGATCTATGAGAAACCAGCATGTTCCCTGGCAAAGGCTGGGGACTGCCACATTAGGTGGAAGCTTCACAAAGATAGGATCTCAGTCATGCCTAACTTTTTTGAATGTTAATTTTTAGAAAACATTTGGATTGACTCATTTGAGGCTGGATGTTCTAGTTCATACAGGTAAAGCAACAGTCATCATTGTGTAACATTGATAAATCAAGAGAGCATTGATTTAAGATACTCATGTACAGGGACTAACAATAATATTTTATTTCTAGAAAGAAACCTTTCGGTCTGACAGATCTGTAGCTAAAAGTTCAGTTTGGAAGTTTGACTTTTATATATATCTAAATACTGTAGAGTGGAAAATAATGTTGAGGAGTGTTGATATTATTTGCTCTGCAATACTGATCACAGGTCTGACTTATGCTTTTGCTATGAGCAAGGACAGAAAAAAGAGGATGCCAAATCTAAAGAGGGTAATATTTTAAAAAATCCTTCTAAATTCTGTTTTCAAAAGTGATCCAGGCACTTAAGAATCTACACTCCACTGAATTTCAACTCACTTTTGAAAGCCTGATGGAGATGGGTTATCATCTTTGGATGGCTTGCAAACAGTGGGAATAGATCCTGCAGTTGCTTTCATTGCAAGTGTTGTCTGAATGTTTATATTTGCCATCCTATTCCAAACTCACATTTGCAGGAGAATAAAACCAGAGAGTGTTGGACAGCAGATGAGCCTGACTGAGGGCTCTAAATCACCAAAACCAGTGATGTAAAACAAAAAGTATGAGTAATTAATACTGTCCATCTACCTGTGTTTTGCTATTTGACAGTTTTGCTCCAGTCACTGTAAGACAAGTGGTCCTAGCAGAGAAACGCAATGGGAGAGGCTGGAAGAGACTTTCAGCTCCTCAAGGGTATTTCACAGGGCTGGTGAGCCTGGAGAGAAAGCTAAGGAAAAAGTAGCAGAAGTGGTAAACTCTAAATAAAATGTGAGGTAGCAGGACATGAAAATGCTGAGAGCTGAAGGATCAGGATTTTTTAACTGTGGATCTCCATCACAATACCTTCTCCACACTGAAAAGGGCAGGAGAAGGGGAAGTAGTTCTAAGTGAGAATCAACATAGAAGGCAGCACCAGGTATACAGTGACAGACAGGAAGAAAGATGAGGTTTTACCTAGAGTAAATTGTATTGAAATGGAACAAAAATTCCAGCAAAATAAAAAGCAGGAGGAACAGGGAACCTGGAAAAAGAAGGGGTGTTTTTTGGGAAGTCAGGAGGAGAGGAATTCGGGGCTGAAAAACTAGTAATAGAAACATGTAAGTCAAAATGATTGACACATAATTCAGTGAAGCAGTCAATTCTTATCTATCTTCACTGGGATTTGTCTCTGCATATGTTTGTAAGTGCCCTTACTGCGTATTATCACTGTTTTATTTTCATTTGATGAACTGAACTGCTATGAGTTTTCTAAAATTTGACCAACACCAAATTACTGAAGCCAGAAGATAAATATCTGTCTCATTTTACAAATATACCGGCTTTTCAGACTCTTATTACAGCAACCAGCATGAAACTCTGCTGCTTTTTAGGAGATGTGTTTGCAGTAGGGGTCTGCAGCAACTCTGGACGTGACAGCAGAAGGAACAGCAAATCCTTCTGTAACTTGTGTTTGAGTGGAGCCTGAGCAGACCATTTGCTTTTCTTCATGGCTTTACTTCTTTTTCCTGATTTTATTGAGTACAACCTATTTGTGCTTTAGACAAAAAGCTGGGATTAGCTAGGGGAGTTTTAGTTGGCTGGCCATCAGTTCTAAAGAGCAGAGAAAAACTAACTTCAAAGCAAAGTGCATTTCAATTAAAAAAATGAAGAAAGGGGCACGAAGACTTTACTAAGGTCACGAACTAAGAGAGAGGGAGAGAAAAGTAGCTATGTCAACAATACTTTTAGTTTCTACCTAAATCCAAAGTGTAGGAAAATTAAGGTTTTGTAAGCTATGCCCTTAATTATCCAGAAATTACTATTACAGTGGCTGAGCAGTTTAGAGCAGCATTACATGATGCAGGTCTCCATGTGAGTGATTGGCTTAACTCCAGGTGATTGTATGGAAAACACATAACCATACGTATTGTAACTAAATAAGATTTACAATGTAACTCTCAGGGAATAGGAAATAATGTTATTTATTTTATATATGTATGAACTGAGGAAATGGTGTATTGCCTATGGTTGCACAGCAATTTGGGCGAGAGTCCTGAATGGAAACGAATAATGGTGATTGCTCTACGATCCTCTTCCAGTCACTAGGCAACTCTGCCTCTCACAAATGCTATGTAGTATCTTCAAAGAAATCCCAGTTTTGAATATTTTAATGGAACTTTCAAAGAAATTTGCATGAGTTAAACATTCATAACCCAAAGAAATTAAAAGAGTCTGGCAGCTTTGAAATTCCAGCTCTCACTCCTAAAGATAGCAGTTGTGTTGTTCTTTTAAAATGCTAAAGGGGAGTTTGTGAATCTGGGCATCACACCAGGCTCTTAGAACCACTTCTGTATTTCTGCCCACTAAAGGAGGATCAGGGCTATTAGGCATTTTTTGAGGAGACCTTTCATTAGCCCAATAAGTTTTATACTGCTTTAGTACTTTCACTGCAGCTTTGCTTTCATTTTTTCTTGGTAGTGGATCTTTAGTATTACCCATCTCATTGCTTGAGTAACATGGGAATATCTCTGCTGTTGCAAATAATGACAGGAAAGATAATAGCTTGCACTGCAAGGGACATATTTAATGATTCAGAGTCTCTTCCAGGTCAGGTTATAGTGGGCGCAATGCAGACTGGCATAGCTGAGTTAATACTATATAAAGTGGCTCATGTTCATGTGTTCAGAAGCTGGAGATACCAGCGGTCTTGTAGATGAAAGTCAGGTCAGTATATGTATATATTTATATATGTATTTATGTTTGTTTGGCTCAGTAAGGATATCAGAGTGCTCCTTTTTGTTCTCATTTTTGAACAGCAGTAATAGAGAAAGCTTAAATAAAACAGAGCCTTTGTTTGAGAGGCCAGCAGCACTGCTCCTGGAAGGATGATTTTCCTGAAGAAAGGCAGAGGAGAAGAGAGGTTGCTCCTGTAGGAGCAATAGAAGAGAGATGAGTGAAGGGATGAGTTTCCTGCAATCCAGAAAAGGCTCCTAGGTAGCCTTCATTTTAAGGAGTTAATCATTGGTAAGCAGGCACACATGCTGAGTGAGGCAAAAGAGTTGGTGAGGGAACCTGCTGTCATAAATGTGTTCCTAGAAGAAAGCTCCATTGGGAAAATTGTGTGGAACGGGAGGAAGCAATAATTATGGACAGTCCAAAAGAAGCACACAAAGGCTGCACTGTGGGAAGGAGCAGCAAGCCTACCTGCACAAGTTCCACATTTGTGTGCTTCTCATTTTCTGTGCATGTAGCTGCTTTTTATGACACATTTATGACTCACCCTTCTTGGGCACTGGCATCTACAATGATGCTCCAAAATCTTGTTTATGAGAAATGGCCTTCTAGGCTCTGTGTTCCAAATTTATACCCTACCTGCAGTAAATGTTGCTAAACTAGGCCTCCTGTTAAGGAGCAGAAACTACAGACAGGGAGATAACAAGTTGTGCAGGTGTCACAGGTCAGCTTTGGCATCATATTGCCCATGTTTCATATCTCCACTTGGCATAACTTTCTTTTCTGTTTTTCTCTTGCCGGTAAACTATTTAAGGGACTTTTTCTCTTCAAGCAGGTTGAGAACTATAATGTCTTTTCTGTTCATGGACCAGTGAGCACTCCAGCTTGTCAGTATTCAAATTACTATCAAACTGTTTAGTACCTGTCTAATTAAAACAGAACTTACTTGCTGATCTCTTCATGCTAAAGCAAATGAAATCCTAATAGAAAAAGCGATACATCACTTAGATCAAAAGAAAATGAATAGCTGTAACACAACCACCTCTCTTCTCTATTTTTTTCTTTTTCTTGAAGTGGGGGAGGAGAATGGCAGGCAATTCCCATTTTCAGATAAAAACATATGTTCTGTCGCAACCTTCTTATTGATTCCCTGTACTAGCAAAATCCCTGCATTTTACTGTAGTGAGATGGAAATTTCTGTAGCTGAGGAGGAGCATAATTCCAAGGATGGAACATGGGGAGGAGAACAGGAGATGGCAAATCGAGGGAAGACAGCACACTGGGGAAAGGGAATGTACCCCCAGAAAGTTTTGAGCTGAATGTAGAGCTTTTGCAATTGCTTTGCAGAAGTTGACTAAAGGAGGGTGCTATGTGGAAGTCCCCAGTCCTTCTGTTTGGTTCCATTAAATTGCCCAAGTATCCTTGAGGAAGGGGCTGCCTCAGTCTCTCTGATACTCTTGGGTTATTGATAAAAATAGAATAGAGAATACCTCCTTGTTTCCAGTCTATTTGCATAGTTCTTCCTAGAGCAGAATGGTCTGTTCTTCTTCTGCCAACAAAGGCACCATTTGTCTTGGGGTATTGACTTGTTCTGAGGCCTTTGAATCTTTTCCCTTCTTTTTACTTTTTTTTTCCCTTTCCCTGACCCTTCCTCTCACTGAGCTGTAGCACACTTGCCTCTGGCTAGGAATATTAATGAGCATTTCTTTCAAGAGCTTATGCAGATTCCACTTTGTGAATCAGCTGGCAAGAGGCGCTGTCCAAGTAATTTACCCAGAATGGTGCCCAGGGGCAGATCGTATAAGTGCATGGCATGTCTCATTCCCCAGCCTGAGAATAAAAGGTCAAGGAGTTGACTTCCAGTGTGGGGTGCCTTGTATGGCATGGATGGCTCAGAGAGAGCCCTTCATACAACAAAGGTTATTTAAATAACTCAAATGGCTTCGAAAAATGTAAATTTGCAAAAAGATGGGGAACTGAGCAGCTCAGGTGGTTCATTATTAGTGGCATGAGTGTTTTTCTTTTGTTGGTTCAGATCTGCTCCAAGTCAGAAAAGACATAGAACTTTAAAAGTGTCTGAGTAGGGCTCAGGAGCAGGCATGAAATAAATTTAGTTGGCTAAATAAGAGTGCATTTTTTGGTCGAAGACTCTTGACCACATTGCACACTATCATTGGAGATAGACAGACTTGGGCAATGAAAATTAGGAAATCCTGAGCAGAGTGGCCCAGAGAAGTGGACCTCTCCTGTCTCCTGGAGAAGATGGGCCATTTGAGATGAATGGTCTGCGTGACAGTATAGAAGAATGCACACTGCTTTGTATTTGAATCCAAATTACTCTTTAATGACATAAATCCATGTTTGTCCTCCTCTACATCCTCCTGTAATCTTTGCCTTGGTGGTGGTGGCTCAGAACATTGTTCTTTATGCTAGAGATCTTTTTTTCAGGTGGGTTCTGCCCACCACCCCCTGCCATGGCACTGGGCTTACATCATTCAGCTTCTGGTTGACACAAAAAGTCTGAAAGAACAGATACCAAATAACTTGCTAGGAAATCTTTTATAAAATTGGGCTAAATCTGACACTAAGTGAAGGAGCAGTTTAAATTGCCTCAGGTAATCCTTCTCACTGGTGTTCTTAACCCTGGGAGGAGAGGTTGGCATAATTTGACTGCAGAAAATGGGTAGTATTTGCCTGTAGGTGTCCAAACCAAGCATGGGCTGAGTCTAACCACCATGACTTTACCTAAAAAATAGAGAAAAGTTAGTTGTTAAAATCAGTGTTCTTAAAGCATTTGTATGGGTCCTTCCATCTTACGTCCTGGACAGGATGATGACAAAAAGGGTCATCTTTTTTGCAATATTTTGGTATTTTTAACTGTTTGTCCCACTGAAAACAGAAAAATAGAGAATTTTATACAGATACGGCTGAAGAAAAGTAAAACTGAACTGTAACTGCTGGAGTTTTTCTTTCATTTACATCCTTCCATCTACCAACACGGGCCAATTCCTGTAAAAACTCTTGATTCATTCCCTGAGATACATCAAATTTATGGGCTTATCAAATTCTATCAAATTTCAGATAGCCACTAGATAAACTCCTCCTTTGCACTGCTTGAGGAAGAGAAATGGCGATCCAAGGACTGGCGTATTTGGGAGGCTGTGGAAAGCTAAGCTGTAGTTCGGTGTTCTGCTGCAGAGCTCCACTCAGTTTTGGGTGACTTCCTTAAACTCTCTATGATGAAGCATCTCCTGCAAAATTAAGGCTAATAGCATAAGCAGGCATGTTCTGAGAATGTATATATAAACCTTTTGACAGGAATGGACTGACATTAGCAAAACTCAAGGCTGAATTTCAGGAAATTTCTACTAATATGTTACCTCACACCTTACCCTGAAGCCAGCAAAAATCAAACTTCTGGTGCTCAATGTGTTAAATGTTCCCAGATCACAAACAAGAATCATTGCTTAAGAAATGGTATTATTTGGAAGGGAGGAAAGAGAGCTCTCTAAAACCTTTGTAGCCCAGTGCTGGAAGCTATTGCCATCCATTTAGGTGAGCAGTCCCCAGGCACATTCACACCAAATTACTTGACCTAAAGCTCTTTGGGCTTTTACAGTTAACAGGTTTTCTTCACTTAATGGCACAAGTTCCCTGTTACCAGAAATGCTTCTTTGCTCCTTTCCACTGTTTCTCCATCACTGCATGAGCTGGCAGCACAGGGCTCTTCTGATTTTGGGAACCTTTGCTCTGGAGCTCCTTCATGAGGTTTGTGGTTGCACTGTGGCTTGGCTACTTCTCCCGTCTACTTGCAGTAATGGCTTTAGGGTTGGATTCTAGGGACATATGGACACCAAACTTTGCTAGGGTGAGGATCTGAATGGACGACTTCTTTTGTTCCTTTTCCTTGTAGAGTGATCCTTGGCGTCTTACTTATATTCTCTTCTGTTTCTGCAATTCTAAAATGAGGAAAGGTTCTCTGCACAGGATGTCACAGTACTTTACTAGAATTTTCAAGATGTTTTGCCATCCTCAATTCTAGAAATTCTAAAATTATTTTTACCTTCACTATTTCAAAAAAATTTACCAACTAGCCTGAACAGACACTGCTTTTGAACTTTGAAATATTAAATATTTCAAAACATCCATTAACAATCTCATGTGGAGGATAAGGATTTTGAATATATTTAGTGTTGGTTTAATGTTTTGTTTTTCTGACTTTTGTGAGAGCAGAGATAAACTAACACAAAGAAATGATTGGGCTAAGGAAAAAGAGTCCTTGGATTATAGCTTGTCCTGGTTTGAGAGACAGGTGTTTGCTAAGGAAGGCAGGACCCTCCCTTGGAATGGAAAATGTAAGCCCCTTCCCTCCAAATTATTATAGTTTTGAAATTAAGGGACTTTCAGGCAATTATATGAGAAATAGGAATAGCAGCTCTTTACTACTATATATATAACAAAGCAAAAATACAGAAATACTAGCTTAACCTGACAGAATCAGGATACAACCTGACACCCTGCAGGTCAGGGTGGTGGTAGCAGTCCGATTAAGCGTTGGCTGCTGTCCTCTTTGAAGTGGTTCTGTTGAAGCAGTGATCCTGTAGAAAGGTGTGGTCCTCCTCGGAAGGTCCAGTGGTGGTTGTGTAGCTCTTGCCCTCTGGGAACCCAGTAGGTAAGGGCTGCCTGTGCTGTTCCAAACCCCAGGTTATATCCAGGTGGGAATGCTTGGCTCCTCCCCCCGGACGGAGCATCTCACAGTGGGATGATGGAATTCTGTGAGTCCTGCGGTGGGTCCTTGATGGCCCATTAACAGAGACAGCCCCGGAGGGAGTTATCAGGGATGAGTCATGGGAGGAGATAACGAGCACTGCCCCGCCTGCTTTAACAGCTCGTGAGGATGATAACAGAATACATACTTTCGGTTACATCTTACATTGTAACCTAGGATATAGCTGTAGCAGAAGATACAGCAAAAAATGTAGGTAAAGTGACTAAAAACATGATAGGAGTTCAGTGCAGCATGAAACTTTAGATGTCTGCTGGAGAGGTGGAGATTAAAATACCAGTAGTGGGAATATGGAAGAAATATCCTTAATGAAACTGGCCCTTTCCAGAGCTGATTTTTTTTCTTGTTTCACTTGAAAACCTTTATCTTTCTTCCCTATCTTCAAGATGTAGTTCTCTAAGGAAAATAGTTTTTCAATCCTACCTCAGATTCTCAGTTTGATTCAGTTATTCATTGTGGAGCATACACAGCATCTTAATTGAGAGGCACTTTTGGAGGTTCTATAGATTTTATCTGTCAGCATAACATATCAGAACGGCATTACTCTAAAAATATTTCTTAGCACGACTCAATTTGCTGCAAATGATTGTGACACTTGGGTCTCTAAACTTATTGTTACTTTTTTCCATTTTGCTGAAAAGCCGTACCAGGAAAACCGATCGCTGTGATGTCTGGTAACATCTAGGGCTTGTATTTTAGTTTGATACACACCCCAATGCCAATTAATATCAGTTGAATCACAGAAGTTAGAGATGGAAAACACCTATTAGATAATGGCAGGCCATGACTGTTTCCCCAATGAATTCTCATGTGCTTTGTCTCATCTAGTTTTAAATTACTTGCAATTGAGGTGTCTCTGGGGAGGCTATTCCACAGCCTAATGTACCTTGCCATTAAGAAATATTTGCTCCTATTCAAACTAAACTTTTCTGTTGCTTATTCTTATCATATTACTTTACTTCACCACTTTCTGTTGCTAAACTATTGCCATTCCTCTCACGTACTTATTCTTTCCAGACTTCAGTCCATAAATAAATATTTCCATCCTTGTTTATTATATGCCCATATCTGCACTACATTTCTTTCCTTTTGTGCCATCTCATAATGCAGACTCTCCTCTTCCAGGACCTCTTTCTGATGTCAGGCCCCCCCAAACTGAAATGGTTATTGTAGGAACAGTGTTCTTCATAGATACAAACTCTCATGGTTTGTGGTGAGATGTCATTTTGACTGAAACTGGCATTTCTTGTTCACTTATTGCTGCTCTGTCCCACTCACTGGTGGGCAAATGCTTATGAGCCTTGGTGCATCATAGTTAGAAATATGTGAGGAAGAATAGGCATTTTAGTGTTCCAGGAATTAGGGTTGGGTGACTCAAAATGTACAGCTGAGGTGAGAAACAGGATAGGCACCTCCACACTTCTTCCACTGAAAAAAACCTCAAGCCATTTTAAAGCATCCATTGTGGAAGATTCCAGATGATCTTATGGAAGACTGAAATGTTTGATAGTCATTTGTAGTTGAAAAAAAGAGCTGTGGAGAGAGCTCTGCCAGTGTTTGCAAAGAGGCTACTGCTTTCTTCAGAGCACTGTGTTGTTCAGGAACCAGCCCTTTCACTGCCCAAGGCTTTACTGAGCTCTCCTGGTCTCTCTCACCCCCAGCTGCTGATGCACACCTTGACTTCTTTACTATGAATTGTTTAAAATGCAACCGACCTCCAGATTCAGGTCTGGAATCCTAAACCAGTCATCTCTGTAATTAAAAGAGACTGTGGCCAGCCCCTGAGGTGAGAGTTAAAGCTGAGCACCAGGTTAGGACTAATTTTTCTGAATCTTCTCTTTTATGTTTTTGTTAAGAAAGGATAAATGTTTGGGAGTCATATTTCTTAGTTCCTCAGATCCCAGGGAAGATTAGTACTTAGCCAACTTAAAAAAAAAAAAAACAACAAAAAAACCCAAGATAAAAAGGGAGTAATAGAAATTGTTTTTTCCAGCTTTTCTCCTGGTAAGGATGAGTGTTGTTTTGTCATATATTCTTTCTTTGCATTTAGCTGAAGTTGCTATTTTTGAAAGTCATAGAACAAACAAATTTGCTCTCCTTTCATAAAGTAAACTCTAACCATTAAACCCTAGTAGTCACTTCTTGCTATAAATGCACTTTTCCAGACTATTTCCAAGGTTTAGTTAGAGAACAAAAAGGCAGAAACGTGCATAAGGGAGACTGCAAATGCACTCTGACTGTGAAAGGAGAGCAGATGATTGTTCATTAATTTAAATCTCTATCTGAATCCTTTTAATAGTTCTTGAGAAACTCTTATGACAAGTATAGTGCTTTGTTCATGCCTATGGTTAATTTAGGAAGTTTTTTCTGCGACTCTCAACAATAGCAACTTTAGGGAAATTCAAAATTCATCAACAACTGGAGGAAACTCAAATGAAGTGAATGAGTTTTGGATAAATAGCTCCATTTCTAGTCTATGTCCTAAGCTGAAAGCCATCTCTGGCCCCTCTAGATTTTCTTGGTTTTAGTTCCTGTGTTTCAAAATTAAAGGGTTTTAAATTATGTTCATTTGCCTGGTTTTGGATTCAGGTCGGTGTGACTGTGTGCAGTGTTGTTACCTTCAACAATGCAGTGTAAATGGAGAAAGAATCTACTTCACTGCCTGCTCTTGGTTTGGCCTTCACATGCTCCACATGCTGTGTGAAGGCTGGATCTAAATTCTGCATCTAGACCCTCTTGTTCCTGCAGCACCCTGGGGAATCCTGTGATAAAATGGGAATACTGTGGCAGCTACAAATAAGTTCAGGTTCAGTTCCTTCGTACTGAATTAAATATGTACATGAATAATACAATCGGTACAATAAACTTCGTATTTTACATTATCAAATAAAATTCTTAAAATGTGTTCCCTACATTTTCAGCATGCCACAAAACTTTGTTTCAATAATGTATGTCTGTACTGTAAAAGCTTTCAACAGAAAAAAAAAAACAACCCAAGATAGACTTTAGTTTCATTATATCCAGTGTGTGAGATAATTTGGCTTCTGGACACCTGGCACATGTCATAAAATCAATCCCAGAATGGCTTGGGTTGGTAGGAGCCTCCAAGATCATCTTGTTCTAATTCCTTGTCATGGGCAGGGACATCTTCCACTAAACCAGGATGGTCAGAGCCCCATCCAGCCTGGCCTTGAACACTTCCAGGGATGGGACAACCTGTGCCAATGTCTCATCATCCTCACAGGGAAGATTTTCTTCCCAATACCCAATCCAAACCTACTCTCTGTGAGTGTGAAGTCATTCCCTCTTCTCCTGTCACTCCAGGCCCTTGTAAATAGTCTCTCTCCATCTTTCTTGTAGGTTGCCTTCGGGTACTGGAAGGCTCCAGTTAGGTTATCCTGAAGCCTTCTCTTCTCTTGGTTGAACAATCCCAATTCTCTCTAAATGCTGACATTCAAAGAGCAATGTTTCACTTTCAGACTGAACGTTGCCTGTGTGTTGCAGTTGTTTCCGAGGGTGTCAATGCCGTGTAACGCTCTAGAATAGGTGATGCCATACTGACCCCAAGTCGGGGTAGACTTTGATCCCAGAAGTGACCCATGCGTAAACTCATTCCCAAGAGAAAGGTTCTGTGGAAAAGAGCAGCAATGAGAAACACAGTGATTTGTTCACAAGTGCAGCAGCAGAGCTGGCTGTGCAGAGCTGGTGGTTTCAGGGGCTTTCAGTGTGCAGCAGAGTGACACAAACTCTCTTGGTTGGTGGTTTCCCCCTTTGTTTTTAAGAATAAGTGTTGTATTTCACAATTACTTCCTTAGGCATAGTTCTAGAATATGTTTTGCAATGTAAATTGCAAAATATGTAGGACTATGCTTAGAAGTTATCAAATTATCTCTATTTCCTAGTGGTACACATACTTAGTATCTACTGAACCTAGTGTGTGGCCACGTAGTTTATGAAATCTTCCCAGGACTTCCTAATGGGCTCTATAATTTTCTTTCTGGTTAATAAGAAAATGACTGGGCTTACAGAAAAATTTGGCTGGAATTTTTCACCCCTGGACATAAAAGCACAATTTTAAGTCCCACTTTAATGTGAACATGAGTTTCAATGAAACATAAAAGCAGAATATGTCAGTCCAGCAATATGGTGTTTTGCCTTGATCTTTTATAACATGCGACCAATGTTATTCTGGTTCTAATTCTTGTGCCAGGGCAAATTATCCATTCAGGTTTTATTGTTTTACGTTTTCCAGTATCATAGAAAGTTAGAGATTTGGTCAGGTCAGATCCCCTCGTTCATCCTTCTTAATGTGAAGAATAGTATTTATGTTGGACATGGTCCTCATGTAAAGTAAGTAGCGTCTTTTTTTATAATGCCATTTAAAATTTCTCTTTTATAATTAGATTCAAATTTAGGAAATGAATACAAACAGAGAGTTAAGCTTGGTACACTCAAACGGAAACCAGGAAGGGAATATTGTTTGGGATTTATATCAGAGTCCATGTATAAGCGTCAGGATGCCTGGGCTCCTACCCTGTTTGCCACAAGTTGCTGGCTCTGTACATATAATCAGTTTAAGCAGCAGAAATCTTTATTACTGGGGCAAATCCATCCTTTGTCTTTGTGGGTGGAACTTCCTACGATTTCAGTGTGACTGCCCATTGTCTATATGTGGATGCATTTACTTCATGGGGAGGAAATTCGGGCCCAGAGTTTCAAAAGTGGGTGTTTTAACAGAGCCTTGTATAACATCTTTACACTCATTCCCTGACATAAAAGATGATACCAGGCAGTGGTAGTGGCAGGACTTGCTCAAACAGATGTTATTGGTAGTTTAGATAAACAGTAACACCTAGGATGCCAGATGTTGTGATTCATCCCTGGTGCTTGCTGTAATTCATATTCCATTAGGGGCTACTGGTTATTTATTTTTCAGCCCACTAGAAGTTTAATTGACTATTTCTCCACCTATTTCCCTTTTCCTCTCTGCTCTTTCTTCCTCTCATTTACTTTTCTTATACCTACATTAATATTCATTTTGACCTGAAGCATGGAGAAATCCCATCAATCACCCAGGGATCAGGTATACTAGGCCAGAGTATCCTACTTTTACTTAATGCTTAGTGATAGTATCCAAATAATTTCCCACTTTCCAATTGAGAGGTGGGTGAGGGGAGAAGATGAAAACCTTTGCCAAGAAGCTCTCTTTGGTGGATACTAAAATAAGTCAGGTAGCAGATGTCCAACCCAAACTTCGGTGGGTAATTAGCTGATTCAATATCCAAAAGAAGAAGGTAATTGTTGTGATTTGTGAATCCTGTGCCAGGGCAGATAGTTTACAGCTTGCAGATATTTCTCTAATGAGGGAGGATATTGTGAGCTCTGAGCAGTAAAACACTGTTTTCTTAGTATTCAAAACGAATGGCTGTTTTTTTTTCTTTAGGGATGTTCTTGGCATAGACTGTTCCTGTTCTTTTCTTTGTTATTTCTTTGAAGTATTCTGAAAACTATTGATACCGTATGCAAATTCAATGCAGGAAATGTAACATTATATAAGTGTAATTATCCTTTTATTCAAAGACAATTTTATTTGTTCCTGCATATTTTAGTCCTCAAAAAAAAAAAAAAAAAAAGACAGAGAAAAGTTTAAATACAATTGTATACTTTGTCAAAAAGAAAAAAGTCAGAGGAAGATGCTATAAAGATCAGGCTGTAAAAAGAAATTGAGGAATTAGAGAAACATTAATAAAAGAAAAAATATGGATATCACTGGAAAGGCACAGAATGGGACCATTTCAGGAAGAAAAAAGTATGCTTGGCTGTTGCCATTCTAGGAGAACTGGACATGGAAAGAAGAGAATGGAAAATAAGAGCAAAGCTGTAAAGCCATCTCTCCTCCCTTCTTTTCAGTGTCATTTCATAAGGAGTACGAGGAGAGGGGGAGGTGAGGGGAATGGGGCCAGGAATCCTAGCAACCAAAATACTATTGATGCAAACACCTTAAAAATGTGCAACTGCCAGCAAAATTCTCAGAGGGTCAGCTCACTCCTGTTCCTGGGCAGAGCTGGATATGCTCACAACAGCACTATGACTCTTGTTTTCTTCACTTCCTAAGGTGGAAAGTTAATTGTTTTTCTGTCTGCAATATTTTGATATACAAATATGCCTGTAGAATGTTGGGGAATTAAAAAAAATTGCTTGGATGTAGTTAGTTTGAAGAAACAGCTGGAAAGAGAAACAGTGTTTTGTACAAGTCGTTAGGCTTCTTTTTTTACACCCTGTCAGGATTTCCCTTTCTTTTCTAAAGAGAAATTCTAATTTCTTTTTCTGCGTATTTTCTTCCACTTACCTTCCC
>VWZW01004385.1:176015-196505 GCA_013397115.1 Edolisoma coerulescens
CCCCCCCCCATATGAATCTCTCCTTTTGGTTTTCTTTCAAAACAGAAGTCTGGACAAAAATCACAGTAACTCCACTGAACTCAGTGGACTTTCTCTGGTGTAAGAGATTAAATATCCTTTTCTCTTCATTGTCTTTGTTCAATTTGCCCCATTTTTTGCTGTCTCTCCCACACACGACATTCCCTATTGAACTACTTCTTCCTTGGCTTTTTTTTTTGCTTCATTCTTTTTCTTTTTTTTTCCTCTCAGCACTTTCCAGTAAATGTCTGTGTTCTTCACTGCCAGTACAACTGGCAGGCAGGTGTTGTTCCTTCCATTCACTGACAGGAGGAATATTTTAGGGCAGAACCCAAAACTGGCCAAACGACAAGCCCACAAACGAAATCATCACCATCACAAGTACCAGTGACAGTGAAGGTGCCAGTTATCTCAGGTGCTGGACTTGGAAGGAAAAGATTGAGCCATAACTGACCACTTCATTGCAACTTAATGCTTCTGGCCCCTACAATTTCTTTACCAGGGTCAGTATTTTAGGAATGGAACAGGAACATATTGCTGTCCATAACTGTCCAGAAGAAGCTGACAGTGGAAATGGACACTGTAATCGTTGCTTACTTTGAACAGGGCTCCAACTGCACTCACATAAATGAAACAGTGATAGCAGATTTACATGCAAATGATTCCAGTTCAGTGTGAATGTTGATTCACTGAGGCTAATAACAGTTCAGCAGATTGTAACAAAGAATAATGGAAGAAATTTCTCCTGCAATGACAAAATTGAAATCTGCTCTAAGCCTTTTAAGGCCATGTAAACAGTGTTTGTCATATTGCTAAGCCTCTCACATAATCTTTCAATCTGAATCCTTAAATTCCTTCTATAACCCAATCCCTATTTCACCCACAACAATACTTTTATATTTTCTAATTGCATAAAACTACTTCAGGCATTACACAAATCAATCCACATACTTAACACACATTTTTAACTGGCATAAGATAAGTTATTAAGAGTATGGTGCAGTAGTACTTGATTATCTTTGAAAGGATGAATGCTCCAATGAAAAAAAAGAATAGTCTTCGTCTGGAGGGCAGTAGACCATTTCAGCTTTCCCAAACAAAAATGTATCAAAAGCTGAATCTAGGAAAGCTGCATTCTAGAAAAAAAGTGATGGTATCATCTATCTATTCTCCTTGTGTTCTTGCTCCCAGTGGGGAAAGGCCTTCTATACATCACTCAGAAAAGGTTAAAAAATGACTGCTTTTTTCCTAAACCAACAATAAGGTGATAATATTGCAGAGAAGAAACACTGTGGACAATGTCAAAGTCTAACAGGACTAAGAAGGATACAGACTGAAAACAGATGAAACTCAGGTATGAGTTTAGACTCAGATGTAATTTTGTCTTGTAACATGCTCATTGATAAAAGCCTCTGCTTTTCACTTTTTTCTATTCTGGATGGCTGGGAAAGAGAAGTTGCAAATTAACTGCAGGACAATGGACATCTTGAAGGCACAATTGATATCTTGAAGTTACAATGCCCCCCAAATTGGTTTGGTTGCTGGCAACTGCGAAATACTTCCAGCTTTTAATTCAGTCCTGGATTTTGCAGAACAATTTTGAGAAAACAAACGTAAAATTTTGGGTTCCTTTTTGGTTTTCACAATGCAGAAACAAAGATGATCTGGTCAACTACAGGGCATGCAGAATTAGGGGTTTAAACAGAAAATGAGAAAAAGAATTATTCAAGGGGTTTTGTGTCATTTTTCCTCAAAAGTGAATCTTTGCATCCCTAACTTTCTATGTGGAGAATAGATTTCAAACTGTGGTCCACGATGACACACTAAGGGTAGCAGCAGGACATAGCTGCTCAAGAGCAAGCAGTAGAGACCATGCCAGTTTTGTATCTGGGGAAGATGGGAAGAAAAAGGCGGGTGGGAGTTTATTAACTCTCTATTGACAAACTTTGCCAGCACAATCCAAAGCTGCAGGGGAAAGCCGAACGCCGACACTGGGAAAGCCTGCTCCTCTGGCTTACCTGTGGAGGAAGAATGGCATTTTCCAAACAGCTTTCTTGGCTCCCTCATCATCACTCGCCTCCAAATATGCATCAAAAAGCAAGGCAAAACTGTTCAAATGTAATTTACTTGGTTACAAGAATGGATTTTCGTCCATTAAATTGCTTTTGTATCCATAATCAAGTCTTAGTGTGCTTTTAAATCACTGACAACCCTCTTCATGTAGATCAAATCTTCCAAGTTGTAGTGCAGCTGATAGATATTTCCATGTACACGGTTGTTATGAGCATGATTAATGCTTGGATACACTGTTTGCATTTTCCAGTGCCATGTGTAGGATTTACAAAGCCCAGACTATCTCATGTGTAGCCAAAGTCCAAATAAACTTTGGTTTCTCTGTCCCTGAAGAAGAAACTTTGACAATAGAAGAAACAATTGCTTAGAAACAGTATACACTTTCTAAAAGATGTGCTGGCCTACGAAATAATGTATTTTAAAAGTTTGCTCTGTTTTTACAATGATTTTGGTATTTTATGCAAGCTGTCATATAATGGAAATAATGACCTCAGGGACATGTGTTTATCTTGGGTTTAGCCCACATAAAATACATTTAGCCTTTAACTTTTCCTTAGGCCAAAACCACATCAAATGGGCCAAAGACGGAATAAACACACACACTCTTGAGGTCATTATCACTTCATTGTAGTTTTGCAGAAGAAAAGGAAAACAAACACTGTCTCTTTGTGTTGCTTTTGGGATTCAGCATGCCCAAGTGATGGTGTATACACTATTTTATAAATATTTTCTTTTTAGAGATGTGCTTTGCTGCTTTTTTTTTGTGCCTCTGCCACTTACTAATTGTAAATTCTTCTCTGTTAATACTTTAATCTTTAAAACATAGAAAAGCTGGAAATGTAGAAATTAGATCTGTAGTTGCCAGTGCAGTATGAATAGCTGGCAGACAGGCACAGATGGAAACATTTTAAGAAGAAGAAGAGTTAGCATGGAGAATCTACTCCTTGTATGAGCTGAGTCCTGGAATACTGGAAGGGGTTTTGTTTGTGAACAAGTAAATGAACGTTGCACCCCAATGCTACAAGGCAGTTACTGACCAGTACAATATATACAGATCAATGCTATTCCTACCACTCCAAAAAATGGTAGTGGCAAACAAACTCTGCCACCTTACTGTTAGGAAAGGCTTACTTTTTCTGTTGAGCCCTATTTTTAACATGAATATCATAGCTTACTCCTGTCATGTTCTGACATAGTCACTGTGGACCACAAGTGATGAAATTTTACTCATCTTTTCAGAAGCTTGAGTTTGCTTCCTAACCTTTAGTTAGGAAGGGGGAAGAAAAAAGCTTTCTCTGAAACATTCAGCTTAAAAGCAAAATGCCAAATATTTGTTCTGTTGAAGTCATTAGCAATTTTAAAAATGTATTTAATATGGTGAGGATTTCACTGTACACCCAAATAGTACTTGGACTCAATGCTGCAAAATAGAAGCTTGTGGAAAGCTGCAGGTTTTGTCTCTGCAAAGCCACCCGGAACAAGCTGAACTTCAATGGACTTCAATGGAAATTAATTTCAAAAGTCCTGGGCTTTTTACGTTTTAGGTAAATTATACGTTTAAGTGACTTTTTTTGTTTTGGGTATTTAAAGATGGAAACAACATGGTTTGACTAGTAGGTAGATAAGATGATCCTGGCAGACGTCCTTCCAAGGGAAAGGAAGTCTTGGGTATGCATGTATGGTAAAGGGAGCTGTTGGCACTCATGGTTAAGGAAAACTGAGGATATCCAAAACTCTGAAGAGATCAGTAAGGTACTGATTCCCATGCAGGTCTGCCAGAGGCCCAGCAGCTGCAGGGAGATGGGGAGATCTCTCCAGGAAGAGCCTAGGAGCAGCACAGAGTCACTGCAAGGCTGCATCTACTGTAATCCCGGGGGCTTTGAGGAAACACACACCAGCAGCAAATGTGCCAGATGGTTTCTCTTACTGGTACCTGCTTAACAAGACAAGGCATTCAGAGGGGCAAGGATTTACTAATAGAGATGACCCAAACAGGTGTCTGTCCTTGTCCATAAAAATACCTCCTTGAGAGCTAATACCCACCTGTAGTTACTGGCCTTAATTCCACGTGGAATCTTCATTTTCATCATAGAGATGCTGTCAACATGCGATCTGCGTGGTACAGCCAGCCAAGGCTGTGTGCAGTACAGTGCTCCTCTTAGAGGGAAGAGACCTCCAAGAAGACTTTTCTCTTTCAAAAATCAGGCATCATGTACTTTTGTACTGGCTTTATATGGCAAGGTTGTGGTTGTCTTGCTGACATATAGTGTTGGTATCACAATTTTAGACTTAGAAGAGCTTCAAAAGCAAGTAATATCTGACAAATTACACCATTTGAGTTTGAAAAGCATCACAGCTTGGAATGTAGCAGAGCAAACAACATCTAACACCAGGTTTTCACCTGCACACAGAAGGGTGACAAATGTGGAAGGGGAGGAAACTAGGGTGTCTGTGATTGGAAGCAAATACAAGTATGTGGGTAGAAATCTCTTACCCTTTCTTCCCCTAACAGTCACAGAACTGTGGGAATGACTTTCACTTGGGGCCTGCTTGGGGCAGCTCCTTCCCCTGTGGACACCCCCTGCTCCCCATCTGCACATCCAAGGCTGCTCTCCAACCCTCTTTCTGCCCCTCGCTTAACCATGGAACTTGATATCCACCTCCTTCCCTCCTTGTCCGGGTTTGGAATGGACAAGAGGAGGGCAGGGTCCAGGCAGGTGAGGGCACGTCCTCCTGGAGGCCAGGAGGAAGCAGTCAGGGAGAGGAACTGTGGACTTGGCCTGCAGAGCGGATTGGAGCTGTGGGAGGGTTTGAAAATGTCTTTACACGTTGGACTCATTTTCATTTCCAAAATTCAGTGTTTCTGGCAGCACTTATTTTTAGTTTGAAGTTCTATTTAACAGTTTTCGAGATTGGGCAGTGTAGTAATTTAGCAGCCCTTATGTGAAAGAAAGAAGGCTGCAGCTTCTGCACCACTTTTAATATTTGTTCACCATTTCAATTTTGTAGCATGCCGACATTTAAATGTTCTGTTTGCTGTTATTTTGACACCTTCCCTTTATTTGTATATTTTTAATCTGTGAAAATATAAAACTTAGCACTTGCTATTTAGGATCTGGGGATTAGAGTTGACTTTTCTTTGAGAGTGGGCCTGGGTGTACCTGAAACATGGGTGAAAAAACTGGGCTGGAGGTAACTGGAGAGTGTACCTTCCAGAGAGGTATCAGTATTTTCTTACTTCTAGATAAAATATTTATTAAGAACTTTTCTTCTACCACTTTAAGTTTCTCTGATCTAAAAGAGAAAGGAAAGTAAAAATTATTGTTATGCTGTAGTAATTAAAGGTTTTCCAAAAACACACATAAGTCCATAAACAGTTTTGTTCTAAAACAGTTGTCTTGGATTTAAGAACTCATCTGCCTTGTCTCAACTCTGATACATTATCTACACCACGGAATATTTTCACAACAAAACATGAAGCCATATATCAATGCAGTCATGAATCTCAACCCAAACGGTTAAAAGTATTTGCAAGCTGTAGAGCGTGGCATGGTTTGGTTATACAATTCCAAGTGAGACCAGGTAATCTTCAGAAGTGGAAAATGAGTTTTCATCACGATTTTTAAAAAACAAAAATTCAAAGTAAAATTCCAAACTATGAAATTCACTAAAAAAGGCACACTGAATAAAATATTTACACAGTTACCTGGAATGATCTGAAAGCAGAATTATGCAGAGCTGTGTTTGTGAAAAACTAATGACAGGATCTTAAGAGGCTACCAGACATATTCCCCTACAGGTGGTCAAAAACCCAGAAGATCATCTCTTTCATTATTTTTAATTTTTTTTTTCTTTTCTCTTGACATATCTTTTTCTGTGGAAATCATTGCTATGTCACTGCTTTTCTTTGATTTCTGTCCTTTACAGCAGCTCACCTATGGGCCATCTCTGCCTTCTCTCAAAGAACAAACCTCCATAAGGTTCAAGAATTGTTACAACCTACATCTTATATATATGAACAAATGAGTAAGAAAGAACTGTAGCATGGCCTGGCAGGATAGTGGTACTTGACTGTAGGCTTAGATAAGAGCACATTAATAGCCTTCTATCCAGGATTTAATCACAGCTGCAGCATTATTCAGTTCAAAACCTAGTTTCAAATCTCACATGGAAAGTTGGTCAGTGACAAAGTCAGTTTCTGGTCTGTGGCCTGGAACTAAAAATAAAATTTCCTCTTCTTCCTAGAGGAAGCCTCTCCTGGTGCACAGAAAGGAATGATCCTCTGTGAAAGGAAAATGGAAGTTACTTTAACTTTTATGATTTTATGAAAATGAATTCATTTATTGAATTGCTATGTGGTTTTCTAAAAGGCAGTCTACATCCTAACACCAAAATCAGATGGCACCTTTGATCTTCTTTGGGCATGTGTTGTCAAAGATTCATTTGGAATTTAGCTGTGTGGCCAGTGTAGAGTCAATAAGATCTGCATGGTTATATCAGTTTGCTGCTTTGAAAATTTACCCTGTCCTATTTTAAAATATGCTGTCTCATTACACAGAAACAGGATTTTTCTGATACCTTACTGAGAGAGCAGATGTGGGGCTTTGTGTATTTTTGTTTTCACTGCATCTTCTTTTGATTAGCTGCCTATTTCTTGTTAAGCAAGAATAAGAAAACATTCTTCAGGGCTTGTTTCAGCTCCAGTCTTCTCTATGAAAGTAGAAGAGGGAAAAATTTAAAAATCTGTCCCGTGAAACTGTTATTTCTTTGATTAACATTCAAAATTCTGATGTTTGTTTCATCAAATTAATGTAACTTTAAAGAAAGGAAAAAGGAAATACTGCTTTATCATAATAATTTTAATTAGGATGAGTGTTTGAGTGGAGTCTTTCCCATGCACGTTTTCAGATCTCTCATTGTCCTAGAAGCAGAGCTCTAATTACCACCCATACAGATCAACTTGTATTTTGAAGATATCAAAAAAAATCACGAAAGATTCTTCTTTTTAATTGCATCCTTATAACTCCTGTTATATATTTTCTATTGCCATCAATGTGCCTCCACAGCTCTTTCTGTGTTTTTATTTCTTTTGTTATAGGTGAGCCTGTTGGGTTGCACTTGGAAGAGGATCTGTTCTCAAGCATCTCTCTGTTCTCCTTCAGCTTCTAGCAGAATTTATGTGGTTGGACAATTCCTGGCATGTGTGGGGCATTAGATAATACAGCCTCAGCAGAAACAGGGGCTATCCTGGATGTGGGACTCACTGCAGATTACCTGAGCTCCTCACCACGGCTGCTCCCACTTTCCATAGCATCAGGAGGAGGGTAAGAGAGCAGGGACAGTGATACCCAGTGAGGGAGCCTGGATGAAATCATCAGGGACCCAAGTGGTTCTGCCCCAGGTCACATGGGCTGGGGTCTGTCTGGAGTTTTTTCCCCTCTGTTGTGCAGGCACAGCTTTTGGAAGCACAAAACGTGGGTCTCAGTTGCTTGAGACATTAGTAGATATTTTGAATCCTGAATAAATGCTCCAGGCAGTAGTGTGCTGGTGTCCCTCCCTCTTCTCTCTCTCCTGTTCAGTGACAGGCTCAAAACTATGGTCCACCCCGAGACCTTTCTCCACTGAGTACAGAAATTTACTACTGACAGCTTTTGGTTGAGCCCTGAGTGAAGAAGAGTCTGGTTAAACAAGGAGCTGGAATTAAACTAAGTCTTTCACATGCCAGAGATGAAACATCCTGAAAATCCTGTTCAACTCTGAATATACAGTATCAGCCCCACTTTGCTGCCTCAGACTTCTTGTGCCTGCCAGAGTAGGCTCTCTCTGAGCAGGCAGGGTTGGAGCACACAGCTCTCCACTTCTTGTGTGGTGCTGTCTACCCTCACTCCATCCCGTAGGGTGAGTTGGCTTTAGAGCTAAGCAGGCAAGTTCTTGAGAAATTTTTAGCTCTGCATCTAGTCCTGTAAAGTCCATTCACTGCCACTACAGTTCCTGCATTAATTTTGTTAAATTCCTCCTGCATCCTGGATCCATTGATAATGAGGCTCATTAGATGGAGAGACTTGTTATTTAACAGCCTTCACCTGAGGTCCAAAAGCTGAGATGAGGGATGATATCTGTCAGATGTTCACACTGCCAACTGTCATTAATTCTGCAGTCAGGTGAGATGAATTAGGATAAAGTTCCATACTTCTCTTAGCAAGACTTTCAGCACACTCAGAAGGGTGAGCCTACGCTAAGTCACATTTATTTTCAGCAGAACAGGACAGAAAATTAATGATGCCAGATGAACTCTTATTTTCTTTTCAAAGGCAAATGAGGATGTCTGAAAGAAGGGATATTATTTGCTTAATTGGATCCTCTCTGGGCTATGATCAGCAAAATGTGATGGCAACAAGGAGTACACTGCTTACACTACAGTACAGGATCTTGAATTCCTAGAGGGCTGTACAACAGGGCAGTGGCCACTTCACCGACCCCCTTCTGCCAAGGGCTTAAATGACTACAGATTTGGTATTCCTGAATTTATTTCCTGTTTCAAAATCCTTAAAATATGGTTAACATCCATTTTGTGGAAGTCTGTTGTCTATCAGAAGTCTTAAATTTGGCCTGATACAGGCTAAAAATTTTTGTTAAGATACTAGCAACTAGGAAAACTTGAGTGCAGGGGATTTTTAATTGCTTTTGTTTCAACAGTCACATAGAGCAAAGATATTCACACTTAAAAATAACTTGAACCATATTATTGATCTATTTGATAGGGAACAAGAACTGTGTTTGAGAGAAATAAAACAAGTTTTAAAAATGTAGAATTTCATGATTAATATTTAGTACTCACATGTATTTATCAATGGCTTAAGAAATACAGTTATAGTGGTTCAACTTTCAACATGTTTTGTTGGGGTTATTTTGCCTTTTAAAATTGATGTTGGTGAAAATAATCATGCTGTAATTTCAATATGTAAAAATTTGGAGCCTTACTCAAGGCACATAAATGTCTTTATTTCATCACATATATGTATATAACCTAATTAACACAAGTTCACAGTTTACAAAACCTCTTAGCAGTCTCCACAGGTTTTTGACTGAATATATATTTCTCAGGTTAAGGGATCTAATGCTCCCTGAAATCAACAGGGCTTTGCTAAGCATTTGTCTGACCCAGAGTAAACTCCTTAGAAAAAATCTTCATCTGTCTTCCTTCAACATATATTTTACTTTGCTCAGCTATAGCCACCTCATACTCACAAAGCTTCCCCTGTGCTTCACCTGGGAAGTTGCATTTCATTTTCTAGAGGTGAAGTTTGGCTCTTAATTACTGCACCATTTACCTGCCATAATAGACTAGCAACCAGAACTGGACTAGTTCTGTATATTTAACTCCTCATGTTGAAAATCATGTTGGGGGAGATAATTTTTCAATGCAGAGAAAGGAAACCATTATGGTTTTCTTAGATTGTTTCCAAAAGTTCATTAAAAGTGCTTAAGAAGTTACCTATTATATGTTGAAATATTGCAAATCTTCAATTTGCTTCGGTTTCCTGACAGTCTACATTTTCCGTGCCTTTTATGATATCACAGGACTGCCACGATAGTTGGATGCCTTTTGACTCATACTGAGGTTTCCTTTCTGTCTAGATCAATACGCTTATTGGAGTATCTTTTTTACTAGGGATTTTCAGATCCAACATTCTGTGGATTTTTTTCCCCTGGAATCCTGGTTACCAAGGCACCAGGACTGCAGAGTTTTGGTGTTGTGGTGATGACAGAGATCCTAGCTGTCCTACCTAACCCCTAGCAAGAAAACGACATACTAACTTTTTAAGTGCTTGCATCCCTTAAGGGTTCACTGTTTCCAATGCTTTCTTGTAGTCTGCTAAAAAGATAGAGGAGCAAGGAAGGAAATTTTCCATACAAGTAAATTAGCAACGGACTCTGACCGAAAGGTCGGAATGAGTCAGGTAAAGTGCTGTCTTTCACAGAAAGAAAGAAGGATTTAAAAACCTTGGTCTAAGGAAAAAGAATGTAAGAACAGGAAATGGCACAAGATTTGAATCTTGAGATAAGATCGTAAGAGGAGATTAAAAAAAAAGGATAAAATGTCACAGGCAAAGAACAGCAATAAGAGCATCTAATCTGCATTTTGGATTTGGAATGGTATAATCAATTTTATATTGGTTGGCAGGAGAAATCAATGTATTAATGTGTTTATTTTTTTCATTTCAGCTGATAACTAGAAACAGGCAATGACCACATTGCTTTTCTTTATAAACACATATTTTTTTCTCCATATATGCTGAACTGCATTATGGTGAAAAGGTAAAGTTGCTTACATGTAAACTTCTTACCATGTATTCCTATTCTGTAAGATTATCTAGGTATGATCTTCTTACCAGAGGCTCTGTGATAATATTCTCAATCCCTGGATTTTTGCCACTTTGTGGAATTAAAAATTCTTATGACACTATCATTCAGATTTCCACATTTTGTTTGCAAGTGGATGCATTTTAAGTGAATGGAACAATTCCATATTGTACCAGCTTATTGGAAATCTGCATTTGGCACACAGAGGAATCATTCCATAGACTTCAGTGGAATTTCGATAATTTTTGGACTGCTCATAAGAACCATGGATATACATAAAAATAGATAAATACAAAAATGTACATATATACTTTTATATATGACTTTTACATGTAACACTGACTTTCTACCTGAAGATGTTGTACAGATTCCCTTATTTGGCTTCCCCAGGGAAGCAGTTTTTCATAAGTAGGATTATCCAAGTCACTTACTGAACTGAGAATGCAGAATTGCTCAATATAAATGGAAAAATTGGCAGCCTCTGAAGGCAATGATCTATGTTCACCTCCAGACAGCGTGGAAGAAAATGCACTTTTAATTCTTTTTTTTAGAGGGAGTTGAAGGCTCTAGGTAGCAGAGAAATTTGCATTCAGGAAATGTTAATTAAAATTCTCTAGATGAAAATTTCAAAATGGACATCGAAAGTGTTGATGGCACCTTGCCGTCCAAGCCAAACTTCATTCAGTTGTCTCTGTTTTCAAGTGAAATTACTTCACAACAGATTTGACTAGAGTTTCACTAATATGAGCTACTCAAATTTCACATTCTGAGCTGCTGTGCCAATATCATATAGTAAATACCAGTGAAGAAATACGGGATGGAGCATCTCTCCTATGAGGAAAGGCTGAGAGAATTGGGATTATTCAGCCTGGAGAAGAAAAGGCTTCAGGGTGACCAAAGTGCCCCTTCCAGTGCCTGAAAGGAGTCCACAAGAAAGATGGAGAGAGACTACTTACAAGGGCCTGGAGTGACAGGACAAGGGGAATTGGCTTCACACTGACAGAGAGTGTAGGGTTAGAAATTCTGACCTCTAAGGGTGGTGAGACACTGGCCCAGAGAAATTGTGGATGCCCCATCCCTGGAAGTGTTCAAGACCCAGGCTCTGATGCCTTTTTCAGCCTAGAAATGAAACAACACACACTTTCAAGATAATTTAGTATAGGAGGTAATATAAAAGTGGATCTTTATTGGAGCTCCAGGGGCAGTTATGGAAGAATGTCTACAAAAGCCCACCCCCCAGGAGTGAATACAGTTCTATAAGTTTGGCAAATCAGTGTAATTGACAAAAAAGCACCAATTAGGAGGACAAGTGGTGATGCAATTCCCCCCAGGTCAAGCTCCTTCTCTGGATACCCCTTGGGTACTAGCTGTACTTTGCTTAGGAAAATGTGTCTAGAAGAGTTCTCTTGGTAGCGGGGCAGAACCAAGATTGGATAGGGGCACTGGAATTTGTTTTGTCTTTCTGCCTAGGGAAAGGGCATGGAAAATTACTGGGAAAACTAGTCACTAATACAATAGGCTACAAATCTATGTGTAAAGAATACAGAGAATATATATGAAAAAAAAGTAAAAAACCAAAATGACATCAGCTGGACGGGGCTCTCGGCAACCTGGTCTAGTGGAAAGTGTCCCTGCTCATGGCAGGGGGTTGGAATGAGTTGATCTTTAAGGTCCCTTCCAACAACCCAAACCATCCTGTGATTCTATGACATGAACTGCACAAAGCACTTTAAAGTTTTACAGGTTGTTGCAGGGACAAACCTCTGGTGTAGAAAGAAGCCAGGCAAGTCAGAAGGGGCGGAAATGGAGAAAGGGAAGAATTTAAAATCTCTTAGAAAGGAGAAATATCTCTATCAGGCTTAGGTGGATGCTGAAGAAATAGAGAACTGGAAAAAAGGGGAAAAATGTATAGGCTCCTCACAGACAGTTTTCCTCACAGAAAACCTACATTTTCTGACAAGATTGCTCTGTTAGGTCTGTAGATTGTGGCAAAATAAGCCATCAAAGGTGCTTTCATCTAGTGAGCAAATGACTTGATGAGTTCTTACATTGTTTTTCCCTTTATTGTGTTGTTTTCTGATTGCCTTGTTAGATTAAGTCACACAAGAGCTTTTGAATGTGGCATACAAATTTCTACACTTTCCAGCAACAATTGCCTGGGCAAACATCTATTATTTTAATAGATGAAAGTATGAGGTCAAAGTCTTGAGTCTTTTGGCACATTCCTGAAATCTTCAGTACATCTCCAGAAAGTTGATGTGTATGTCAAATTCCTGAATTTAAGAGGTATGCTGAACGCCAGATTAAATTTAATAGCTATGATAAGGCAATCTATATGATTCATCAAATATTTCAGGAAAAAATGTGCTGCTGATACACACTGGACTTGATTCCATTCATTTTTTCATTCTTCTTCTAGGGAAAAGCAAGAGGGTTATTTTTTCTTATTTATTAATCTTCCTTTCAAAAGATTTTTCTGTCTTTTACAAAATTTCTTGGTTGTTTCACATTTTTCTTTGACTGGAACAATAATAACTTGCTCCATTTAACTTAGGGAGTCAAAACAAGCATTGAGGTCAGCAGAATTACCGAAAAGATGTTCTTAGTTTTCTCTGTTACCTGATTTAACTATATTGATAGCACCCATTTATGGATGTACTTGTTAAGTAAGAGGATATTCATAATTTTAGAGTCTTTATAACAGGCAGATTTAAACTGCATTTCAGATTTAAGCATTTTTATCTCTGTGGCTTCAGAATTTGAAATGTACCATCAAATTCCAGTTCCTTGATTTAAAAGTTCTCTTATTGGAAAGAAAACTTTCTATTGCTTCATGGGTTTCTGTCTTGTGCTGGGATTTTTGGAGGAAGCTTGGAAGGTAGGAACTGTACAAAATCAGAGGTGGAGTGATGAGCTCCTAGTAGTAACTGAAATGAAACACCTTAGTTTGGCTCTGATTTTCATATGGTGTAAGATAGTGCACAGATGGTACTGGCCACTGTACAAACTGGCTATTGCCCCAGTAACTCTGGCAGATGCTGGCATGGCATCCAAAGGATGGTATTCCTTCAGTCTCTTTTTCTCTTTCACATTCTTTGCCTTTCTCCCCAGTTTTTGGCAGAGCATGTCCAATATAATTATTAATATTTCTTAAGTCATGCCTAAACTTTTACTTTGATTAGGTGTTTCATATTTCAGAGGGTGTTGTGTCTATCCAGTGGCTTTACTTGGCAAATGTCCGTGCCAAGAAGGTGACTATATATCACTTCTTACCCACAGACCCCACAGACCACTTACTTTTCCAGAATATATCTGAAGGGCTTTGCTGAAACTCAGTTATGTAGGGAACTGTGATATGCCAAGAGAGTGCCATGAGACTCCTGCAAAGCTGGAGTTCAGTTTTATAAACAGTAGTTTTTGACTCCCAGTCTTTTAAAGAACTTGTTTCTTGACATTTTTGGTAATTTCTGACTACATTATACTCTTGCTTCCTAGACTAATTAGTAAAGATAATTTAGAGCTTTGGAAGTTAGTTTCTGTTTGGCAAAAAGTTACCAACAAGTGACATGGAGTCAGTGTATTTTCTTAGCATAATTGCCATGTATTTCTAATGTGGGGAAGAGTCAGATCCTCTGAACAGAAGCAGCACATTCAGCTCACAGATGGTTTTCTTTCTGCCAATGCCTCAGGCTAGGCATCTTTCCCTTGTCCTACCAGATCTATACTGCCTATCTTGCCTTACTTGCTCTCCAGAATCCATGCAGGCTATGTGAAAAAAAAAGCTGTGTACTTGGTGATTGTTCACATAACAGTGTTTGCAGCTTGGGAAACACAATTAGATTTGCAATCCCTCTAATCCATGTGCTCATTCCCAGTATCAGGAATTTACCTGCTTATTGATTTACCTCCCTATTCAGAGAGACCTAAAATTCTTTCTGCTGTCAAGGCAGCCTCAAAGTGCAAACATTTTATATAAATTATCAAAATTTATATCAATATTCAGCCCCTTGAGAAAGAAAGGGGACAGCTGGCATATTCAAGAGCACTTGACATATTGCCAGTATTTTTGCCTGTGTGACTTTTTGACCTGTGAACCAACACAGCATTAGTTGTTTTGAAATAAAAACATCTCCATTCCAGAAAGCTCTTGGCATTGTATCTTGATTTTATTTATGTTTTTATACTAACTTGTATTTTTATACTAACTTTTACTCTTGTAATTTGGAATTAATTTTCATTTCATTGTAAAATGTCTAAGATACTAGATAAGTGACAGATAAATATTATTGTTATAGATCTTTGTGTATTTCTGAGTGCAAACTTGAACTTGCATTTTACAAGGAACATTTTGTTCTACTCTTTCACACTGTTTGTTGGTATTTGCCATTTATAGAATTTTGTAAGACCAGTTTACTCCTGGTTATAATGCCAATGTATGCACAGCTCTCAAGTGTTCCCTGCAGATCAGACACAAACATAGGTGAGAGGAAAAATTGGTAGAAATTTCATGAAATCTTCAGATTGATTTTCGTCGGAATGAACATTAATTGCACCAGCAGGGACCCCCCACCAAGCTGCTGTAGCTTGGATGTCCCCAGCCAGCAGCACTTGTTGCCCTGTGGTGTCACAGTGCCCATAGTTTAAGTGCCAGCTTAAACTGTCATGGATGAATTTTCAAATGGAGTGTCACCAGAAGGTAGCAATTCCTATATGTTTTAAGAGATGAATGAACTCCAGACCCAGCCTGGTTTTCACTTCCATTGATTTGAAAAAGTTTTCAAGCTTGAATTTTCTAAAAATAGTGACAACTTACATTACCTGGAATTAATTCATGCTGTTCATTTTACTGGCAACCAGGGGAGAGATACAGGCAAGTTATTGTCCCTCTGTTGCACAGTGATTCAGTGCAACCAGAAAACCTGTTATTTAGGAGATAATTTTAGTTTGCCGTTGAGGTTACAAGGCAGTAAATGGCTCCTTGCTGTATCCTCAGAGTTTACCCAGCTCCTTTATGAGGCTATTTACTGCCCAGTGTACTTAGAACCAAGCTAAATTATCACTACAGTATCAAATCTACATTAACCGCCCTCCCTTTTCATTCATCCCTTCCTTTATTTCTTTCATATCTCTTTCCCCACCAGATAGAGCAAAGTGCTTACTTCCTCTGTATTGCTTTTTCAAATAGAATCAGAGCAAATCATATTAAAAGAGCAAAACATTTAACATGTTAATTGCTGATGGTTTTTATTAGTTCCTTGATTTTAATTGGTTAAAATTTTGTAGGCTTTTTCTCCCTTGGGGGAAAAAATGTGCTCTTGGTACAATCAATTTTGTTAAAAGGATAATTAATTGCTCGTATGCAAAGTGAAGTGCTTCACTTACACTGTTTTGGATCACAACCAACATAAAAAATCCTATTTATATGAAAATTGTCCAAACTTAAGATTCCCTTATGATAGTGGAAAACATTCTTCTAACAGTCCACATACATTTGCTTTCTCTCACGTCAGATAAACACTGGCCAAGTGTTTGCAGGGAAGCGATAGTTTCTAAATTTTACTGATGCAAAATATTTCTTCTGTAGTTCGTAAGATTTTTTCTACACATTTTATACTGTGATATCACCTGGTAGAAATTGTTCAAGTGTACTTTTTCTTGTGTACCACTTGTAGACCATAGTTGTATATGTGCAACTCCTTTGGTGTTTCTTTCTTGGTACCCCGCAGATTTGCTCCTTATTTAAATGCTTTTATGACAGCTGCCTGCCATATACCTAACATGGCCAACTGATATCCAAAATATAACTAATTTGACAGGTGTTGTGGACAGCAGTCATGGAATGAAGTAGCAGGTCTGTGAAAAATTCATATAGGATCAGCTATCACTAGGCCCTAGCCCTTTATTTAGGAATATTCCAGACCTGAACAACTTTTTCTGAAGGCAAAAATGTTACGTTGGCTTTTACAATTTTTTTTCGTGAACACTTTCATTTTCACTTGGAAAAAAGAAAATTTTTCTTCCTAAATCAGTTCATGTCTGTAAGTGATTGCAGCAGAGCTGCAGCTGAAGCCATGTCACCTTAAAAACATTCAACCTGTTTTAAAGCAGTTCTTAGCTGACTTGGGTGAGGCTGGTCTTGACTTTTGCAACTTATCTCTGGCACCCAGTAAGTACTAGAAACTAATTTGTAAAATTTGGTCCTCATAAAAAATAATTGAAAGTTATTTAAAGTAATGTGCTATTTATAATTGCACATCAGGTGGAAAAAAGAATCAGGCACAGGCTTTCAGATAATTTCACCCAAAAAATAGAAGCCTTTCCAAGGGGATCTGATGATGAGGTACATAAGTAACACCTTCCCAATTTCCAGACTTTCTATATTGTCACTCATGGTCACAGTTTTCTTTTGGGCTCATTTCTTTAGGTAAGCCCAAAGTGACTTGAATTTAGTAAATTTGTCTTTCTATTTTGCAGATTATGACAAGTGCAATGTTAAGCAGATGTGATTTAATTTTGAGTATCACTGATGCGCCACTGGTAGATGTTCCTAATGTGAATGTGTCATGTCAAATACTCTGTTAAAGTGCCCACAGACAAAGCCAATATGAACTCTCAGTGTGGGAGGGCATTTGTGTGTATGTATATAAGAGAATAAACTGGAAGCACCACAAGGATGCCAATGTGGCAGGTTATAATCCCTTTATTTCAGCAACACTGACCTGCTAATATCAGACATAGTGTGGAAAATACACAGTTTTAATAATTTGGAGGCATATGTTAGCAATTATATTATCTCATTAGACTGAAATATAACTTTAGCAATAATTCCACTTGATGTGGAATTCTTTTTTTTTAAGGGAAGTGAAGAAATTCTAACTTGTAGATGATTCATGGAAGGAAACAGTGGGCTCTATTTTTTTGGCTTTAATCTGAAAGAGGGTAGGTTTACAATAGATACTAGGAAAACATCCTTTGCTGTGAGGGGGGGTGAGCCACTGGGAACAGGTTTCCAAGAGAAGCTGTGGCTGCCCCATCCCTGGAAGTGCTCAAGGCTGGACTGGATGGAGCTCTGAGCAACCTGGTCTAGTGGAAGCTGTCTCTGCCCATGGCAGGGGATTGGAACTGGATGTTTAATGTCCCTTCAAACCTGAACCATTCTATGATTCTCTGCAAGGTGAGGGTTATTGCCACCGTTGTTGACAAAGACTGTATGTGGATCACCCAAAGACTGAACAAAAGATCTCCAGAGTTGCCACTGGAGGGGTAGGCAGGGGAGCTGCTGCATACTCCAGTTCCTGTTTTATATCTTAAAACATGGGTGTGATTAAGAGAAAGCATAATTGCAAGAAGACTTTCAATAGCCAGCTGTGGCTGGGGAGGCTGCATTCCAGAACATTTTTTTGTCATGTCCCTATACTCTGTAATTAAATTTTCATTGAATGGCTGACTCTGACCATTACAATCACTTACAGGTCTTGTGTGTAATTCATTAGAACAATAATGAGTTTCAACAAACAGGGTCCCCACCAGTGATGAACTCTGAATGATTTCTACAATAAAAATTCATTTGGGAGGGTGGCAGATGTAAGACAGACCATGGCATGCTCAAGATCTGTTCATACCTAAGTATAAATAATAAATACACCTCAGGCAAATGTAAAATCTTGCAGCTTTTTGTGAAGTCATTGTCAGAGAAGCTTCTCTGCATTCTGGTACTTTAAAGCAAGAGCTGCCTCATCACTCAAGTTGTCGCATTTTTTGCATTTATTATTCAATTCTCCATACCACAATTTTGATAGCAACTTTTCCACTAGCCCTGTATCCCATTCAACAGTTTATCTCCAGATTTTCAGACAGCAAATTTGTTGATGAATCTTACAGATTACCAGGCGGGCTGCTGTTACACCCCAGTCACTCAAACCTCGGACTAAACCCAAGTTCTTTTGCTTGGGTAGATGCAAAGGAGAAAATTTCAACCAAATATTCTCAAGAGGTAAAAATACACAAAATTTTACTGGCAGACTATAGAAAATTAAGGAACATTGGCAAAAGAATAAATACAATATAACATCACTTATCACAGCAAAGATTTAGCCCATTGAACATAGAAACCCATTCAATGTTATGTCCATTGAGAAGAAGGTTAGAAGAAGAAGGAGAGAAAAACTGAAAGAAAGGAAAATTATAAAAAACCAGACATAGCTACCAACTCCTGGATTCCAAGGAGGTAAGCCTCGGAGATGAAGGTAGGGTTAAAGGACAACATGCTTGCCTCGTGGTGAGGCTTCTTAAAGCCCCAGGTGGGACTTATGGTCTCTCAGCCACTCAGGGGTGGATTAGATGACACTGGGGGGCTGCCTCCAGTGAGCCATGATTGACAGACGCTATGGAGCTGGGGTGTATGGGAGCAGGGCACCACCTCACCAGGGCAAGGCCTGACCCACCCCCTACCACACACTCCAAGCTCCCAAGATGTCTCGAAACAGATCACCTTTTCCAGTCTCTGACAGCTGCCTCCCTTGCAGCTCCCCACAGTCTCCTATCAGCTGATGCCTGACATCCAGATGAGGGAGCTGCCTGTTATCGTTCCTCTGGACTACTGGTTTTCCCAGGAGCACTGCTCCCTATGTTCTACATTTCCCCAAATGTAGAGAGCTGAGCAGCCTGCCAGCTGGGCAAGCAGGAGCCAAAAAATCTGAGTAGAAATATTTATGTTCAGATTGTTCTACCTTGGGAACATTTTGGAATTTTCAAACTAGAGCTGTCTTTGAGGGGGAAGAGAAAAGGGGAAAAAAGAAAAAAAGGAAAAAAAATATAAGCTTTTGGTTTTCCAGCATTTTTCATGTGTTGGGAATTCCATTTTTATGCAATCTCTGTGCTTGAATTATTAACGCCTTGGCAACACAAGCTTAAGAAAAGACCAAGAATTACAACTAAATGAAGAGGCAAATTTCTTCATCTGGTTATCTTTGATTTTGCATAAAAAAATAAAAACAAAGTATTTTTCAAAGTAGGTTTTGCTGCAGAATATTCTATTTGTAATACATTTTTAAAGTTTCTCTGAAAAAACCAAAAAGCAGAAAGATGCAGATTCATACATATTTAGATTTTTCTGTGGAAAATGCGAGTTTTGTACTCTGCCTTGACTTGATTCTGTTAAACAACTAACCACACAGTTGCAGTCTTGCAATGCACAAAACTGCCTTTCTAAGGGATGAGGATGTCCTGCGAAGCCCTGGAAGCAGACACAGGTCGAAAACCATTCAGTTTTCAGATAGTTTGTGTTTCATGACGGCAAGAAAACTTTCCATAGTGCTTCCCATATTTGGAGGCAAAATAAATGATGAATGAATCTGGAATACTGAACCTTGTATGTAGAGGGGCTGGACTGGATCCCTCTTCTAGGATTTGTCCCCAGCAAATGGAGTTCATGTCCTGATTGCAGTTTTGATTTAGGTATTATAGCATTATCCTGTTTATGATTCCTATCTTTGGGCACAAGACAGTGAACAAGACAACGAAGATAACGCAGAAAAAGGGAACAATGTTACAGACCACGAGATGAAGGGAAATAAGTGTTTAAGGCAACTTTTAAAACACCTCTCTGTCCTGCAAAGAACTTCTGTCCTGGTTTGTTGCTGCTTCCAAAAGGTTCATTTAAAAAACTAGTAGTGTTTGCACTGCAGCCAAGTTGGGACATTCCTAATTCCATATTATGACAGATAAATACGAATTGATCACTGAACTAGATGGTAGCCTAGGTGCAAGCAGTCATGATCTAATTTTATTTGTTTTGTGCAAACAGCATTATATTCTTTTATTTGTTTTGTGCAAACAGCATTATCTTCTTATATAAACTGCTCTAAAAAACCAGTTTCCCAAAGCGGAAAACAATCAGGGGCAAAATTGAGTGGGAGGAAAATTTAAACACAAGAATATGCATGATAATTAAGAATCGTTTAAGAATGCTTTATTAGATGTCAAATCCCTGTGCCTGGCCCCCATCCCCCCCCCCCCCCCCCCCCCTCCCCACCC
>VWZW01004385.1:196532-226584 GCA_013397115.1 Edolisoma coerulescens
CTATGGCTAAAAAACTGTGGCAGAAATAGAAGGAAAAGGCGGTTACAACCCCTTTATGAAAAGAAAAACAAAACGAAAAACAAAAGCCTAAAAAACAACAGTATGTAGCAAATGAAAAAAAGGAGAAGCCCATCACAGGGAACACAAATCAACATTTAGGAAAGAAAATCGACTGCTAGAAAAAACTTAAATGCATCAATAAAAACACCTCTGCACTCTAGAGGATGCAAAAATCAGGAAAGAATTTCTAAAGTACATGAAGAACAAATAAAATCTTAGTAGATAGCTCAGTGTTGGATAAAGATGACAAAATTTTCTAGTAATGTACATCAAGATGTAATAAATAGATATTTTAAAATTGGAAAGAAGCAGGATTATATTTTTGCATGATACTGAAATGCCTTCAGGTAATATTTAGGAGATTAAACAGCAACAGTTAAAGCCAATTATTAAAGGAATTGGCCAAGGAGTGTCTTGAAGTAAAATTGTGGACACTGCATTAATCTTTAAAGATGGGCAAAATGCCAGAGCACTGAAAAAAAAGGCAATGTAGTTCCAATAGTTAAAAAAGAAATCAAATAAATTGAAATACACTGGGTAGGCTAGTTAAGATAGGGATCCTGGAAAAAAATGTGGAAAAGCTGAAATGGACATTGCCAAATAAAGAGTGGAATGATGGGTGCCTTATTACTGCCTGTCAGAATGACTGTATGAAAAAAAAAAGCTTTCTCAAGCATACCTGATGTTCTCTTAATTTTGTTGTGCATTAAAACAACATAGTTGTGTTGATTCAAAAGTTATTATAAATATTTGACATAGTCCTGCAGGAAAAAATATAGCGCAACCCTAAAATAAGTCATATTCATTTAAATAAATTTCATCCATATTAAATTAATTAGGATCTTATAAAATTGTCTCAAAAGGAAATACAAATGAGCATTGCCACCTAGAGAAGGGATTTATAAGGTTGGATTTGGTTAGTTGGTATTTTTTGTCTGGAAAACACAAACCAAGTCCTGTCTGACTTCACTTTGTGAAGTGAAAGGCTGTAAGGGAAGCAGGTTACCTTTTGCACTGAGAGCTGGATAACTTGACATAACGAGTATGTTTAAAAAAAAAGCCTTTTAATACTGTTAAATATATGTACTTTTGTCCAAAACTAATGTAAATCATGTTTACAGTTTCAAGGTCTTTTATGCAGCACACAACAACAATAAGAATTCTTTAGAATAATTGAAAATTGAAACTTGAGTAAAAAACCCCAAATTATCTTTGGCTCTATATGCCCAAACTGTTCTGTATGAATAAGAATCTGAAATTTCCATTGTATTCAAAATTAGTGAGACTATTTAAAGAAAACTGTGTGAGCTGGAAAATTGGAAAAAAATTGGAAAAAAAAAAAGTGGTCTGGAAAGGATGTCCCTTAGAAACTTCAGATGCATAAATTATCAGGTTATTTAAGACATGGCTAAGGGAGATTGCTGGCCCTGAGCATCTGCATAAAGAAAAGAATATTAGGAGACAGGTGTTAATCTAATAAAATAAAATAACTGAACAAATGGCACTGCAACATCCAATAGCTAGAAAATTCAAACCAAATATTGATGAGATGGGCACTGTAGAAGGTCAGCCATTGCAACAATTTATATAAGGATGCAGTAGTTCTTCACCTGAAGCTTTTCAGTCAAGGATATTTTTATACTTACAGGTTATATTTAAAGTTTACTGAACAAGTTTCTATGATCTGCATAGTTACAGAAGTCATGATATTATCTTCTCTCCATTAAAATGTAAAGATTCAAAATTGCATCTTGAAATGTTTGACTTTGTTCCAAAACCATTAGGATGTTTAATCCTAACATGAATTTTGAACTAGTTTCATGGATTATACAAACATCAGAAAAACAATGGATATTCTCATTTGGAATCAAATGGAGTTTTCTCTCTGGTTTCTTTAGCACACACCTCTTTTATCTTTCCAACTCCAGTGACAATCATGAGTTTCAGCTTAGAACTTCAGTCCAAAAAGAAGAGGATGCTGTTAGACAAAATTTCCTTTTGAAGCTTTTCTGTGGGAAAAAGGGAGAAACAAAAGCAAGACAATTATTTGTTTGCTTTCTCTCCATCTAACCAGGAGCTGCTCCAGTATTGTGACTGTGAAAAGCAGTAAATTGCCAGTATTCCCAGTATGTAAATGGAAAAAGTCACATATGGGTTGCTCTTTTATGTAGCTCAGGAGCATGTTTTGTGGCCAAATGTTGAGGCAGTTAAGGTGATGCTGAAATAAACAACTCCAGAGGTACTGGGAGGATGAACTCTGATGGTAGATGTTAATGGTTAGTTATCATGGACAGGAATGGGACATATTGTTCTGGGCCAAGCTTTGATCTCTTTGCTGCCTGAGAGAGTTTACCGAAAACTTGTTCTGGTGTCCCTGGACAGTGCAGATTGAAGGTGGAGCTTAAGCATCCTGCAGTGCTGAAGACGTTTTTAGTAATACCCTACTGTATGAAACAGATTTTTCAGGTCTGAGAGTGAAACCAGAGTCAAGCAAAATAAATCTAATGGTTTAGTGATAAGAGCAGAATTCAGCTTAATATTTTCTCATTCTACGTATTTTTCTTTTTCAGCAGTACACTTTAATAGTTTCGTTACACAAGGTATCATTCTCCTATGAATTTCCCTGGAAATGGTATGGCATGTGACTGCCAGCAGGGGTTCTCCTGTGTCCCCATTTCCACCACTCTCAGAAATACATAAATTCACAGTAATAGGGGTTTCATATGACAACAAATCCCTTCTCTGATTGTAGCAAAGCCCTGTTCTCTTACAGATGGATCAATTGAAATCAAGTGAATATGTAAATATACTGACTTCTTTCTGTCCTTCCCCACTTCAGTCTTCTCATGTCTTTAGTTATTGTCTTCCTCCTTGGTCTTGCAAGCAGGCAAGAAATTAATACTGAATTTATGGAGGTATTCCCATGAGAGTTTATTTCACACACACTTATTAACACGACTAAGACTTTAAACCACAGAACTTTTGAATGCCTGGCTGGGTTTTATCAGGTGTTAAGATGACCAAAGCTACCAGGTCTTTAGGTTTACATGCAAGGACTGAACTTCATCACACTGGTGGTCCCTTCCCGTTGCTATGAAGTCATGGGGACAAAGATGCTTGCACAAAATTGATGGTTAAATGCTTTGTTGAACTTAAATTACAATCAGTTAGAGAATGAATTTAGGAAGGAATTCTTCCCTGTGAGGGTGGTGAGGCCTTGGCACAGGTTGCCCAGAGAAGCTGTGGCTGCCCCATCACTGGCAGCGATCAAGGCCAGGTTGGATGGGGCTCAGAGCAACCTGGTCTAGGGGAAGGTTGTTGAGGTTTTAGGAGTTCTCCTTTTGTTTTTCTTTTACTCTTAAAGAATTTTCCCCATACATGTTGCTAGGAGACAAATTACCGAGCACTTAAGAGAGACAAAAAGACCTGGCCAGAGGGGGGAGGGAGGGGGTCCAATTGGCCACCCTCTTTTTACCTGAGGTTTTCTCGTTTGGGGCAGAGATGCCTCGAGATTTGAACTGGGAAAAAAGGGGTTGGGTGCCGCCCCTAGGGCTCTTGCTCTCTCAGCATTCGGAGGGGAGAGAGGCTGCGGTCGCTGTGGGAAGAGTTTGTCACCACTGCGGAGTCCTGCCTTCTCCTGCCTTCCTTCTACCGTGAGTGGAGCTTGCTTGCTGGAGCAGCTATCTGCACTAGGACTTTTATTCAACACCCTACCTCGCTAAAAGGGAGACCTTTTCACCATCTGCTTGGGTGCCTCAGGGAAAAANGCGCCCCTGCCGGCCGTGCCCGTCACTGCAGCCAAGGGGAAGGTGCCCGGCAGCCGCGAAGGCGTCACCGCGTTCCTGGTTCTGTTTGTTGGTCCTGCCGCAGTCACTGCTGTTGGTTTGCCTTGTTATACATATATATATATATTAGTAAAGAACTGTTATTCCTATTTCTCATATCTTTGCCTGAAAGCCCCTTAATTCCAAAATTATAATACTTCGGAGGGAAGAGGGTTTCATTTTCCATTCCAAGGGAGGCTCCTGCTTTCCTTAGCAGACACCTGTCTTTCAAACCAAGACAAAGGTGTCCCTGCCCATGGCGGGGGGTTGGAACTGGATCTTTAAGGTCCCTTCCAACCCAAACCATTCTATGATTCTCTGAACTTTTTATATTTTAAAAATATACAGCATCTTTATGAGTCTGCAATGCATCTCCAAGAAACAGCACTATTTAGAACATACTATCTATCTCTGTAGGGTCTTGATATATTTATTTGAGGCCGGACAGATGTGATCTTTTTCATTTCAGAAAAATATTGAAGCAGATCTATAGGCCTAGGAGTTTCTGATCTATTTAGTGAAGAGAACACTGCAACTTTTCTTAAAGGGTCAAGAAATAAGACAAGTAACCAAAAATCTTCTTGCACTTAATTCCCATAGATATTGTAAAACGAAAGAGTTCGGAACTAAGGCTCCATTTTAGGAATTAGTTCTTCAATTTTTCTGTCAAATAGATCTTTTGATAATGATCAGAGAGCTTTTAAACTATTTTATTTTCCTTTCAGGTCAATGTGAGGTTTGCCTAGTGGTCAGCTTTCTAAGCTATTGCACTTCCCATTTAAACAGGAACATAAAGATCATTACATTGCAATTGGCACTCATCAGGGTTCCCTCCTATTTTACCACCAGTTGAGATTTTAGAGATTTTTAAGCTGCTCAGGGGTTGAAAAGAAACCCAAAGAAGTCATTTTATCTAGCTGAAGATAACAGATTTTTTCACAGGAAAGGTAAATGAAACCAATGTATTTTGCATAATGAAACAGATGACAAACTGGGCAAACTGATCTATTAATGAGCTTCCTGTAAAGCGAGAATGCAGGAAAAATGAGCGAGGAGCAGAAGAAATCACTCTGATCTTCAAATTTAACAACCACTTTAATCAAACAGTATTCTAGGACATGTGAATTCTTCAGCTCCATTGAATGGTCAACACTATTTGAATTAAAAAAGGTGTTGTAAGGTTAAAATGTAAACCGCATTACAAGCAACTTATTCAGGTGTGCAGTATTATTATTTGGAGGAAAACTTGTCTACTTATCTGTGAGGTGTTAAAGTACTGTCAGTCAGAGATGGCAATTTGCAATGCTAAGCAAGAAGCACAAGACATGAAGAGGTCATTCTGATCTGACCACAGAAAATACTTTGGTTCCTTCTTCCTTTGAGTGTTCATTGTCTTTGTGACAGTTCTTCATCATCCACTTTGCCATAAGCTACCTCCAAAAACAGAGCCAAGGAGTTCTGAAATGAACGGGGGCCTTGCCCATTACTCAGCAGGGCTTTGACCAAGTCTGTGTCAATATAATTTGTAATCCTATTCTTTCCTGAGTGCTTTTATGGAAGCTTCCGTAAATGCTGGGGCTGTATTATTTGGGGTGGTCACATGGAGCACCGACTTTTCCTTCTGCAAGAAAAGTGCCAGGCTCTGCGTTCAGTTGGGTGTGCACATGTCCAGCCTTGCACGCTGAGCCTGTAGAAGTGTCTATGCAAACATCCTCTGCTTGGAGAGCAACTGCTCCCAGTGTTGCTGTTTGCACTGGGGCCAGTCGGAGCCACATCCCAGCTTTGATCCCTCTTGATCTCATGGTGAGCTGCCACTCTCAGAGCAGTTTGCTGATAGACACATACTGGTGGTCTTTTCTCATCTAGGGCCTGGGCTCTCAGGTGCTCTCTGGCAGCCCACTGGGCTCTCTGCTGCACAAATACCTGGTAAATGACAGATTGTGACACTGAGGACATAAAAGCAATTTAAATAGTCAGAATATTCCTATCCCGGTGGTGTCCAAGCATCATCTAGAAAAGAAGGTTATCAAGCTAATAAATCTAATCCTCAGCTTCCCTTAGAGGACCTATGAGACAATACCAGGAAATTGTTGATACAGAAGTTAAATCCAAGTGCTGTTACTGAAAATACAGACAGTGGAGAGACTGCTTTTTAAAAAATTACACAAGCAAATTAAGTATCAAATAATGAAGCCTGTAACAAAGATCAATGACTTTAAAATATGTCCCAGTATGCTGCTGCCTAAGCCAGCTATCAGTCTGCCTGAAGAAGCAGTAAATACAATGCAAGAATTAAGAAAAGGAGGAAGTCAGTCAATGTTGTTTTTTTCCTTTCAGCCACATGGTGTGTTGGCTGCTGTTTTCACTCCAGGTGTGGCCACAGGTGTCCTTCAGAAATGAGGTCTGGATTTATTTGGGCTGATATCTGGTCTGTTTGTGAATGCTTTTGTCTCTCTTCCTTCTTTTAGCTTAGCCACCATACTTCTTTTCAGGTACATATAAACTTTGAATTAAAAGTGAAGCCACTGCTAGACAAAGAGAATGTGACATAATTTATTTCTAGTATAGGCTGACACTTTACTCCACAATATTTTGAAGGCCAGATCCTAGAAAAGCACGAAGAAAGAAACATACTAGTCCTAGTTAGTATTCTAACAATTAGTAAATGTTTTATTGGTTTTTACAATGTGATAGATTGTGATTGGGGGAGGAGTGGCTCAGTATCCCATTAAAAGGAAAAAGCAGCTACTTAGAAGGATGTGACATTTCAGCTCATTTTTATTTAATGGTTACATTTAGAAGACACAATAAGTTTTGCTTCTTGGTCCATTTTCCATTCAGAAAAAAGAGGAGGTATATGAATAGTTTCTAGTATTTAGGTTAGAGGGGTGGTTTGTTTTTTTTTCTCTAAGAAATTGCAGGATAAACAACAGCAGCAGCAACAATAATAACAACAAATGTCGATTCTGTTAATAACTCCCCCTTTGTAATGCAATGCTGACTTGGACAATAGGTGCCCCTTACACTGCAGAGAAATTCTAGCACCTTTACAAAACTGGGAGAGATGGACTGCTATTGGATCCAGCCCAGGATTTATCCTGGCTTTAGTACAGACTGGGAGAAGGACTGTTCATGATGAAAATGGGCATGGTTGCATGGACTGTAATTAGCTGAAGTTAGGTTGTGTTTAGCCAACAATGTGTTGAACACGATTTTTCCATACCTATAATAGCAAAGTCATGCTCATGCTGTGTATACTGTCCTTCTACAAAAGGGAATGCATTTCCTGTTCTTTTAGCGTGTACTTCAGAAAGGATGTCTTTTAGTGTTTACTTCAGAAAGCACACAGTCAACTAAGCAAATTTCAAAAAAGGTCAGCTTTTGATTTTCTTTATGTTTTGGTGGTGTGGATCTTTTGATATTCTTGTTACGTTTTTTGGTTTTTGACTTTTTTTGGTTTCCTTTAAACTTCCCACAGAAAATCAGTTGTGTTTGTTTTGTTTTGTTTTTTTTTTCTAGAGTGAATTTAATGTCTGCACAGTTACATACACTCAAATATTTTTATTAGAGAATTATTATTTTTAGAATTATAATTCAAATTGAATCTGAGATTGGTCTGAGCCTTCAGCATAGCTGCATATCGAATGAAATGCCTCTACTCACAGGACTGCATTTGAATACATCTTATGCTTTGTATGTGTTTAATTCTGCATGGGGAAGACCTCGTTGCTTGAGGGTGAAAGGAAATCAATTCTTACAGTGATTCCTGCATTAAAGACAGATGTATCAGAGGTCACTCTTGATCCATATGCTGTCATTGTTTATTCATGGGGGATAAGGTAGTTCTTAAGTTAGAAGAGAAATTTTCCATTAGCATTTAATGCAGCAGCTCAAGATATAAAAGCCTAATGTCTTAGTGCACTCTGGGAAAAGTGGGGAATTTAAGTTATTACAGAATCACAGCAAGGTCTTGGGGGCCTCTGTCACAATGATTTGGTGTCATCTGAGGTAAAATGGAAAGCAATCGTCCAGAGGAAGAACAAAAGAAATGAAACTCTAGTTACCAATCTATACTACTTACACAAAGACCCAACATAAATGGAAACTGAAGATGAAGAACTCTGTATCAGCTCATCCTTTAAACTTCGGTAGGAGTAATTATTTTTTTAAAGCCTGGATTTTTCTTTTTTTCTCTCCCATTGTTTCTTTAGATCTTCTTGTTTTGTTTTTACACTTGCAGAAAAGAAAAGAAAAAGAAAAAAGCTACAACAATTCGTTCCTGTCCATAGGGAATACCACACAGGTCATAGATCAAGGAGCTGTATTACTACATTAGTGCTGAAACCCACCAAATGAATTAAATAAGTACTTGAAAAGAAATAAATAAGGTACAACTTGCTACAAGGTTTCTAAAGAAGAAACCTTGCACCCAGCAGTGACTTTGAAGTTTTACTTCTTATTTTTTTTTTTATATTATTATTATTATTCCGTGCTGATGTGCTGGTGTTCGGAGTCCATGACCTTTGTGCAGTCCCTTGAGGATGTCAGAGATCTGAGAGCCATTGTTGTGAATGTGTTCATTAGGTATTGTCTTGGTTTGAAAGACAGGTGTCTGCTAAGGAAGGCAGGAGCCTCCCTTGGAATGGAGAATGAAACCCCCTTTCCCTCCAAATTATTATAATTTTGGAATTAAGGGCTTTCAGGCAAAGATATGAGGAATACGAATAACAGTTCTTTACTTTTATATATATATAAACAACAAGGCAATTAACAACAATAACTGTGGCAGTAACAAGAAGACAGAAGCAGTAACTCAGTGCCAGCCTCTCTCGGCCGCAGGCACCTTCCCCTTCCGCGCAGTGACGCTCACAGCAGGCAGGGGTGTTGGTGGCTCCCGGNCCCCAAACGCCCAGAGAACCCCGCGCCAGGGCCCGCACTGGACCCCAAGTAAAAAGAGGCAGCTCGCAGACCCTCCCTTCCTGTGGCCAGGTCTTTTTGTCTCTCTTAAGTACGCAGTGATTTGTTTCCTAGCTGCCTGTATGGGAAAAATTCTTTAAGAGAAACGGAAAACAAAAGGATAACTCCTAAAACCCAAACAGGTATAAAGAAAAAGGTACTGATCTAAATGCAACAGAATGTCAAAGCTCCCCAGATTTTGTTGTTGTTGCTTTTAAGGACAGAGCAAAATAACAATCCAGAGCTGGTACATTTCTGTCCGCTGTTTTTGCAGAGCAAAATTAAATATCTCTGCTAAAGTACTTTGCTGAAAAATTTAGTAACCAGCTGTATTTTGGGGGGCTGATGGCAATAATGTTAAACAAACATAAAAATGAAAAGAGCCCTACTAAAAGATAATAGTTTTAATCCTGCTCTTACAAAAGTCCTTTTCAAAACTAAAACCATTTTCGGAAAACACAGACTGGACCTAATTGTTCCTGATGTTTGTAATGTAACTCTCCAAGCTGCTTTGCGAATATTGAGTGTTGTACAGTAGCTTACTTATCTGCAAAAAGTTCCTAGAAATAATCATGCAGGACTGTTATTGCCAATTCTGCTAGTTTTCTTGTAGTGCAATTGGCCTCACAACTCCCTTTTTGTTAGGCGTAATATTCACAAAAATTTATAGACATCATGTTCCTCAAAGGATTTAGAATATAAGTGGATATGACAAACAGAGGGAGTATGATTATCCCTAGATTGTAGTTATAAATGTGAGATAGAGAGAAAGACAAAACAATGTGTGAGATCACCACCCACAGCCCTCAGGGGTATTTAGATATGTCTTCAGTTCACATTGAAATAAGATTTAGGAAATTTTAGATTTAGGGACAGAAAGAGGTCACTGTGCCCTGTATCCTGTCTTTGCCATGTGGGCTTACTCATAGCTCTGTTGGAGTGCCCTGGTTCCCAAACAAACCACAGTTCTTTGGTTCGGAGGGTTTTCTGCTGATTAAGGGAAACTTCCTGAAATTTTTGAACTGTGAGATGCATCATAAGCACTGGTATTTGTATATCTGTCTAGCTCACTGTCTCCTAATTCCTTTGGATGCACTTATTTCTTATGTTGCTCATTAAGAAAATAATCCCAATTACTCAATGTAAAGAAATGCAGAGGAAGTGTGGGGCTTCAGTACAATTTACTTGAACAGAAGGTGGGAAACATTAGTATAGATGCATTCCAGGACTTGCTAGCAAAGCACAACTAAATTTAGCAGCCAGAGATATTGATTTGATTAAAAATGGTTTAAGACTTGTAAATGTCACTGGAACTTAGCAAAATGAACATTATTAAATCCTTCTGGTGATGGGGAAAACTAACAAAGGGATTTACAGTGGTTTCTGTAATTAATTGCTCTTGTCATGATTTATATTAACTTACAGTACAACTCCATTAGCTCAGACCTGTCATCTCTGCTCAAGGAACCACCAAGTAATCACTACCACATTAAAGAATAAATTAGTTTCTGGCTTGGAGCCTAGTTGTAGAATGTTTCATTTGTGTCTGCTGTAGACATATGTACCTAATAAAGTTGGGAAGAACGAGTTAAACTATGTATATATCAATGTTGGCAGACTGTATTTTAGAAATGATATGACCAGCGTCGTCCATTAGGCCTATTGAATCATTTAATTTCTGTTGCTTGCCTCCTGTTTTGGTGAACACCTTTGGATGAACTATGAAGCAGGAGATGACTGAAAATAGGTAGGTCTCCTGAGATCCTCCTTCCTTCACATTCTGCGGCCTGTGGTTGTAGTAATAACTTCATATGGTTTTTGTTAACACTTCATTACCCCAGACTTGGATAAATTATTCTCCTGCTTCTTCCCCAGTTGCAGACACACGGGTGAAGCCAAAGTCTTAGCTACTACTTACAGTAGATTATGGGATTTGTGAGGTTCTATCAAATTATCTCTGGCTTTGATAGTTTGAAGATGTTTTAAGTGGTTTTTCCGTTAGTGTGTTACGGCTTGCACAAGAAGTTAACATTTCCACATATGCTGAAATGTTCTTAGGAGTCTGCAAGCGAAGTTTTCAACCAATTTATCTCTTTTTTTTTCCCTCCCTGGGTCCTGGATAAATCCCCTTGAGGCATGTCAGCACACGGCTGGGAAGGCAGCAGTGGCACTTTGAACATGAGGCTGGCTGTTCCACTGAAGTGTCATGTGGTTAAACAAGAGTTGTGGGCAGACTTCATGACTTGTGAATGTGCATCACGTGTAACCTCAAAGAGTTTGTTGGGCACTTGAAGCTTTTAGTCCTTCAACAAGCTACTGAAATTAAAAATGTGTCGTTTATTAGCTCTGTTGTTCAAACTAGCACGTTATCCCTTCCTTTTAACCAACAATGGAAATCACACTGACAGCCTTGCTGGTTTTATTGTTCCTTACTTTTTATGGGGTGTTGCATGGGTCTTGGTTCTCCTTCCTGACCTCAGTGAGAATGTTGCCTTTGGAGCTAAAATAAGGACATGTGTGTCAAAAACCTAATGAAAAAATCCAGACAGGTCTTAGCTGATCTTGTAGCTAGGAAAAACTTGGACCTTGGTTGCTCAAGAAGACCTGCAAGCAAGCAAGACCTAAGGCAAAGGGGAATGGCTTTAAACTGAGGGAGAGAAATTAGATTGGATATTGGGAAGAAATTCTTCCCTGTGAGGGTGATGAGGCCCTGGCACAGGTTGCCCAAGGAAGTCATGGATGCCCCGTCCCTGGAAGTGTTCAAGGCCAGGCTGGATGGGGCTCTGAACAACATGGTCTAATGAAATGTGTCCCTGCCCATGGCAGGGGATTGGAACAGGATGGTCTTGAAGGTCCCTTCCAACACAAACCATTCTGTGATTCCATGAGTATGCACAAGCTTAGGAGTGGGAGATGAGTCAGCGTGGCAACCCAAGCAGAGGGAATAAATTGGCCATGCAGTAGAGAGGTGGGCTATTGAATGGATATTTTGATGAAGTGTCCTGGACACAAGTGACGGCTTGGAGTGATGTCACATTCCTCCTGTCAGCTGCAACTTGAGATAGATACAGCTACAGCAGGGTCAGATGCAGAGCACGCAGACACTGAGAGTGCTTCTAAAATATACAGTGGTTTTGCAGGTCCTACTAGACACTGATTATAAGTACTTTTAAACAGTAACATTTTATATTAATGGCAATCCTAGTGTCCCAGAGAAAAAGTCAAAGCCATGCCTGGTATGTTCACAGAAGTGGCTAAGGCACAGATTTTTGTGAGCCCTCCATCTGTTGATGCCAACACAAGCACAGGAAGGAGTGTGAGTTTCAAACCTCCTTTCTATGAAGGGCTCTATGCCACTCCCCACTGTTTTTGGTAGAGAGCTACAGTAAAACTCAAACTTTTTTTTTAAAATCTGTGCATTTACCAGATCTCTTGGCACGATGACTGCTGTGCCTTTCTTTGAATGCCATAGCACAAGCATTAGGTTCAGTGGCAAGAGACACTGTCATTTCTAGTGTCCCAGACTGTTACTCTTTAAATATTGTTGCATCAGCCAGCTCTTTTCTACACATGCCATCATGACTGGCACTGCCAATCTACTATTTATGTGGATTATGTTCAAACCATCTGTTTTAAAATAATAGTAATGATCTCTTGAATAGAAATATGTGTGCTGACGTAAAGTACAGGGCAATGCTACGGAGGAATTACAAAATGGATGGACATTAATTTGCAAATGTTCAGTGATGGAGGAGATATATATCTATTAAGTAGTCTCAGGAGGAAGAGAAAAACAGGCCAATAACGCCCCCCTGTTATTTTGTTGGACGTAACTTGGACCAGAGTTTGTTCCAGTGTTTAGAGACAAGCCTAGTTTTATTTTTCAGTTCAGACCGAGTGGGAGTTATTCAAAATGGTGCAGTTGTGATTCTAATACTCCCCCCCAAACTTGCAGAAAGTACAGATCACTATCCAAACTTTGTGGTTTGGTCTCACATTTCTTATGCAAGTTTTCAAAATTAGCCACGAAATGAGGTAGTGCTTTTGTACAAACTTGATGGAAAATGGGAGGTAGAAAATCTCAAGAGAGTATCAGTTTTCAGGAGATTTCAGTATGTCCTGAATTCAGTGGGAATAGAAAATCTGTGACAATAGCTTTTCTTTTAAAGATCATTCTAAACCTCTAGCTTTAAATCTAGTCTTCTAGACTTCTGGCTCAGACCCATCATAAAATATTTTAGCGCTTCCCTTTCTTGTGCCAGGCAAAATCAAGTGCTGTTGTCTAATTTGCATTTCCAAAGAACCTATAACTGCAGTTTCTCCAGTGAGTGTTGAAGTGCAGAGACATACAAAACCATTTTTTTTAATATTTTATTTTACAAACCTCAGAGAATATCATGATCTGGTTTAGGTTAGTTTTTACTTTATGTGAACATGCTCATTTCTTAAGTCAACATGGTTCTTGGCTGTACTTTTTTTCTGCTGAAGCTTTGCTGTTTAAGTTTGAGAACACATACGCCAAGCCAGTGTCTAATGTGATCAAAACAAGCCAAGGGGGTATATTCTCCTCTCAGATGTCTTCCGTTAACATCAGAGCACTTCCCACTTTCAGGTCAAGGGAATCTTTCCTTGAAGAAGGACTAAATAATGACCACTGGCTTTGTCTGGGGTAATTTATAATATTTTAGGCTGTCTTACAAGCAAGAACAAAAAAATCCTAGTGAATTATCAATACACACACCTTTTTTACCAATTGCTCTTGAAAACAAGAGATTTAGTTTATTCTCTGGGATTCTGTTGCATTATTTTACTCATTCAAAGTTCTTTGTTGGATTCTCTCCTTCTGCAGTCTTGCTCCAATTCCAGATTAGTTACTGGTCATGACCCAACACACTGTTGAATTTAGTGTATCTAGTGGTAAAATGTCTAAGTGTGTGATATTTGTATTATCAGAAGTGTAGTTAGATGTGACTACAAAAGCTTTTGCCCCTTTCAGAAATGGCAGTGCATGAGCCTTTGCAAACACAGTCAGAAGCAAAAGAACATATAATCTTATCGCTATCACATTCATATTTTAGTGTATGTAGGAATTGTTCTTACAGGCAGAATAATTGATATTAACGTTGTTACTATAAATTATTATTCTGCAATCATTGCCTTCTAAGACTGGGCTGATGATTTATGCTTTCCGTACAAGCATGGGTTTCTTTAAATGGAAAATAGTCAAAGTCCATCAGGTTTTGAACATAAAAATTTAATCACTCATCACACAGTAATTGATAATCTCATACATAAATATGTCACATTACCTATTCGAAGATGCAAACCACAATATGCCAAAAGGAATAGAGTCCACACTTTGGGTCTAAAGGATTAATCAACATTTAAACTATATTCCTCAATGATCCCGCAGATCAATAAAATCCTTGGCCATAACCTGATACCAGGTCCTTTTCACTCTAGAGATTGCTCAATAACAGCTTAATAGTTTTGTTACATGATACTAAAATATATTAGAGGTTTTGCACATGCTTCTCCTCTACTAAGACCAGCACTCTAACAGCTCAGAGATTAAGGTGTTGACTCTCGCCCAGAGCTCCGTCTTCTGTTTCAGTCCCTTCATGAAATGACATTGTCTCCACCTTGCTCATTTTGTTTCATAAAACAAGCTTTATTCCTGAGAATAAAATAAAATCCCTGTGTAGTCTCAATTCATTCCCTTTGCTGTCCCCTGTTCCCTCAACTGTTTCTCCTGTTCTATTTAACAACCAGAGACAATTTACCTCCCTTAATTAACTCAATGGATCTATTAAGTGTCTAAACTTGATCTGAGGAGCTCAGCAGCTACAAAGCTTGGGATCCATGGTGTGAAGTTTCAGAATAGCACTTGGCTCAGTGCAGAGCATACTGGACAGCAACATTACCAGCAGCAGTGTTACTTATCATTACACTACACCACTCCAGCACATCAACAGCACTCCTGGTGCTCAGTTTGTCTCAGGGTCTTGTAAAACTTTCTGTTGCACAGTCTGGTTAACCTTGCTACTTTCTCACCTCCAGCCACTGGTCCATCTTCATGCTAGCACAGGTTGTCTCTTTAGGAGCTTGAATTACTCGTTGCCCAGACTCAGACATTGCTACCATGTTCCACCCCTTAAGTACATCTTCGTGCCGAGTAACCTGATTTCTGGAAGTGCCACCATCTGTCAATACTTCAATTAGACTAGTCCTTTGCACTGAGAAGATAGCAACTCTCTGCCAAAAAGGGCTGTGAAACAAATTAGAAAAAACAACTGGGATCAAATGCTTAGATCCCAGCATTTCCAAACATTGAACTAAACAGGGAACAAAAGCTGTAAATCATGCAGATACTCCTGAGATTTGTGAAGGTATTTCTGTAGTGTTCTACCATGGCCTGTCAGATCAGATATTTTTGGACTTGATCTTGGAAAAATGAACTTAAAAAAATATTACAGTAACCTAGGTTAAAAGCCTAAAACTAAAATAACTGGGAACACTATGGCAAGGAGGCCTTTAAATGGTGTGTTTTAAATTGCTTTATGTGGATAATTTTTGGCTGGTAGAGGACAAGGGGGAAAAAAGTTGACACTGAGAGGCTTATACAGAACCAAAGCACAGAACCTCTGCAGAGCAGCTCAGGAAAAAAAAAAAAAAAAGCTACAAGTGGTTTGGCAAGTGATCTGGCAGTAAAACTGTGGCAAAATTACATGAGATGATGTCTGAAAGACTGGAGGGAAATCAACAGGTAGGGAGAAGCTGTGCCCTTCCAAAGCAGCAGCAAATACAGAGACAATGGTACTGGGAAAGTCATAGTAAGTTTGAGAGTCTGCTACTGCTTCTGCTGCATGGAAAATAAGAGTTGTCTGGGAAAGGGATCTGTGAACAAAAAGTAAAGGGTGATGTAGCCAGCAAAGATAAACTGACACTTATGGTGGTGTGGAAACTACTGAACCAAACAGGCTGCAGCGGACTGGGAAATGGCTCTGCGATGATCAGGCTGCATCCAGGATTCAGAAAGAAATGGATAATTGTTTTTGGAAATGCACACCAAAACTATGTGTGTTACCTACTAAATACTTGCTCTTCGGCTACTTCTGTATTAGAGGAGTGGAGTGTACTGTGGTTCCAGGAGCCCATTTTTCCTCACTAAATGCTGACCTGATGGAACCCCGCAGACCCAGCTTGGATCCATAAGGGAACAGGCAAGATTCCCCTGCTTCAGGGGTGCAATGTGTGTACGTGCACCAGCACCCCTGGGGCAGGTGACAGAGGAAGATGGGACTCTCTGAGCCAAATGAACATGCAGTGCTGTTAAAGTTATGCCCTCCATCAGGATGTGCAGTTCTCCCTTACTGCTTTTATTAAAAATGAACATATTTTTGACCGGCAGAAGAATGAGTGTAATACATGCTGCAGCTTTTTCTGAGGTGTTTTTGGCATGTATAATCACTGGCTAACCCACCTAAAAATTTCAAGGCCAAATTAAAAGTCATGAGTGTTTACAGAATTGGTTAGCTTGGGATTTTTGTGGATTTGTCGTTTTTTGTGCATACCTTTCAAAATACTTGTAGATTAAACATGTAAGCCTTTTGGTATTTTTAGAAACCCAACTCCAGGTCTCAGAGCTTGAAGTTTTGCAGCATCAAAAGCATCGTCAGCAAAGTTTGTGCCCTTCCTATGTTTCTGCCTGCCTCTGCCATCATTCCCTGGGGTTCAGGGCTTGCAGAGGCTTGTGGGTGCCAGTTGAGCTTTGCTATATTGTCATGGCCATGGCAGAGGTGGCAGGCTCTGGTGGTAGCTGCACACCAACCCTCTCGGGTCCTGCATTTGCACCAGGCATCCTCTCTCACTGACCGATGTGCAAATCACCACTTTGTCCAACTTCCTTGGGAAAACAATAACGCAACTTCTGAAACCAGCTTTTGGTCTTATTTATTCTTTTTCCTCTGTGTTACAGTAAGAATGAGTGGACTCAAGTGACTCGTACTGTCTGTCCCCTTTATTTGCAGCCACACAGTTCTGGCAGGGCATTGTTCTTAGCCCTCCCAAACTGCTGTAGCATCAGGCCTATTTTTCGCCCAAGCACCAGCAATGGCTTGTCCTTTTCTCTGTCTCCTGGCCAGCAAAGACACAGTTTCTGCTGTCTCCTGTCTCCTGGCAGAGCAGTTTTTAACTATGGGGTTCCCTTGGCTTGGCCAGCTCTGAGCTCTCCTTTCAGCTGTTTTCCCTGGGCTGGCCTGTGTTTCACCACTGCCCAGCCCCACAGCGGCTCCAGATGTGGGCAGAGGAGTCCAGGAAAGGATTTCTGGGCGCAGACACCCTGTCATAGTGTGTGTCCTCAGGGAGCTGTGGGGGCGTGTCGCTGTTTGTGGCTGACCCTGTCCGCGCCGGGGAAAGCGGGGGAAGGATGGGGAGCCAGAGGTGTGCCTCTGAGTCACCATGTCCCCTGGGCTGCTCTGGCATGGCTTAGTCACCACTGCTCGCCTGGAGCTGTGCTCTGGCTCCTCCACAGCTGCCAGTAACACCTGTGTCTGCTTTTCCCAGGAAGCGTTGTGTCGTCGTGCATCATGCCTCCGATTTGGGTCACACTGGTGCAAACCCGCCATGGCCAGGTGTTCTATGGGAAGAACAAGTTGGCCAGGTCCCACCTTGCTGCCCAGGCCCTCCTTTGGTCCTGGGCAGTGGGAAGCTGGCCTCAGCTGCCTTTATGAATCTCCTGTATGTCGTGCTACAAGCGTATCTTGTCAGGAAACTTGCAGCAAGCCGTGGGAGAATTTGGCAATGGATACTGGAGTGGAAAATATTAACAGCGTGTAAGAAAGTCTGGCTTGTGCTGCTTCGGGGAAATTGGCAACTGGCAGGGGTACAATTAGTGTAGGAAACTCCTGAGCTCCTCAGCAAGAGGGCTGAGATTGCAGCGTGGATTGGGATGGGAGTTATTGCAGCATAACATGAACTTCGTGAGCACCCAGAGACACTGGCAAGAGCCAAGTTGCAAAAAAGCACTATGGTAACTGTTTCTCTGGTCCAAAAGAAGTCACATTAAAAAAAATAAAATCAAAGTAAGCCAGAGGAAAAAAAAAAGAAAGAAAAAAACCGAAAGCAAGCTCTGTAAAGATGGCACCTTTAGAAAACTGTTATCAAACTGGCACTGAAATGGTCACACTTAGTGTAAAACACTGTTCCTCTCCCACCCCTGACCTGCTCAGCATGTTCAAAGGGTGGATTTTCAGATGCGTTTGGCTCTGGCCTAATCCTGCTCCTACTGAAGCCTTAGAGAATTTTCGAAGGAATTTTTTTAAGTGGATGTTACACCAACACAGCGCATTTTTAAAGAAACACATTCAGAATCGATCAGACCATAAAGCATCCATTAAAGCAGTGGCAGTGGAATTCACTGGGCTCAGTGTGACAGTGACTGTGGTACTGCTACCTGTCCATCTGGCTGCTCTGATGGAGCTGCCTTGCTGGATGTGGCTGTGGCACTGCCCTCCTCAGCTCTGTCCCTCCACCCCTGCAGTACTTGTACAGTGGTTGCACTGGAAGAAAGGGCCCTGTCTTTGCCCCTTCTCCACGCACAGAAGTCAAAGAAAGATGATGGCACTTTCCTTGAACGCCCTGAGCTGCTGTGGGTGGGGAGCATGTACCCTGCAGGCTCCTTGGTGGCTGGTGACCTTTGCCAGGATAGGGGGGAATGTCTGACAGCGATGGCAACAGCTTCAGCTGCATCCAGGCCAAAAATAACTGTGACCATTTTTTTTCCTATGGCACTGGGCTGAGGAAGAACTTAGTGGTGTTGCTGTTCAGGTCTGACCACCATCAGCGAACTGCTTCTAGAAGAGAGAGTGATGCAGAGTCAGATATCTGGACTTCTGGAAAAACTGAAGAATCTGATCAAAAATCTCCAAGCTTGGCCTAATCTTTTCTCCCTCCAAGGCCAAATGCTGCCAATATATACCAAATGTAGAAGTCAAACATTTTACTCACTTGGCTCTTTTCATTTTGTTACACATCTATTTCAGTTACTAAAGTTTTTGCTGGTTGTGGATGACTTTGTAAATATGTTAATTTATTGTTGGTTCAAGGCAAGCAGAGTTTTAAAAGTCCATGTGACATCCGGTGGTTCATGAATGCTACAGAAATGCTTCAAAGCACATATTGCATATGAATGCCAATCTACAGTCTTTTTCTGTTGATGTGAAAACACAATTTTCACATGTTGTTACAAAAGTTGCTCTCAAATTAGTCCCAGTTAAGGACGTTATTAAAATTACCTTCAAGTTTTACATAGGCCGCCGGTGCACGATGACATTATGATGTTGCATTAGACACATAAATTGTAATTGAAAATTAGAAAACGTTTGGGCTAAAGTTAAAAGCCAACAACCCAGAACTGTTAACAGGAAAGTTGGGATATTGATTAAAAAAATGGAATTGTCTGGCGAGGGTCATGTGACTTGCTAATTTGAACTCTAACAGTATTTACAATACCTTCATTTATCTAAGTGGAGCCCTGCAGTTATCCAATATAAGTTACACTCTTGTAGCTTTTAATAAAGAGTCTGAGGGAAAAAGCCAAGCCTGGAATGCTTGGAAGCATTTCAGTACCCCAGTGACCACTGTCTGCTAAACCAGCTTCTTACTGGTGTTTGGCATGTCCCTGGAGTCTGGAGCATGTCTCTTTTGGAGTCCAGAGATTAGATGGGAGAAAGATTGTTTCTTTCAATGAAGTTTACTGAACACCTGAGAATCTGTATTAATTGAGACTTGAAGGGGAAATAACCCTTTCAATATGTGACCATGAGTTGATACAATTTAAATTAAATGACTGGATAAGGTTCAGTTCAAAAAACAAAATCTAATAAATGTAGTTTTTTGAATGAGTTGGGCTGAGAAAGTATGGATTTAAACACAGAAGAAATTTAGAATTTAATCCACATTTCAAAATCTGTTAAAAATTTTTATCTCAGTAAAAAGGGAAATATTATCTGACAAAAAAAAAAAAAAAAGCCCTAAATATCTGTACAGTAGAAATAAGAAAAAACCCTAAAAAGAAGGAAAGAGTGGAGTGAGCAACAAGGAAGACCGTGTCTTAAAGGCCAGGAGTTGTACTGATAAACTCAGAATTGCCAGTAGTAAAGGTACGGTATGATTTGCAAAGAACATTCAAACAACTAGTAAGGGTTTTTTTTACCCAAACATATAAACAGGAAGAGACCAAAGAAAGACAAAACAGAGTAATTCTTCTCTGTAGGAGTATCCTCCCAAAAGAAATTAAAAAACCCCTGTCTTTTGCCATTAACCTAATTGTATTTAGTAAGGAAAGCAAAGGTGGGTCAGCTAGTGGGAACAAATGAATGGAGATGGAAGTGGAGATTATCACACAGAATTATCACAAGGCTCAAAGCGTTTAACCTGTTCAAGTCTTGGGGTAGCAGATAACTTTCAATCCACTACTCTGAAAAAATTGTATCTGATTTCTCATGTGCTGTGGCAGAAACAGCTGTCAAGTCAGGACAGTACTGTGCAAAAAGTTAATAAATTCTATAGGCATGTTCACATATCAATGTACACACATATTTGCAACATACATATATATTAATAGTGGAAAAAAGGTATCTGGACATTTATAAGCCTAATTGTCCAGCATCAGTTGTGAGTCAGGCTTTAAAGAAAAGCTTGTAGAATACAGTAAAGATGAAGGATAAATAGAAAATAGGATAGAATATAATGTGTTTAAAATAGATTATGCCAGACTAAATTAATAACTTTCTTTCATAAAAATGCAGTTTTCCTTAGAAAATGAGTCATTGGTTTAATTAAGGAAGTTCCACTACAAGTATTGGGTTGATTTGGTTAAATAATTTTGGTATAAAATGTGGCAACGAAACTTGCTGATGGAAAAAACCCCAGCAGGAATATTTTACAGTCAGAATGCAATACTGCATAATCACACAGGGTTACCTGGAAATAATTGTGGATGACTCCTCCTATATGAGAAGTTTGTGGCAAAGGTAAAACTGGTCTTAATACATTGTAAAAGAGATATTTATCATAGGAATAGTGATAGATTTATGCCACAGCAGAGGGCCTGGGAAATCTGCCTGGCATTCCTTACTCTTGATAAAATTCTTGTGTCCTCCATACAGCAAAGACAGACTGAAGGAGGTGCTCAGGCAAACTGAGACTGTTTTAAAAGACTGTAAGACACTTGTATATTTTGCTGAGAGAAATGAAGGCCAAGAAAAAATAATTTTCTTTTCAAGCCATCCCATCAGGAAGTCTAATACCAGGGGGAAAAAGGAATGACTTAAGCCAACACACAAAGTTAGCACCCAGGCAGGTGATTTAAACTGACCTAAGTTCTTGAAAAAAACATGAGGAGGACAGATAAGCAGAAAGAGGCTTGTAAGTGCTAATGGTCAGAGTAACCTGGAATTGCTGTGCTGTTGAACACTTGAGGCTGGTGGGATTGGCAGGAGGAGTGCAGCGTAGGGAAGCATACAGCAGCTTTTCAATGGATCCTCTACAGTTCCAACACCCTTTGAAGACAAGGTTTTGTATCTTTCCTGTCTGACATTCTTTGCTCTGAGGAAGCTCTTTTTTTCTTCTTTGGCCAAAGAAATTTGGCCATTTCTTGTTATGTGAAAGAAGTAAGTGATAATGTAAAATTCACCACTTTGTTAGGCATCCCCCTCTCACCCTCCATACTATGCCTAGGTGTCATTCAGTAGATAAGACATGGATGGTGAAATTCCTGCATTTTTTGTTTGTTTTTCATTTAAGATGTAAGTATTTTAAGTAGCTGGTTTTGATTTATTTACATTTTTTAATTAAAAGAAAATTACAGATAGAAGATTCTATAGCAATCATCTTCCTACAAAAGCAAAATACTGCAATGTAATTAAAAGGACTCCTCAAATTATAATTAGATTTGAAATTTAATTATGACCAGAATACTTCATCCCTGTGCACAACTGACACCTTATTGATACATAGCCTTTATTGTAATTTTATTACATTTCAGCTGAGATCTTAATCTACAGACTAAATAAGATCATCAGATTTCTCTGAAGGCTTAGATTTAGGTGAAGAGAGCAGTATGTTGTTTTCTTCTGTATATTATAGTGGAGTTTTGTATTTGTACACTTCTTCACTTGGGCTCAGCTCCTCCAGACAAAGAGAATTGGCTCTTGGTGTTCAATAATTGCAACACTTTGCTTTCAGCTATAAACTAAAAAAAAGAAAGGAACAATGCCAGCTGAGATAAAACTGGTTGAGGTCCTTTTCCACCCAATCTGGTCCCAATTGTTTGGCTGCCTCCTGTGGCTAAATCTGATTGTCACAATATGTCTGCATCTGCTCCACACACATTTTTCTTGTTCAAATTCTTTCAAATCCACTTCCTGTAACCATCTCTATAGATGAGATCTCAAGAGCAATGCACCATGTTGAGTAGATCCCTCTCAGGTGGTGTGTGTCTTCTACTTTTGGTCAGAATTTTATCTGTATTGAAGATCATTCTTCTGTTAGTGATTCAAGCAGAAATGAGGCAATCAATCAGATGTCCAGTTTGCGCAACTGAAAACACAACATGAAAGAATATCTGTGCTCATCAGTGAAATAGTCAGATTGAGGATCCCTGGATCTCAGTAGCTCCAGAAGGAGAAAAAAAAAGTTGTTCAGTAGAAGAGACTATAGTCCTTGTGAATGTCTCTAGTTCTTCACTAAAAACTTACAATTTGTTTTAACATTCTTTTTAATCAGCTTTTGAGTTGACATTTAGTCTACTTTTATAGAAGAGTTATGTTTATTGGAATAGAAAATACTGGAAGTACCTATCAAAGAACATTGAGCTGCAAACTTTGGAGTAAATGTATGTGCATATTCATTAAGCAACCACCAACATCTAAACATGTCTGCAAAACGTGAAGTAAAATGAGGTTGATTGATAGGCTGAAAATATCAGCCTTTCTCCCTCAGCTGAATCTGGTACAGATTAACAGTGTCTGGAGATAAAAAGCATGGTTGACCATCTGGTTAGGTCATATCATATGATTTGATCATATCATTGGATGGTACTTGAAGTTTGTTGTCATGTAGACAGATACACCTGTGCTGGGTCTGAAGGGGCAGCCATAGCCAAGGAGACCTGGAAGCATGGACCTCTGTCAGGGTGAGAGACTTGGGATTGTCCAGCTTGGAAAAGAGAAGGCTTTGGGGTGACATAATTGCCCCTTCCAGTACCTGAAGGGAGCCTGCAAGAAGGATGGAGAGATACTATTTACAAGAGCCTACACTGACAGGAAAAGGGAGAATGGCTTCAAACTGACAGAGAGTGGGTTTAGATTGGATATTAGGAAAAAATTTCTGGTGAGGGTGGTAAGACACTGGAACAGGCTGCTCAGAGAACTTGTGGCTGCCCCACCCCTAGAAGTGTTCAAAGCCAGGCTGGATAGCCCCGTCCACTAGACCAGGCTGGTCAGAGCAGCCTGGTCTAGTGGAAGGTGTCTGATGATCTTTAAGGTTCATTCCAACCCAGACCATTCTATGATTCAATCTGGATAAGCACACAAAAGACAGCTGCCCTTATCATTGTGCAAAACCTATGTGGTGACCCTATCTGTACATTAGTCATTACCTAAATTAAGTTTAGTAAGAAAAAACTTCAGCATGTCAGGTAGTAACTATTCAATGATAACATCTTTGAAGTAAAAGTTATCCACTATCTCTCTGCTGTTATGTTGGTATTTCTTATGGCTGCCACAGACAACACTGACAACTCAATCAGCACAGGACTTTTATTTATTAAATAAAACAGAAAATTGTTAGTATTATTAACAAGTTAATACTATAAAAATGCAGAAATAATTTCATTATTGAAGTTTAAATGCCTGTTGTTTTAGCATTTTCTTCTTCAAATATATCACTTACGGTAAGTTCTAATAACTTGTATTTTTTTCTATGTACCTCTCATATTCAGAGATATTGGAAGGTAACTTCTCCAGCATATCTGGATAATATCCTAATGAGTTCCTCTTATAGTACCCTAATTCCATCCTTCCTACTTAGGCTAAACATTTAGCAATAAATACCAATTTTATTTTCTTTTTGTCCAATGGGATTCATGCAAGAATGAAATACAGTTGTTGTCAGCACTAGATCTGCCAGTGTTTTATGTAGATGGGTTATATTTTTGTTAACCATTTACAAACTGGGAAATGTTCAACAAATATGGCCACCAAGTCCATGGTATGGTAGAAAGGAATTCTATTGACTTCTAGACACAGCCTGAGTGCTCAGGACCAGTGTTCTCTTGGGATATTACTGCAATCTTCTGCTTAGGAACTATGGTAACAACCACACTGGTGGTGAAAATAGCTCTATTTCTATTTCTAAAACTGGGGAAATTACCACTTGGAAAAAAAAGTAACAAACCAGCTTCATCTGTAGTTCATCTAAAAAACTTGAAAACTTGTTAGAAAAGCTATTAAGCCTCAGTAGGGAGAAATCACAGGGCAGTTAGCTGGAGAGACATTATGTCTTGCACTGAACTCTCTTTGGGCCACTTCAGAATGATTCCCAGGAATACATCTTCCATTACTATACCTTGCTAGGACCAAGCAATGACTTTGTGCCCTTTGAAAAACTCTTCAGATTTGCCTTACTGTCACAAAAAGTCACTGACATAGAAGAAAATTTGCCCTTCCTGTTCACCTTTCTTGCCTCATGATGTGTGGGCGTCAGGATGAGAGTCTGGGTGAGACCTGAGGCTCCCATGCCTCCAGCTCTGCCTGTTTGTTTTATCCATGTTCCAGACCACCGTCCCTCTCTGGAAATAACCTACCTTAAATATGAGGGGTGGCAGAAGGAGTAGTTGGGGTGTGAGTTTAGAAGGAGTCCCATTTAAAGACTGGCAACTTGCGCCTCTGAGGCGGATGTAAAAACACTGGACCTGAGCTTTCATCTTGTAATTTAGAAGAATTAAGAGATTTAAGATCATAAAAACACACATTGTTCAGGTTATCTGCTGGAAAGGTGTCAAAATGTAGTGTTGTTGCAAACTGGCACAAATTATTTTCTCTATTATATCAGAGTGAAGTAGGTTATTGGGTTATTAATTGGCTTTAAAATAGATTCCAGTTATTTGAAATTGTCAACATGTCATTCAAGTTTAGATATTGATGTAGAAGGCCTTGTACTCCTTTCACACTAAGAACTTTCAGGTTACAAGATGGTTACAGAACGTAATTCATGGCTATGTATACTAATCTCTTCACACTCGGATTAGTTTGTCTGGCCATCTCAAATTCTCATTAATCTCTTTCTCTCAAGTAATCCAGACAGCAGAAGCAATGCAAATGCATTTGAGGTGACCAATCACTATAAATATCGAAGAGCACACAGTAAAAAGTAATACACTCACCAAAATATAGGCTGAAATATTTTTTTCACTCCTTTTCAACCCAGCCACTGTCACCCCGGCAATCTTACATTCCTACCTTTCATATGAAAAGCTTTTTTTTTTTTTTTAATGCCTTAAAAAAGGCATTTTGCCTTCAGTCTGATAACACCTGGATACTTAGCCTTACCTTGCCTTACAAATTGCTTGTGAAAACATCCTTTCAGTCATCTGTAATGCAGTGGAGAAACTGAATCCATAAAAGAAGGGGCTCCTTGCTCTCAGCCCATCTTCCAGTCAGTGTGATAACCATTGGGAACCTTACCCTGTGTTTCTTTACATGCTTTCTGTAAGCTCTTCTCAAACCTGTTGCTGGATCTTTATTACAATATCGTCTTTCTAATTTGAGATAATCGACCATTTGAAATGATGCTTTAGTAACCCCGTTTTATTGCCCTAATTATAACCTATTTGTGTTTTCTGTTTTCTCACAATTGCTCAAAAATGAATGAGTGTTCCTTTGAAAGAGAATGTATTGACTCTATTTTAGTCATGTTTTTGGCCTGCCACATTGCTCTTTTCAAGGTAACCTTGATATTGTTACAGACACACAACATAATTTTTTATGCGGGAACTATCTATCTTGATTTGGCTGTGGCCTTTTGTTCCAATAAATCACAACATATTGCTATCTAAGTTTCCCTCAATTTGGCTGAGTTTAACTACAGTAGAATGGTTCTCTGGCTACATTAGAGAGCAAACACCAGTCATTTTGTTTAATGGTGTTGAATCTGGGGTGAAAATGTTACACGCAAAGTTACCTCAGGAGCTAATTAGAGGGCTTTTACTTTTGCAGTTTTTATTAATGACCTGTCAACACTGTATAGTTCATGAAATATTCTGTACATCTACATGCTGATGATGTGACCTTGTACACAGTAAGAGCACAGATAAGGTATCAGACCTTGACTGTTCTAACTCAGAATTTATGGAGTGATTTTCACAATTTAAAGATACATTTTTCTGCAGAAATAAATTGGCTGAGAACCTTAGAAAAATATAAAACATGTAATTAGAGGGGTAGTCTCTTATACTACAAACAGACCTAGGTGAACTGCAATGGAAAATAAGACTTCCCTCACCTCAGAAAATTCCTCAACCACTGAAAAAGCCAAAATTAACCTTTTCTCCCTCCTCAAAGGAAGTACTGATACAACTGGAAGGATCTAGATCTAAATATTTGCAATTGCAGCAAAAGTTGTGACCATGATCTAGAAAACAGACAAGCACATGTGTGCCAAGTTGTTTTCAAACCAGCCACATTTCAGGATTTGGGATAGTTTAGTTTTATTTGGGTTTTTGTTTGTTTGTTTTTTTGTTTGTTTTGTTTTCTTTTTAATATAGAAATCCAGAGTGATGGTATTATCAGTGTTTGGCTAATCTGTTTGCAGGAAGGCAAATGATTTGACTTGTCTTCTTGTAATATTTGCTTTGGTATTTTTTTAGACAGTGATGTTGGAAAAATATCCTCAATAACAAAACCAATAGACTTTGATTCTTAGCCTAAACTATGGGATCTATGTAAAGAACTATTAAACAATGACAGGTACATAAGGATCACACACTTCCTGTGTTTGAGAATGATGCTTGGAACTGCTGAACTCCTTCTCTAGAATTCGATGGAAGCTGGATCTTTCTTTAAGTCTGATGATGGATCTTGCTCTTGAACAAATCATTTAACCATGCCAGGCTGATTCCTCTTCTCTGTCTTTCCCCCTGTCTTCCTTCCCCCTGATAGTGTAGTTTTTCACAGGGTTATGTGCTTGCTTCATTAGATTGCAGAGAAGATTAATTATTTTTTCTCTGAAAGCGTCTGAAATGGAACATGTGCATATGCTTTCCTTTACACATTCAGAACCTCTGGCTGCATTTTCTGGCTAAACAATTCAGGAGACAAGTTTTAATAACACTTTTCAGTTAGACTTTATTCCTGAGACACCATAGCAATTCTGACAATTGTATTTAATAGCTGCTTGTACAAGCCTGTATTGCTGATGGAGGGAATTCTTTATTTAAAACACAATATGCCAGTTCCTATCTACTCCTACTCATCAAGGGATTGATCATTAACCTTCTCATCTCTCCCTGGCCACATGGATCATGTATAAAGATGTAGTGTTTACACCACTGCAGCCAGGATTCCTTCTTCAGGCAGTTTTGAGGCTCAAATAGGCGGAAGAGAGAGAGAGAGAGATACACCAGGCAGAAGTGCTGGAAGGTTGCCCTTGTGGAAGGGAGAACGCAAGCCTAGCAATTATCTCCTTTTCATTGACAAAACCCCTTATCCTCTGATATTTTCAAATTTTTCAGTAGCTCTTGTTGAGACATGTCCTCAACTTCTGCCTGTGTCCTCTTCATTCTTGCAAGTGAAAAAATGTACTTTTATGTATTGGCATGATCTTGGCTACAAATTCTTGTGTGATTTTGAGACTGCAAATAAGTCCCAAACAATGTGAACTCTGATATAAAAATGGTTTTAAAAGTTTTATTTATTCCAGGAGTTGCCCCCATCACATTGGCAGTACCAAATCTTGAGAGCTTTAGAGGGTGAAAAACACTTTTTCAGTTTCTTGTACCCAGGGCTCCTGCTACAAAACAAGAAGAAAAAAAAGGTGGGGGGTGGAAAAAGAGGAGAAAGTATGTTGAAGGTGTGATTTAGGTACTGAAGAAGTAGAAGGAGTGGAAAAAACGGCAGGAGAGGAGAGAGCAAAACGTAACTGTGGAAGTCAAATACATGGACAAAATGACTTTGAGTAGAGAGAGAAATATTTGATCCATAAACAATGGGATAATGTGTTATCAGCTCTTGAGAAGCACACTACAACAGAGAACAGAGACTGTTTCAGGAACAGCACACCTGGCTGTTCACAAAGCAACACTGTCTTTATGTAGTGCCATTTCTTGTAGTTACTCACTCCCTGCTAGTAAATCCTAGAAGCCCTGTCCTAGACAAGACATCTAAATGCTCCATGGTTATAATAAAAACCCCAGGTTTTACTCCAAACACAGTTCCATGGGTAAAGATCCAGACATACAATTAAGTTGCAACGGCCTAACACGTTTCTATGATGACTCTGCATACGTACTCTCAGCTGTCATGACGTAAACTTACGTTCCTCTGCCAATTTCACTGAGGTTTAAGTTGGTGCGTTTTAACCAGTGTGCTGTGGCTTAAAACTATGCAATTTACTACACTGGCTCAGGCAACACATGGCCTTCATTAAGCTGTGGCAATTTGATGATGCATCTGAGCCCAAGACAAGAGACAACATATGGCTGCAGACATAACTGAGGGTATTCCAGGCAAACCAAGGGACAGTTATAGGTCAGACTGGTAGGTGGTGGTCCCAGCACACTCTGAGTTTAACTACTGGTAAGATTTTCCAGATTTCATGGAGAAGGAAAGTTTTAAAGAGAAGTTTGAGGAAGAACACCAAAATTATTATTATCTCTGACCATGAAAACTTCTTGTTTTGGAGACTGTGAGGACAACCTATGGGACAAAGCATGAAAGTGGTTGAAATTTCAATAGGCCAGACAGGAGTAAACAACTCATTAATGAAGAAGAGCTGATAGGAAGTGTGAGTGAGATCAGCTATGAGGTTATCAAAACAACAACAGGTACTTTTATATTTGATATAATATGAAAATTATGCCAACAGAAGAAAATGAAAAGACGGAGTGAAATGGTTAAAAGAAACAGGCTAGGAAATAATTTTTGCCAGGCATATCCTTAATGGATGTGAGGATGACTGCTTTGTCAAGGCAGAGAAAAGAATGTTGCAGTAATCAAGATGTGCTGTGATTAATGTATGGGAAGAGCTATATATTAGAGTTGTTATGCAGAAAGAATCTACTAGAGAGAGACAAGACCTGAAGGAGTGGCTGTAGAGAGAGATTCAGCTCTAGGATGAAACCATCTAATGAAAGTTTAAGTTTACAGGTAAAGTATAGGTTTACATTTATATTGGCTGTCCTAACAATGTTAATAAGTCTTAGTTTATTATGCAACAGATATTTTTTCCTGCTCAAACCTGACTTTTGCCCTGAGGTTTACCAAAAATAGAGCACGCGAAAATTTATCTCTGTTTATTTTCCCTTGCTTCCTTTGTTTTTTTATAAACATGTATTTCTTCTTTTATCATAAATTACAAGGAACTTTTCTTTGCTGCTGCTCCTGTTGTGTAGATCATGTGATGTGCATAGCAATGCTCACATCTGAAGTGTCACTCTCCTTGCTTGGTTGAGCTCAGAGTCACCCTGATGTTAGGTGTAACATGTCCAAGAGCTTTGGACTAGCAGGACATGTCCTCCCAAGAGCTTTGGACTCGCCGGACATCTTCCCCAGGGAGGGGAAGCCCAGTTGAAGATAGGCTGTTGGGGTTTTTAGGAGCTCTCCCTTTGTTTTTCTTTCTCTCTTAAAGAATCTTCCCCATACATATCACTAGGAGACAAATTACCAGCACTTAAGAGAGACAAAAGACCTGGCCACAGGGGCAGAAAGTCCAATGGCCTGCCCTCTTTTTATCTGGGGTTTTTCTCGTGTGGGGGAGCGGGGAGTGCAAGGAGTTTTGAGCTGAAAGAAAAGGGGCCTGGGTGCAGCCCCTGGCTCTCTGGTTCTCTTGGCGTTCGGAGGGGAGAGAGGCGGCGTTTGCTTTGGGAATAACTCACCACTGTGGAGTCCTGCTTTTCTCTGGTTTTCCTCCCACCGTGCCTCAGAGAAAAATTC